>BSBK01006440.1:0-142500 GCA_027943335.1 Chamaecyparis obtusa | reverse complement strand
TTTGCATCACAAAACCCATAAATCCCTTATGACCCCCAAATGGAAACATGTTAGAACCTCTCCTTATAACCCCCAAAACAATGACAAAAAATATCCCATAAGCATTGCCATATCCCTCTCCTCCATGAGGAAAGAATATACATTCTCTAAAATGTCATATTACCCTTCACTCCAAGGCTAATCTTCTTTCCCAATGGTGATTTTGGCCTTGCACTCCTAAAAAAGTCCATAAACAAGAAAACAAGAAACTCCTTGAAAGCACAACCAACAAACTTACAACACATTTCCTACACATTGCATTTACATAATAACATAAAAATGAGAGATGAGGCTACCAACCTTTCTCATAAATTATGAAAATATATTATTTGATGGAGAGCTCTAAGTCTTACTCCAAAAGCTTCTCCAAATTCCTTAGTTGTCTCCAAAATTGGACAGTGGGTGAACAACTTCGAAGTCTTGGGAGATTGATGCAGGAGCATCCTAGGTGTAAGAGCAATCTTGCATCACCCAAAAAAAATATTTCTATTTTTATATTCAATAAGGGCTATTTTGTGCAGAACTACTATTTATGGAAAGTTACTATTTTTGATAATTTTTGTATGTGCTCAGAATGATCTGATTTCTTTCTTGGAGGTTCATTTTGGTCATATAAGTCTGCCAGTAAAGTTTCATTGCCAGATCAAGTGTATATTGGAAGATATTGAAGATTTTCGGTATTGGCAGCAGGGTACAGAAACTTTGAACTCAGTTTTGAAGGTTTTAGAGGCCCCGGATGAGGTCAAAAATTTGCGTGACAAACACTTGCGCCAATCAAGCCTGTAGAGTGCTTCGTGGCATTTCTGAAATGGGGTTATAATAGCCGATCGGGTCAACTGGTGATGACTTATGGTCTTCGGAAGTTGGGCCACCTGAAATGGCGGAAAATAATTTTCTTCAAAATTTATGTTTGGGTTTCAAAGGTTATCTTGAGCTGACTATGATGTAATAAAATGTAAAATAAAATAATTCTAAGTTTGGTCGGCCTTATTGGCTAAAATTCTGGAACCTTCCCAGGCGGTGGAAAATTGCCTATATAAGGAAGGCTGTATTATTGTCTTAGGCAGTTTAGAATAGTTCTGGGTAGTAGATCTGGGTATTGACTCGAGGCTTTGTCCTATAGAATATTGTAAGGGAATGCCCATGTGGCTTTGCATATTGTAATTCTGAAAGTTTGTAATTCCACATTTGTGGAGATAATAAGAAGCCAATTTTCTGTTCTTGCATATTATTGTTGTTGTTTCTCTATTTCTGTTAAGTGTTTGTGGTATTAAGGGGAGCACCCTTCATCAAGTGGTATCAGAGCAAGAGTTCCTGAGTGTGTAAATAGATCACCGACTGTGAGGTAGTTTGCACCAGGACTATGGTTAGGGTTTCAGTGCGCATTACAAAAATGCCTCCATGAAGGGAACGTCGTGGAAGAGCTGGTGTTGTAACACCTGAGGTTAGGGCACTGCAAAGAGAAGTGCGAGCATTGCAAGAAGAGATTCATAGAGGAATGAATCTTAATGTCAGAGATGAAAGTGAGGATGAAGCTGAAGAAGAATATCAAGAAGGAGAAGTCAAACTTGTGAACCAGGAGGAAGAAAGACTTTTTCGGGCCATTTCTAAGATTGGGAAAAGACCTAAGATTGAGGTTCCTACATTTTCTGGAAATCTTAACCCAGAGGAATTGATCGACTGGATCAATGAATGTGAGGAATATTTTGAGTATGAAGATGTTGAGGTTCCTGATAGGGTCAAATTTGCGAAGGCCAGACTGAAAGGTCATGCGAAGATATGGTGGCAAGAGATTCAGTTGGAGCGAAATAGAAGGGGAAAGGAGAAAATCATGAGATGGGATCAGATGGTGGATAAATTGAAGCGACAGTTCATTCCTATTGATTATGAGCTTGACCTACTGAAGAAAATGCAGAGTTTGAAGCAAGCAGGAAGATCTGTTCAGGAGTATACAGAGGAGTTCTATCGACTTCTCATCAGAACAGTGCCATGCAGAAGCTAATAAGGAGAAAGTTGCCTGATACCTTAATGGGTTAAGGCCAAGCATTCAGGAGGAGCTGAATCTGGTTCGAATGAATATTATTGAAGAGGCATACCAGTTTGCCCTAAAAGTAGAGGAAAAGCTGAATAAGAAGTTTGAGAGCAGATAAAATGGAAGAGGTCACGGTGGACGATCTGGTGGACGGTCATATGGTGGCTGAAATGAAGATCCGAAAAAGAAGGATGAGGCCAGTAGCAGTCAGAATTAGAGAGGAAATAATTCCAATCATTTCTAGTATCAGAGTAATAGAGATCAGAGAGGAAGAGGAAGAGGACAAGGATTTGGAAGAGGAGGCTTCCGTGGAACATGTTTTCACTGTGGAGAAGAAGGTCATAGGGCATTTGAATGTCCTCAGTGACAAGGCAGAACAGACAGAAGAAATGAAGGCCAGGCCAGAGTTGCACATGTAGATGAAGATGCTAGATCATCAAATTCTGAAGATGCTGAAAGAGGAGAAATGTTGATTAACAGAAGAGTCCTGTTGAGTGGTGAGAATGAACCTAAGAAAAGGAGGAGCCTGTTTCGCACCAGATGTAAGTGTGAAGGTAAATGTTGTGATGTGATTATTGATAGTGGAAGCACTGACAATTTGGTGTTAGAAGAGATGGTGACAACTTGAAGCTCAAGAGACAGAAACACCCACATCCATATCGGATTGCTTGGGTACAAGATGACCACAAGGTCATGGTCAATGAACAATGCCTGGTGAAGTTCAAGATTGGTGGATACCAAGATGAGGTATTGTGTGATATCATATCTATGGATGCATGTCATATGTTGTTGGGTAGACCATGGAAGTTTGACAGATGTGTTGTACATGATGGTCATGCGAATACCTATTCCTTGACAAAGGATGAAGTGCAACATAAGCTAAACCCATTGAAGGAGACTGAAGAAAAGGTATGTGGTAATGCAAGGATAACTTTTGTTGATGGAAGAAATTTACTAGATGGTATGAGGCATCAGCATGTATATTTTGCTTTGATTCCAAAAGCTGGTAAAGAGGAAGTAGAAGATGTTCCTGTAGAAGTTGCAGATTTGTTGAATGAGTTTTAGGATATTGTCTCTGATAAAATGTCTGATGGATTACCACCAGTCAGGAAGATTAGTCATCAGATGGACTTGATCCCAGGAGCGAGTTTGCCAAATAAGGCAACACACAGAATGACACCTGTAGAAAGTGAGGAGTTGAACAGTCAAGTACATGAACTGTTACAAAAAGGATTGATCCATGAGAGTCTGAGTCCCTATGCTATACCAGCGGTATTAGCACCAAAGAAGAATTGAGAATGAAGGATGTGTACAGATTCTAAGGCAATAAATAAGATCACAATCAAGTACAGGTTTCCATTGCCACGAATGGATGATATTATGGACTGTTTGAGTGGAGCTGTGTATTTCTCAAAGATAGATCTAAAGATTGGATATCATCAGATTCAGATCAGAGAAGGAGATTAATGGAAGACTACTTTCAAGACAAAGGAAGGACTATATGAGTGGTTAGTCATGCCTTTTGGGCTAACCAATGCACCAAGCACTTTCATGCGGCTCATGAATGAGGTTCTGAAAGAATTTCTGGGTAAGTTTGTCATTGTTTACCTAGATGATATTTTGATCTTTAGTAAGACATTGGATGAGCATATGATGCATATTTGTATGGTATTTGAGAAGTTGAGAGAAGAGAAATTGTTGATTAATTTAAAGAAGTGTAGTTTTGTGAAGAAAGAGTTGGTGTATTTGGGGTTTGTAGTTTCAGGAGAAGGTCTAAAAATGGACCCAGAGAAGATACAGACTATCCTTGAATGGCCTACTCCAAGGAGTGCTACTGAGGTAAGATCTTTTCATGGTCTAGCTAGCTTTTACATAAAGTTTATCAAAAAATTTAGCAGTATTTGTGGACCCTTGACTGAAACAATGAGAGGGGATAGAAAAGAGTTTAAGTGGACTAATGGGGCAAAAAAGAGTTTTCAATTGTTGAAACAAAAAGTTACAGAACAACCTGTTTTAGCACTTCCAAATGTTAATAAGGTGTTCAAGTAGATTGTGATGCTAGTGGTACTGCAATAGGAGCTGTTATGAGCTAAGAAGGTAAACCTGTTGCTTATTTCAGTGAGAAGTTAAATGATGCCAAGAGAAAATATTCTGTCTATGATCAAGAATTTTATGCTATAGTTCAGGCATTAAAGAAGTGGAGACATTATCTGCTTCCTAAGGAGTTTGTTTTGTATACTGATCATCAAGCGTTGCAATATTTGAATAGTCAAGGAAATTTGAATCAGAGGCATTTGAAATGGGTTGAGTTTTTGCAGAGTTATACATTTGTTTTGAAACACAGGAGTGGAAAGTCTAACAGGGTTGCAGATGCTCTTAGCAGAAGGCAACTATTGCTGACAGAGATGCAGATTGAAGTGGTTGGGTTCAAGGAACTCAAGAATTTGTATTCAGAGGATCCTGATTTTGGTGAAGCTTGGAAAGCTTGTACAGAACCTGTTACTCTAGACAGGATGAAATGGATGGATTTTATCATCCAAGATGATATGTTATTTAGAGAGAGTCAGTTGTGCATTCCACGAAGTTCTATGAGGGAGAATCTCATCAAGGAGAAGCATAGTGGAGGATTGGCGGGACATTTTGGTCGTGATAAAACCCTTGCTTTGGTTAGTGAAAATTATTATTGGCCACAATTGTAGCAAGATGTGAAGAAGTTTGTACAGAGTTGCAGAGTATGTCAGATGGTGAAAGGAGTGAAGTAGAATATAGGGTTGTATCAGCCATTACCTGTACCAGAAAAGCCTTGGGAGGATATTAGTATGGACTTTGTTCTTAGTTTATCGAGGACACAGTAGGGACATGATTCAATTTTTGTAGTAGTTGAAAGATTTTCGAAGATGGCACATTTCATTCCCTGCAAAAAGAATAATGATGTTGTTCATGTAGCAAAATTGTTTTTCAGAGAAGTAGTGAGACTACATGGTTTGCCAAAGACCATAGTTTCAAATTGAGATACTAAGTTTGTTGGATATTTCTGGCGGAGATTGTGGAAGAAGTTGAAGACAGATTTGAAGTTCAGTTCATCACATCATCCATAGATTGATGGACAGACAGACGTGGTGAATAGAAGTTTGGAGAATTTGCTGAGATGTTTGGTTGGAGATAAGCCAACAGGATGGGATTTGATTTTACCATAGGTAGAATTTGCATACAATAATTCTATCAACAGGAGCACTGGTAAATCACCATTCCAAATTGTATATGGAAGTAGTCCAAGAAATGCATCTGAATTGAGAAAGATAGATAAAGGAGAAATAAGTAGTGCTGAAGCTGAGGATTTTGCAGAACACTTGAAGAACATCCATGGGGAGGTGAGGAAGCATATTACCAAGATGAACACATAGTATAAGGCTAAGGTAGATGAGAAAAGGAGGTATAAGGAATTTTAGGTTGGTGATGAAGTCATGGTTCATTTGTGGAAGGAGCGGTTTCCAGTTGGTACATATATCAAGCTGAAAATGAAGAAGTTTGGACCATGTAGGATATTGAAAAAACATGATTCAGGAAATGCATATGAGGTAGAATTGCCTACTGAGCTAAATATTTCACTAGTGTTTAACATTTCAGATCTGACAGAGTATCATGAAGGAGGTGTTGAAGATGAGATCACAGCAGCACAGTGGAGTATTCCAGCAACTAGTTCAGACACTAAGGAGATCGAAGATATAATGGACAGTCATGTTGGCAAAAGCACAAGGAACAGGACATATGAAGAATATCTGGTCAAGTGGAAAGGATGACTTGTTGAAGATTCATCATGGTTGACAAAGGAGGAGGTTAGCCGTCTTGGTTTTCCTCTGCACACCTGAGTCGTGATAGGGTCACTTCTCAAATTACCTTGGGTGTCTGATGCAGGAGCATCCTGGGTGTAAGAGCAATCTTGCATCACCCAAAAAAAATATTTCTATTTTTATATTTAATAAGGGCTATTTTGTGCAGAGCTGCTATTTATGGAAAGTTACTATTTTTGGTAATTTTTGTATGTGCTCAGAATGATCTGATTTCTTTCTTGGAGGTTCATTTTGGTCATATAAGCCTGCCAGTAAAGTTTCATTGCCAGATCAAGTGTATATTGGAAGATATTGAAGATTTTTGGTATTGGCAGTAGGGTTCAGAAACTTTGAACTTAGTTTTGAAGGCTTTAGAGGCCCCGGATGAGGTCAAAAATTTGGGTGATGGGTGCTTGCGCCAGTCAAGCCTGTAGAGCGCTTCGTGGCATTTCTGAAATGGGGTTATAATAGCTGATTAGGTCAACTGGTGATGACTTATGGTCTTCGAAAGTTGGGCCACCTGAAATGGCGAAAAATAATTTTTTTCAAAATTTCTATTCAGGTTTCAAAGGTTATCTTGAGCCGACTATGATGTAATAAAATGTAAAATAAAATAATTCTAAGTTTGGTCGGCCTTATTGGCTAAAATTCTGGAACCTTCCCAGGTGGTGGAAAATTGCCTATATAAGGAAGGCTGTATTATTGTCTTAGGCAGTTCAGAATAGTTCTGGGAAGTAGATCTAGGTATTGACTCGAGGCTTTGTCCTACAGAATATTGCCAATGTGGGTTTGCATATTGTAATTCTGAAAGTTTGTAATTCCACATTTGTGGAGATAATAAGAAGCCAATTTTCTGTTCTTGCATATTATTGTTGTTGTTTCTCTATTTCTGTTAAGTGTTTGTGGTATTAAGGGGAACACCCTTCATCAGAGATCCCACTAAAAATGTTATACATAACTCCCAAACCTTTTTGGATGAAGACAACAAGTTCTATTGGTTTGTCTTCCCAATCCATTACATCATTACTAAAAATAGTCTCCAAAAAGGTAACTTTTAAAGGGAAACAAGTAACTCAGGCTAAAATGGAAGACCCTCTAACCAAGAACTTGTTTCCAAGAGTTGATTTTCATCCATCTTGTAAAACCAACTTTTGGAAGGGCTCCCAAGTCAACTATACATTTTCCTAGTTTTAAAAATGACCCTTACCCATAGGTATATCAAATGGGCTTTCTAAATAAGGCCTAAACTCAGCCCTATGTGTCCATTTAACCCCTCAAAAATCCACCTAGAGTTCACCTATGGGTTTTGAGGGATGTGACCTTACTCCAAACTCTCTAATCAAGAGGTTTTCATTGGAATCCTACAAGGTAATATCCTAGGTTTGGATGCAACCAATCATCTCTCAAATAGACATGTCATTTCCACATAAGCACAATCACAAGTGTCAAGTGACACCATAAAATATCCACATCAAAAACACACTTGGCATGGCCATTTGAAAAATAACAATTTACATTAAACAATTTGAATTTAACAAATTACAATTAAAATACATTCGTCATTTACAATTACAAAATTAAAACACTTTGCAATGAGGTTTTGTCTCTTCATTAGATTTCAACTTTGGTTTAACTCATACACATAGGATTCGTTATAGTTCTCTAAATTTATTCCATGGTCAATTTTTGCACAACTCAATTCAAACATAAGTAGCTGAATAAATCATAAGAATATATAATGTATGAAAATAAACATTATTCCACAAATTTCCATATACACAACATCTCACATCCAATTCACAATCCAATATTCCAATAATAATTTATACATTTTCCACATGAAAATTTAAGCATATTAATTATCAACATTTCATCACCTAAAATTTAACTTCAATAAAATCCACATTGCATCATAATTTAAATCCCAATTGTCATTTTCCTAAATAACTCATATAAACATATATACTCAATTACAACATTTCAATATTTATCTAAATCAATAACCATATTTTAAGTCATAATGTATCATAACATCATCATAGTGAGTACATATAATATCATAATATATAATCTATCATCATCTAAAGTAATCAAGATCCCCATCAAAAGAGTAAAATCTCATAATGCATCAAAATATAAACTCGACTACTAGGTCCATCATAATTATAAATGGAAATTATATGATGGGCTTGGGGTGATGCCTCACATAGTGATGAGGGGGTTCATAATACATGGACTAATTTGGTAATGAATTAATAAGGATAAGATTGACAGGGATTCGACAAGGTTAGGTTGATTTGACAATGATTTGATTAGACATTGATGATCTTGGACAATACATTACAGTTTATTTAAGAATGATTGAATGTGTTTGGATTGATTTAGGAATTTTTGACATGGTTTAGGATCAACTAGGATTGGTTTAAGAATATTTAGGAACATTTAGAATCAGTTTAGGATTATTTTGAAATTCTATTATGATAATTCAAACTTGATCGATTTAGCCAAATAGATCAAGGTTGTTATGCAAGATGAGAGAAATGTTAGTAACTTATCAAATGAGAAATGACACAAGATAGAAGATATGTTAAAATGGGACACATAAATGTGAACCATTTGTAGGAGTGTAATGCTTGTTCAATTTCATGTTTTCTTTAAGATCTTCAAGATTTTCCATTTCATGCCTATGATGACAATTTAGTTCTTCATTTATATAATGTTCACACTCCCAAAATTGATCCTAACCTTAAGGACATTGTGAATACCACCATTCCTTGTAAAGATCTCCCTCTAACCAAAGATCCCTTCAAAGAAAATGATGATCTTTCTTCTACAATGTCTATTACTTGTAAGGATCATTTGGTATAAGAGTATGATCACATGATTATTTATTAGGTAATGATAAATCACTTCCTATGTATTTCATTTACATTCCATCTATAGGTGAGGTCTTGATTTAAATTCCTTGATTCCATTCCTAAGGAATCTTTTGACCTTAATGAAACCAATCAAGTCAATACCATTCAAGATACCTGTCAAGATAAATTAAGAAATTTTGTAAGAAGTACTATAGAAATAGATTATCATGTAGTACTATACATATATAACAATCCTCAAGAGGATAATATCCTCGATGACCTTATTTCCACAAATAAAAGCCTAGATCATAAGGATCCTAATCAAATTTACTCTATTCAATATCCATTTCCTTCTTCAATTATTTCTTCAATACAAATAGGTGGACCATCTGTTAGACTACAAATGATGAACTATTTCGAGAATAGAATGGGAGAATGTGATGATGATCATTGAGCTACTAAAGTATATGTGAGACATTGGATCACTTCTTATATTGTCATTGATGTCAACTAGTTTTGACTTTACTTATCATGATAGTTGCAAACATCTGAAGAAGGTAATATTGGTGAAGAAAAGAGATATTAGCATGAAGATGATATCTATGAGTAAGTTATGCATAATTTATTCATTGGGATACTTATTGATGAGTCTATGATAGTATGATACTGATTTGATTATCTTACATGATTCTATTAAGTGTTGATGATAAGAATGTACAAGTTAATTTGGTCAGTATATCAAGAACTTAGTGTACACCGAGAAGGTGAACTGTATATCGTGTGCAGTATTAACCAAGCAAGATGAGACTGACATATCACGGTATTGACCGAGAAGGAGAAATAAAGTGGAACATGTGATTTTTGACATGAGATGATCAGATGGACAAATCTAGAAGATTCCAAGGATAAAGATGAAGTCTATTATGAAGATCTATGGCTAAAAAAATTCAAGGATTGATTGGATGATGAAGATTGAAAACATTTTAACGAACAAGTTCCGAGGAAGGTTCAAGAAGAAAAATCAATGATGGAGATTAAGAGGAAAAATCTATGGATGAAAAGAAATTTTTTTATTATGTCTATATAAGGAGAAGAGAAATTCAAAAATTAAATTACATAGGAGAGAGAATATTGTATACATGTGAAGCTGGTTAGATAGGTTGAAGTAAGAACCAAGTGATTTTGTAGACAATTCATTGAGCATTAGAAATAGATAACCAAGAATAAAAGAGTTAGATGAAGAAGAAGATTGAAGAGATTATGATGACCAAAGTTATATTGAGCTTAGAATAGATCTGAATATTAGAAAAGTAAGTTGCATTTGAATCAGGTCAGATATTGTTTCCTTCTAACCATTGCTACAGACAAAATATCTTAACTGAGTGAGACTTAACCATATTTTATTTCTATACTGGCATTCTATTAATGTTACTTGCTTTTTTTTTCACCCAAGTGAATGTATGGTCATAGAGAACATTTAGTGATAAATCCTCTAACAAGGTCACACCTTAAAGTGTGTTTTGTAATCTTTAAGAGGGTTGGCTCTTAACTGAGCTCACTTTAGAAGAGTGAAAATATTTTGGGCACCGATTCTAGGTGGTTTTCCCCTTAACAAGGTTTCCATGTTAAAAATCAAGTGTTAAATGTGTATGCATGTGATGTTTTATTATTTTACTTTACATATTATAATAACTAGTTAGACCAATATATGTTCACATTATCTGAAAGTCGTCTAATTAATCAAAAAGGAACATTTAAGTTTTTACCAAGCTATTTAGTTTTTTTTGTTGAAGTTGGTATTATACATCTAAGATAAATTTTGGACTGTAGGATAATGGATCATAACTAATTCACCCCCCTCTTAGTTATCTAACAATTGGTATCATAGGGAGTGTACTTGAAGAAAAAAGTTTGAAGGACATAAGTTAAAGATCTAAACATGTATAAGAGAGAGGTATTGAAGTTGAATAAGGATAATTTCTCAACATGGAAAAGTAGGATGAAGCCGTATCTATCATGCATTGGTGATTCTTCACTATACTATTTGGAAAATGATTTCATATCTCCTATTGGTCCTTTGATTGTCAACCAGATGAAAGACAGACAAGATCATAATGAAATGATGATTGATATTTCTTCTTCTTTATCAGATGTTGAATTTGAAGACATTAAGAATTGTACAACTACAAAATAAATGTGGGTCAAACTGACACTAGTTCATGGAGGAGATCAAAATGTTCTTAGGGAAAATTTAGAAAGATTAAGAGCAAATTCTGATGATATGGAGATGAAAAAAGGAAAAAAATTACTTAGTATAGTCAACAAGTCAAAGAAGTGGTGAATACTATCTAAGGTGCAGGTAGAATTATTGAAGAAGAAACTGTGGTAAGTAAAATTATCAGAGAAATTTTTCCTACCTATGCTATTAGAGTCTGCAATACATGAAATGAGAGAAGTTCCTAGTAATGATGTTTCCCTTAATATTCCAATTGGTAGATTGACTGCATTTGAGCTTAACAACTTTCTTAACAGTATTCTACCTAATGTAGCATCTACATTTGTATCATCTTTAAATACACAAAGATCAAGCAACAAACATCACATAAGAAATGAAAGTGATATGAAGTTGAAGAAAATGAGCATGAGGAACTTGAAGCATTAATGACTAGAAGGCTATTGAAGGGAAAAAGGAAAATATAGAGATAAACTAGCCTTGGTATGTTTCAAATGTAAAGAGATTGGTCATATTTCTGCAAGATGTCCTAATAGGAATGATAATGAGAGGACAATTGAAAGATCAAATGAAAGAAAAAATGATAGAAGAGATTATCGAGATTACAGAGGCAACTGTAAACATGGAAACAAATAAAAAATGAGACTATAGAAATAAATTAAAAAAGGCATGCTACCTAGTAGAAGATGATGATTATACTGAGTCTGAAACTGATGAAGATGTAGAAGTAGTGTTTGTAGCATTGAATGAAGATTTTGAAGAAGAATAAAGGTATGTAGAAAAGGCACTTATTTCTAAAGTAAGGAAAAATGATACTTGGATTATTGACTGGTGATGAAGAAAAGTTTGAATAACTTGAGTATTATAATGGTGGATTTGTAAAAATGGGAAATGATACACCTTGTCAAGTAAAAGGTAAATGATCAATATTGCTAAATAAAAAGATCAGATGTGAAAATTCTTATTGGGTGAAAGGACTTAAGTATAATATGTTGAGTGTTTCACAACTAAATAGAACAGGTCACCAAGTTTCATTTGATAAAAGAGGAGTAAAGATCTATGATGATGCTAGAAGACTGATCGGTACTGGTGAACAATCAAAATGTAACCTATTTTATTTGGATAATTGGTTATGGCACAAGAGGTTATGTCATGTGAACTTTGATAACATGGTTAAGATCAGTAAGAAAAGGAAAGTTAGAGGTATAATGAGTATATCTAAGCCTAACCATGTAATGTGAAAATAATGTCGAATGGGTAAAATGACAAAGTCTAGTATCAAGGGAAAGAAATATTCATTTATAGCTATTCCAGATTTAGTTCATACTTAATTATGCGGTCCAATGAGAATTCAGAGCTATTATGGAGATAGATATTTTATATTATTTGTCTTTTTTTCTCTAGAATGATGTCAATCATGTTTTTAAAAGAAAAATCAAGATCTTTTCAAATGTTTAAATGGTACAAAGAAAAAGTAGAGAAAAAATCTAGTAAGCAACTAAAATGCTTGAGATCTAACCGAGGAGGTGAGTTCATTTCTGATGAATTTATTAAATTTTATAATGAGCATGGAATCAAGAGACATGTATCAGCACCAAGGACACCTTAGTAGAATGTGATTGTTGAAAGAAAGAATATGTCAATTATTGATTTTTCAAGAACATTGCTAATTGAAAAAGATGTTGCACAATTTTTTTGGAGAAAAGTTGTCACTATTGTTGTCTATACACTAAACCGAGTACAACTAAAGAAAGAGTCAAACAAGACACCTTATGGGCTATGGTATGGTTATACATCTAATGTGAGCCACTTCAGAATATTTGGAAGTAGATGTTACATTCTGAAAGAGGACAGAAATGGAAAATTTGATTCTAAAGGTGATGAAGGCATATTCCTAGGTTTCTCTACTAGAAGTATGGCATACAAATCTTTAAACAAGACTACAAACAAGATGATTGAAAGTGCAAATGTGAAATTTGATGAGTTTTTTGAGAAAAAATATGAAGAAATAAAGAAGGAACTAGAAGACTATGGAAGATTTTTTTACATAGAAGATCTTGATTCTTTACCCAAGCAACAACCTGGTGTCACCGAGAAACAAAATACTTCTACTGAGAAAAAATCCTTACAGACTGAGCAACAACAAACAGTTATTGAGGAAAATTATGATCATGCACCGAGTGGAGAAAACAATGAAGAACATAGATCTAAGCATGTACTAGAAAAATATATCAGAAGATACCATCCAAAGGATCAAATAATTGGAGACCAAGGAGCCATAATTATGACAAGAAGTAAGTTGAGGAACAATACATGTTTGGTTTCTGAATTTGAACCTAAAACTGTTAAGGATGCAATGGAAAGTGATGATTGGATTAAAAAATAGAATGAAGAGATTCTAGGAAAATTCAGAAAAATAAGATATGGACATTATTACCAAGGCCTAAAGACAAAATTGTGATTGGGACCAAATGGATTTTTAGAAACAAATTGAATGAGAATGGAGATGTTAGAATAAACTAATCAAGATTGGTCTATAAAAGTTATGCAAAAGAAGAAGAAATTGATTATGGAGAAACTTTTGCACTTGTTGGTAGACTTGAAGGAGTGATAATTCTACTCGCAAATGCTTCTTACAAAGGATTTAAGGTATATCAAATAGATGTGAAGTCTGGATTTTTGAATGAGATATTTGAAGAAGAGGTATACATTGAACAACCTAAAGGTTTTGTAGATCGAACTCAGAAGAACATGGTATGTAAGTTGTACAAGGCACTTTATGGACTAAAGAAAGCACTGAGAGCATTTTATGAAAGATTGAACTCTTATTTGATAAGAATTGGATTTTTTAGAACAAGTGATAACAACAATCTATATTAGAAAAGTGAAACTGATGATAAATTTCTTATTGCTAAATTTTTTGTTCACGATATCATATTCGGAGGTAATGATACTTTATGTAATTCTTTTCCTGATGAAATGAGAAAAGAGTTTTCAATGTCGATGTTTGGAGAGATCAAATTATTTCTTGGTTTTCATATTCAGCAACTAAAGGAAGACATCTATATCACACAGACAAAATACATTAAAGAATTCTTGAAGACATTTGGTATGGAAGACTCAAAACTAGTTGATACACCTATGGTAACAACATGCAAGCTAACCAAGGATGCCAATTCAATAGAGGTAAATCAAACCTTATACAGATCTATGATTGGAAAATTGATGTATGTTGTAGATAGTAGACTAGATATTACACATGTTATTAGCATTGTAGCTAGATTTTATGCTAATCCTAAAGAGACACACATGATTGTTGTGAAAAAAATCTTGAGATCTATGAAGAACACTGAGAACTATGGATTATGGTATAAGAAACAAGGTAATTGTGAACTTAAAGTATAGACAGATGTTGATTGGCCCAGAAATATTGATGATAGAAAAAGTACTATAGGAGGAGCATTCTTTTTAGGAGAAAGACTAGTAACATTGATAAGAAAGAAACAAGGATGTGTTTCTCAGTCCACTGCTCGAGATGAATATGTAGATGCTACTACTAATTATTCTAATATTGCATGGCTAAAGTAATTTTTGGAAGGTATGAATGAAGAAATCACAGATCTAGTGATAATCTATTGTGACAACACAAGTGCTATAAATATCTCAAAGAATCCAGTGATGCATGAAAAGAAAAGGCACATATCTATTAAATATCACTACTTAAGGGAACAAGTTCAAGAAAAAATAGGTTAAATTGGGATATGTGTGTTGGATATTGCTAATGCATTGAGGAGATTGTTGGATATTGCTAATATATTTAATATGTTTAATCATTATATTATCCTAATTTAGTGATGTTGGAATTACTACTATTTTCATTTGTGTTTTGTCATTGATGTCAACATATATTTCTATAAAGAGAAGAAATTGGTTATTATAGTGTACAGACACTATACAAATGATTGAGAATGTGCAAACACAGTTGTATGTACAAGAAGGTGTGGTGATATTATATCTAAGATCGCATGATGTAGTATTTCATATTGGTTGAGTTATAGAAGATTTGGTGAAGACTAGTTACTTGATTATCATAGTGGAAGTTGACAAAGTAAGTCTCTGTGTTCTGAGTATATCTTACAAGTGATGTGGATATAGTGTATGTGAGCTTAAGGGTTTTCAGATAACATACTGAGGAATGTTCATTGATGTCAGAAAGTCATGGGATGCATGATGACATCATTTGTGGTGTGTGTTCTAGAGGAGACCTGTCTGGGGCCAACTTCAGAATTGTAGCATGTATTGTGGATTGTGAGCATAGATTATAGATATTGGATGTTAATTATTGAATTTTAATCATTATATACTTGTTATAGATACCGTGTGTATCTTAGAAAGGAGTTATGTAATCATTTTTATATTAGGAAATCCTAATTGGCCGACCTCATCATTTATTTTGTAATAGGGTATATATGTAAGATCTTTTCCTTTGAAAAGATGTATAGTATGAATGTGATAAAAAGAGGATTGTGGAAGTTGCAAGCTTGTGTTTTTTGTATGTAGAGAAGAGTATATTGTAAGTAATTCATCGTAACTATTCAAGAAAAGACATTTTTTATCACACAGTTCATAAGGATTGTGTATTTTCCTTATATACATGTGTTGCGAACAATGAGCTCTAGAGGTGGACATAACCTTCTTTTGGCAGTGAGCCTACTCTTTTTCTTTGACGCCTAACAGGGTTTGTCCTCTAATAAGGACTATGTACTATAATGTTTCAATAAGCTCTTAATAGGGCTAATCTCTTAACAAGGATACTATATTCTCAGTACATCATTAGTGTGTGTTAATTCCCACCATGGTTTTACCTTTAATAGGGTTTCCTCAAAAAAAATAAATTGTGGTATTGTGTTGGCATTCATTGTGTTATCATTCTATTTGGTGTTGCTTCTATTCAAAGTTTAAAGTTGAATAATCTATCATACAAATGATTCACCCCCCCTCTCAGTTGTATTGGTGGATTTTTATTCTTAACAATTTGTATTGGAGTAACTGGTCCTTAGAGATAAAACTTAACAACTTGAGGTGATCTTGGAGATGGCATTCTATAGGAAGGATAGTCCAAAATTTGATCCTGAAAACTTTGACAGTTGGAAGAACAAGATGCGAACTTATTTTCTATGTTTGGGCATTGACTACTTGGTGATTACAAAGAATGAGGTAACCATGAAGACTGAGAATGAATTAGACAAAGCTACAGATGAAGAAAAGAAGACATTTTCTTATAACATGGTTGCAAGGGAAGCATTGATCAGTGCACTCTCCGAAGGAGAATTTACTAAGGTGAAAGATCTAGATTCAACACACCAAAGTTTAGGCTATAGAAGAGATTATAACTTTGACTACAAATTTTAGCAGACAAATGTTGATTCCAAAGCTCGTTCTACCTTTGAAGTTGCAGAATTGGGAGATTATTTACTTAAATTTGAAACAACATTTAAGCATCTACACACAAGAATACAATATTTGGAATTGTAAGCTCCAGCAGTGGTAATATAAAGGAAGAGCTTGATGAGTATTTGGATGAATGGGAATTGATACAAGAAGAAGAAAGAAAGCTAGATGAACTTGTTTCTCTGATCGCTAGAAGAGAAAAGAGAAGTAAGGGTCAATTTGAAGGAAAGTTACCTTTGAAATGTTTTTGATGCAATAAGATAGGTCACTTTGCATCTAGATGTCCTACAAGAGTTCCTAAGGACAAACCTAAGTTTTTCAAGCCTAAGTATTCAAAAGAAAAGGAGTGTTATTATGCTAGTGAAGGTATTTATAATGATTATGATTGTTATTTTGAGGAGGTTGAATTTATTGCTATTAAAGATGAAAAACCAGTACATGAGGAAAAAGAGTTAGTATCACATGTTGATAAGAAATCTGAATGGGTTATAGATAGTGGTTTCTCACATCATATGACTGGAGACAAAAACATGTTTGTTAAACTAAATAAGTATGATGGTGGTGTTGTAAGATTTAGAGACAATGTTCCTAAGTCTATCATAGGAGTAGGATCTATTTATTTAGATGGATGGAATAATACTGATAATGTACTTCTTGTTGATGGACTTAAGCATATCTTGTTGAGTGTTGGACAACTAATAGATAAAGGCTATTAATTAAATTTTATTGATGGGAAATTTTTTTTTAGAAGTAAGATAGGAAACTTGATTGCAACTGGCACTAAAACTAGAGGTAATGTATTCGAGTTAAATACATCTGGAGCTTCTTGTTTTGTTGTGAAGATAGATGATAGTTGGTTATGGCACATAAGACTTTGTCATGTCAATTTTGATAATATTATGAAGGAAAGATTGACTAATGTAGTGAGAGACCTACCAAAATTTGTAAAACTATCTAACACTATGCACAAAGAATGTGTTATGGAAAAGAATACTAGAAGCAGTTATAAAAGTAAATCATATACAACAAAAGAAACATTGGATCTGATACATATAGACCTATGTGGACCTAAAAGGAAAAGATCATACTATGGTGAAAGGTAATTTATACTTTTTGTTCATGACTTTTCTAGAATGATGTGGATCACTTACTTGAAAGAGAAATCGGAATCATTTGAAAAATTCAAGTTATTCAAAGAAAAAGTAAAAAATGAATTAGGCTTAAAGATAAAATGTCTGATATCAGACAGAGGTGGAGAGTTTACTTTAGATCTATTCAATTCATATTGCGAAGAATATGGAATACAAACACAAACATCTTCTCCGAGGACTCCATAGCAAAATGGATTAACAGATTGAAGAAATAGAACAATAGTGGATGCTGCTAGGACAATGTTGCTAGAAGGAAATGTATCTCATGTACATTGGAGAGAAGCTATTGGGACAGTATTATACACATTAAAGATAATAGAGGGTACAAATAAGACTCCTTATGAATTGTGGTTTAATTATACTCCTACTGTAAAATATTTCAGAATATTTGGTAGTAAATGCTATATCAAAAGAGATGATGAAATTGGGAAATTTGATGCTAGAAGTGATGAAGGAATTTTTCTTTGTTATTCTACTAAAAGAAATGCCAAAAAATGTTTTAACTTGAGATTGAGGAAGATGATTGAAAGTAACAATGTGTAGATAGATGAAAAGTTTTAGATACAAGAGAGAATGTATGATTGTTATCAGAATACAAAAATCAAGAAAGATACTATTACAGAATAAGAAGAACATGTTGAGATTGATTGTGAGAATGAGATTTGTGACGAGGACACAAATGGAGTTTCTAATACTCCTAAGACTCTGAGGTATGTTAAGAAAGACCATCATTAAAAATATATTATTGGTAATGTAGGTCAAGGTATGATGAGTAGATCAATGATAAGGGAATAATTTTTTTTAATTTCTCAAGTTGAACCAAAGACTAATTATGAAGCTTGTAGAGATGAATCTTGGGTCAAAGCTATGCAGGAAGAGTTAGATCAGATAAAAAAAAATAACACTTGTGAATTGCTTCCTAGACGTAAAGACAAAAATGTAATAGGAACTAAGTGGGTTTTCAGAAACAAAATGAATGAAGATGGAATTTTTGTAAGAAACAAAGAAAGATTGGTTTGCAAAGGCTACTCACAACAAGAAGGCATTGTTTTTGAAGAGACATTTGATCCTATTGCTAGGTTGGAAGCTATGAGATTATTTTTAGCTTATGCTGCACATAAATACTTCAAGGTATATCAGATGGATGTGAAATCTACATTTTTAAAAGGGGATCTTGAAGAGGAAGTATACATAAAACAACCTGATGGATTTCCTCTAACCGAAGATGAAGACATGATATGCAAGTTGAATAAGGCAATGTATAGACTAAAGAAAGCTCTAAGGGTTTGGTATGAAAGGTTAGACAAGTACTTACTTTGCCTTGGATTTAGAAAAGGTAATGCTGACAATAACTTATATTTAAGAACTAGTGAAGATGGAATTCTGATAATAGAAGTTTTTATTGATGATATTATCTTTGGAGGAAATGATGAAATGTGTAAGAAATTTTCTAAAGAGATGGAGAATGAATTTGAGATGTCCATGATAGGAGAAATGAAATTATTTCTTAAACTGCAAATAAATTAGAGCAAGAATGGGATTTTTATTTCTCAGACTAAGTATCTTAAAGAAATGTTGAAAAAGTTTGGAATGGAAGACTGTTAACCAATTGGTACACCCATGGTGACTAGTCATAAAATGACAAATACATATGAGACAAAGAGTGTTTTTCAGACCAAGTATAGATCAATTATTTAAGGATTACAATATCTGACTCACTCTAGACCAGATATTGCTAATGTTGTTGGGATTATGGCTAGATATTAGGAAGATCCTAAAGAAACATACATGGGTATTGTAAAAAGGATATTTAGATATCTGAAAGGAATAATGGAATATGGCTTATGGTATGATAAAAATGATTACTTTGAACTACATTCTTATACTGATGTTGATTGGGTAGGGAACATTGATGAAAGGAAGAGTACTAGTGTAGGTGCATTTTTTGTTGAGAAAAAGGTTGGTTTCATGGTTAAGTAAAAAGCAAGATTGTATAGCTCAATCTACTACCAAATTTGAGTATGCTGATGCTACTATTAATTGCACTCAATTTTTTTGGATAAAACAAAATGCTAAAACATATAGGAATAAATTATGTTGAACCAGTGATTATTCATTGTGATAACACCAGTATAGTAAATATGTCAAAGAATCTTGTGATGCATTCTAAAACTAAGCATATTTATACTAAGTATGACTTCTTGAGAGACAAGGTTGTAGAGAAAGAAATAAGGTTGGAATACATTAGCACAAAAGAATAGATAGAAGATATATTTACAAACCCATTTCCAAAAGATTCCTTTGAGTATCTCAGAGGTATGCTTGGGGTGTAAGCCCCTCCTAGTGAGAATTAAATGATGTAGGGATATATCAATCCAAGGGTTTTTACAGCCTTATCATGTTCTGGACTTGATGTATGGATATACTTCTTAGGGGGGGTGTGATGAACTACAACTGATTTAGAACCTGAATGGAAAATCTATAATTCAAGATTACTGAGAAGTTGTTGATTAGATATGCAAGATGATTAAATTAGTATTATGTTGTCATTGATGTCAACTAGCTCTATCGTACTTATCTTGTAAGTTACTATACCGACACATCTGAAGAAAGGTGAAATAGATGAAGAACATAAATATCTACATGAGGGAGATGTATATGTCAGATGAGGATAAGGAATACATTGAGTAACTTGTTGATGAGTCTATGACTTGATGATATTGAATTTATTAATGTGCATTCATCTATGATGAAGAATAGAGCTGAAAGACACAAAGCATTATTTTTGGTAAATAAAGCATTTCAGTATACACCGACAGAGTATAGTGTATATCGAGCATAGTGTTAACCTAGCTTCTATTCACCGACACATTTCTTTGTTAACTGAGAAAAATAGAAAGGAATTAACTAATCAATTTAGCTGATAAAGTGATGAGCTGTAAAGCATATGAAATCGAGGTAACAAATAAGGTTTGTTATGAAGATTGATGGCTAACATAAATCAAAAGGATCTAATGGAGAAGATTGAAATGTGTCATTAACACATCAGTCAAGGAAGCTTGAAGTGGAAAAACCTGATGGAGGAAAAGAAAATGATTTACTTGTCTATATAAGAGACATTAGTTTCATTGTTGAAGCACGCCGAAAAAAGATGAAACTATAGAATTATCGCGTGAAGGAGTTTTCATGCATTCTGATCATACTGGTTAGTAAGAACTGAGCTACAAAATAATTACTAAGCTACAGAGAGTAATTACCAATGGATAGTAAATTGATATAGTAGTTAATCTAAAGTGATATATTGATCAGAAAGATATGAATGAGCTGAACATTGATCTGTAAATTGCAATTGAAGTTGTTTCATGGCAGATCATCTATTGTTACATATTTAACCATTGTATATAGTCAAATCTCTTAACCGAGTGGACTAAAAGTCTTTTTGATGTTTCATTAATACAGTGAACATTGTTATCCTATCAACTCCAGAGTGACTTTTGGTTGGATGATAACTTCTTGTCTAAAATCCTCTAACAAGGTCACACCTAACAGTGTGTTTTTAACCATTAATAGGGTTGGGTCTTCACCGACCTCACTTCAGAAGAGTGAACAATTTTGGGTTGCTAGTCCTAGGTGGTTTTTCCCTTCACAGGGTTTCCACATTAAATCTCTTGTGTTATGTGTTGATTGTGATATTTTATTGTTATCATACTTTGCATATTTCATGTTAGATTTGATCGATAACTACTATAGTTTTTATACTCACAATCGGTATAACATAGACAGTGAAAGTATTGTATGTTTACCGAGTAGAAAAAGTTGAAGAATTTGTTTTGGATTATACATTTTGTTTTGGGACACTAGATAACTAATTCACCCCCCTCTCAGTTATTCTAATAATTGGTATCAGAGCCAGGTTGCTTAGAAAAAAGTTTTAAGGACTCCAGCACAAAGGTCTGAAGATGTATAAGAGGGAAGTTCCAAAGCTGAACAAAGATAACTTCACAGTATGGCAAAGTCAGATGAAGTTGCACATATTTGGAATTGGGAATTTTGCACTAGAATTGATGGAGAATGGCTACATTGAACCGACACTAGGTCCCCTAACACTTGATCAACTGAAGGATAGGCATGAACACAATATTACTATGATGGAACTTGTTGCAGCCTGTATCGATGCCAAATTTGGAGACATCAAGGCTTGTGATACTGCTAAGAAGATGTGGGATAAGCTGACTCTAATATACAGTGGAGATTTGAATGTTAAGAGAGCCTGAGCTAAAAGCCTAAGAGGTAGATTCGATGATATGAAGATGAAGGAAGGTGAGAACATTATGCAATACACAAATAGACTTAAGGAGGTAGTACATGCCATTAGAGCATCTGATGGAATTATTGATGATGAAACAGTGATAAGTAAGATTCTTAGAACTTTGCTACCAGTTTATGCAATAAGGATCTTTGCAATTCATGAAACAAGAGCTACATCAAACCTTACTCTTGACACACTAATCAGTAAGCTTACAACCTTTGAATTGAATAATTTTGACAATAGTGTTGTACCTTCTATTGAATCTACTTCATGTCTTCTTTGAAGATTGGTAAGTCTAGTAGCAGGAATAATAAGAATAATGATAGTGATAGTAATACCAATGATGAGCTTGAAGCTCTTATAGCCAGAAGATTGCCCAAAGGTAAGGGAAGGTATAGAGGCAAGTTACCTTTAGCATATTTTAATTGTAAAGAAGTTGGCCACATTGCTGCTAGATGTCTGAATAAGAAAGATGATGATAGATTCAAAGACTGATCCAAAGGAAGCTATGGGAGAAGAGTCAACAGAGGCTACCAACACAACAACAGAGATAACTGAGATAGCTATGAAAAAGAGAAAAAGGTACTTTACATAGCTGAAGAATTTGAATCTGAATCTGACACTGATGATGATGTAGAAGTAGTATTTGTTTCTATGAAAGATGATTTAGAGCGAGAAGAGAAACATGAAGAAACAACACTGATCTCTAAAGTAAGCATAAATGATACATGGATCATAGACAATGGCTATACACATCATATGACTAGTGATATAGAGAAATTCAATCTACTTGATGAATATGATGGAGGATCTGTAAGGATGGGAAATGATGCACCTAGTATGGTGAGAGTTAAAGGTTCACTGATGATTAATGATAGAATAAAAAATTGAAAATGCATATTGGGTAGATGGACTGAACTATAATTTTTTAAGTGTGGCACAAATGAATAACTCAGGCCACCAACTTGCTTTTGAGAGCAGAAAGGTAAAAATCTATGATAATGGAGGAAGACTTGTCAGAACTGGTACACAATCCAGAGGTAATCTATTTTATCTTGATATTGATCAGTCTTCTTATTTATTAATGAAGGATGAAGATGCATGGTTGTGGAATAAAAGGTTATGTCATGTGAATTTTGATAACATGATCAAGATTAGTAAGAAGAAAAGAGTTAGAGGGTTTCCTAAATTGTCAAAACTGAATCATGCTATGTGCCATGAATGTTAGAAATCTAAGATGAATAAGTATAGTTTTAAAATAAAAGACTACTCAACAAAGAATATACTTGAGTTGGTTCATACTGATCTATGTGGTCCTATGAGAACTCAGAGTTATTATGGTGATATATACTTTATTCTTTTTTTTTATGACTCTACTAGACTGATTACTGTTATGTTCTTGAAAGAGAAATCTAAATCTTTTAAGATGTTTAAATGGTATAAGGCAAAGGTAGAAAAAGAGACTGGAAAAGAATTGAAATGCTTAAGATCTGATAGAGGAGGTGAATTTATCTCTGATGAATTTACCAATTTCTGTAATGAGCATGGTATTAAGAGACAAGTCTCTACACCAAGGACACCTCAGCAAAATGGGATTGTTGAAAGAAGGAACAGGTCAATCATTGAATGTGCAAGGACACTGATGATACAAAATAATATTGCTCAGACATATTGGAGGGAAGTTGTCAGCATAGCTGTATATGTGCTTAATTGAGTACAACTGAAGAAGGAGACCAACCAGACACCTTATGAGCTATGGTTTGGACACAAACCTACTGTAAGTTATTTCAAGATTTTTGGAAGAAAATGTTTTATTCTGAAAGATGAGAGAAATGAGAAATTTGATTCTAAAGATGATGAAGGAATATTCTTGGGATATTCTACTAAGTGTAAAGCATACAAATGTTTGAATAAGGTTACAAATAAGATAATTGAAAGTACTAATGTCTGTGTTGATTATTTTGATGAAAAAAACATAGAGGAAATAAAGGAACTAGAAGACTATGGTAGATTCACTTACATTGAACTTCCTGAGTATCTACCAAAGTTGCAACCTGTGATAACTGGTTAATAGGAAAATAATCCCAAGGAAAAGGAAAGGGAAACTAACGAATAAGAAGATGCTACTGAGCAAGCACATGAACCTGAATAGGATGAACAAGAAAGAGGAAACTGAGTACTGGCTAGTTTTGTCAGAAGACATCATCTTGAGACACAAATTATTGGAGATAAACAAGCTGGCATGCAGACAAGAAGTAAAGCAAGACAAGGTACATGTCTAGTTTGTGGATTTGAACTATAAAATGTGAAATTTGCATTAGAGAATGAAGAATGGGTTAATTCAATGAAAGAAGAAATAGAGAAAATAGAGAAAAACAAAACCTGGAGCTTAGTACCCCGACCAAAGCACAAGAATGCTATCAGTACTAAATGGATATTTTGGAACAAACTGAATGAAAATGGTGAAGTGACAAGAAATAAACCAAGATTAGTATGCAAGGGATATGCACAAGAGGAAGGCATTGACTATGGTGAGAAATTTTCACCTATTGCTAGATTGGAAGGTGTTAGAATGCTACTTTCATATGCTACACACAAGAAATTTAAGGTTTATCAAATGGATGTGAAGTCAACATTTCTGAATGGTATACTTGAAGAAAAGGTCTACATAGAACAACCTGAAGGATTCATTGATCCAGACAATAGATACATGGTTTTTAGATTAAACAAAGCTTTATATGGTTTGAAGAAAGCACCAAGAGCATGTTATGAAAGGCTGCATACTTACTTGGTAAGTATTGGATTTGTAAGAACTAGTGAGAACACCAATTTGTACATGAAAGGTGATACTGATGACACTATTATTATTGCTGAAATTTTTGTTGATGATATTATTTTTGGAGGTCAAGATCATGTATGTAAATATTTTTCTTATGAAATGAGGAATGAGTTTGAAATGTCTATGTTCAGAGAGATTAAATTCTTTCTAGGACTACAAGTGATTCAACAGAGTGATGGGATATTCATCACACAGTCCAAGTACATAAAGGAAGTCTTGAAGACATTTGGCATGGAAGATGCTAAACCTGTGGGAACACTGATGGCTACTAGAAGCAAATTGACAAACGAAGATGAGACTATAGAGGTAAACCAGAAACTTTACCGATCCATGATTGGTAAGCTAATGTATATAGTTCACAGTAGACCAGATATAGCAATGTTGTGGGAATTGTTGTTAGATATTCTTCTAATCCTAGAGAATCACACATGATTGCTACTAAAAAGATTTTATGATACCTAAAAAAAATAGAGGATTATGGATTATGGTATCCTAAGGAAGGTAAGTTTGAGTTGAAGATTTATACCGATGCTGATTGGGCTGGAAATGTGGATGATAGAAAAAGCACCACCAGAGGAGAATTTTTCTTTGGTGAAAGACTTGTAACCTAGACAAGTAAAAAGAAGGCTTGTATTTCTTAGTCTACAGCTGAAGCAGAGTATGTTGTTGCTGCTACAAATTGCTAAAACATTGCATATATCAAGCAAGTGTTAGAAGGAATGAATGAGGTAATCAATGACCCAATGATTATATATTGTGACAACACAAGTGCTATTAACATCTCAAAGAATGTAGTGATACACTTTAAGACAAAGCATATATCAATTAAGTATCGTTGCTTAAGAGAACAAGTGCAAGAGAAGCAAGTGAAGTTAGAATTTGTTACATCTAAAGAACAACTTGCATATATCTTTACAAAGCCTCTAATGAAGGACACATTTGAATATTTGAGGACTAGACTTGGGGTCTATCCACTGTCTATCAGTCACTAATGTAATCTAGACATTGCATGAGCCTAATCTTATCAGAAGATCATTCATGTTGATGCAACATAGTTCACACTTTGGATCATGTTCAAGGTTGTGATTAAGTTTGGAAAACTGAAATAGATTGAGATATCAATATACAAAGATACAAAGTATGTATCATACAAAAGAGATCTTCAGTAGTATAAAGACTGATCACATAGACAGAAGTTGTATCAGGGATAACTTTAAGGAACCCCCCCCTCCTCAAAAGTATAAAATTGTGGTGAATCACTTATGTTTTGGGGGGAAAAATTTTAATAGTGATGGAAATTATCTGTCAAAATATGGATATTTGGTGGTGAATTTTTTAATAGTGTACACAATTTTTATAAAAAAATGGTGACTATAATTTTTTTTAATACAATTATTAATATTCATGGTGAATTATGTGTGAAAATATGGATATTGGTTGGCGAATATTTAAATAATGGATACCATTTTTTTAAAAATATGGCGAAACTATTTTCCAAATATTTGAATTAATATATTTTTTATGGCGAATGGTTTTCAAATATTTATAGTTGGTATAGCGATTGAGTAATTTCGGAGAGATTTTTCACTAAAGGAGTTAACGCACCCAATTCCCTCCAAAAGAAACCTTCCACCATTCATCTCTCTAAAAGACTCTAATGGTTGTGATTTGATGTTGAAGTTGCATCGGGTCTCACTCCCATCACTATGACACATGACACACATCCGTTGGATTTACAACATATCAATGGCCAGAGGTGAATTTCAGGCCGATCATTGGTCTTCATAATATTTATGAAAAAACCTCGGTGGAATCATGACATGTGGTATGACACCATTTCATACCACGCGTCATGATTCCACCAAGGTTTTTCCACAAATATTATGAAGACCAACAATTGGCCTAAAATTCACCTTACATGTCATATCACGTGTCATGACTAATTAATGGTGATGAGTAGATGAGTCATGACATCAGGATTCAGTTAAAGTAATGTGAATTAATGGTTTCTTTGATGGCGCATTTCAATTTTCACTGACAGATATGTGTGGCATCATATAAATAATAACTATTCAATACCTCAATTGATTAATGCCTTAAAGTTAATGCCTGAATGAAAACATCATATTATATAAGGACATTATTTTTTGACCGTTTGATGATCTTAAATCAATGGTAAAGTTTCATTTCCTATCGCCATTTCGCAGGTAATGTACTTTGCTTCTTGTTTCTACCAAGTGGGTACATGTTTTATTGTTCTTTTATAATAAAGAATTGTTATGTCCACCTGCGTGGCACAAGCCTTTCAGCCTTCATTATTCCCAAGATAGAAAATGTCTTATCATAAGTGTTGTTTCCAATTTCACCCAGTGTTGCATTAAATATGAAAGATTTGGAGATATTTGGACAGTTAGCAATTATCTTGTGATTTAATTAGATATCTAAGGGAATGATTTACAATTAGGAGTTATAAATAGATTGATCTATGCTCCTTAATTTACAATTGTGAAAGCATATTTGTGAGGGTAGTCTGTGAGTGCTAGGTTCTTTGTGAATGCATATTTGTGGGAATAGTCTGTGAATGGACACTCTAATTCATTTGAGATGCACTGCCTTGGAGGACCAGAAGGCCATTCTGGGCCTGGTCAGAGACCCAATCCTGGCATCTATTACTATGGAGTTCAAAGCCTTCACCAAGGAGGCTATAAGAATGGTGCTCGGACGTGAATTTCGGGAGAGTGAGAATAGGTATAGAGTCACCACTGACATTTCATCTCAGTTCTTGGCTTCTCTGTTGGACCTGGGGGGAAAAGGTGGATATGATTATGCTTCTGAGGAAATTTTTCAAAGAAGAGTACCTTGGTGACGATGTGCATATTATTGTATTTTCTGAAATTGGGGTTGGAATTCCTTGGACAAAAGATTTGTCTAGGATTCTAGAACCAGGAGTTGTTCCTAGGCAACCATTCCTACTGAACCTTGATGCTGAGTAGCTCAACCATCATCAGAAGTGGGAAAATATTGGGAGGAATTTCCTCCGAAAGTGGTACCTACTGGATGAACCCAGGGACTATCAGTGGCTGGATGAATTCTTTGAGATTCTCCTCTCTTCAGACTTCTACATAGAAGGAAGGGAGCCTTAGCCAAATAGTCCCTAAGTCTATGACTCTCTAGTCCCTCTAGTCTCTAGTCTCTAGTCTCTACTCTCTAGTCCCTAGGCCTCTACTGTGTCTCCTTCTGGTGGTAGTAGCTTACCAGAGTTTTTGAAATGATATAAATTTTAAATTGTTGAAAATAATGATATGAAAATATTTTATGAAATTCGAAGTGCAACTACTTTTCTTTTTTGTTTTGATTATAAGAATCGTTAATAGATATGGTCTTATATAATATAAAAAATTTGTGTTGTGCTTTTGTTTCATGTAATATTTTCATGTTTCCAAAATTTATCATTTAATGGTGACTGGTTCAATTTTCATGGATAAGCTATTACTGTGTATTAAATTATTAATATTTAAAATCATGACAATTGTTGGATTTTGAGAGATGAACGGTTGGAGTTGTATTTTGGAAGTACTATTGGTTTCAAAAATCTTTTCTAAAAACTCACTCTAGAAATGTGACACATTGACATGTAACTCGATGAAAAGATTACATGGTATGTTTTATAAAGATTATGTAACGTTACATGTAATGTTACACGTATACTTTATATGTAATGCTGACCACTATAATGGTAATGTTACACGTAAACTTTCTAAAACATACAATGTGTACCATAATTTATGTTACACGTTGTATGTTTTAGAAAGTTTACGTGTAATGTTATCATTATAGTAATAAGTATAATTATATACCATTACAATTTACATTTAATGAAATCTTTTTAGCATTACTCTAAGTAGTAGATCTAAAAAGAACTGTTGAACCGTCGCGGAAGATTTCAAGACTGTAAATTGTGAGAGGCTTAGAGTTAGCCGTTGTAACTTCTATCTATCTAGATTTCAAAGTTTAATTTCGAGTAAGATATCTAGCCTGATGCATCCTGATTTTGTAATGTCAAAAATTTAGTTTAACTTGATTTTGAAATTACAATTTACAATTGGGGTTTTCTTAAATTGGGGTTTTTTGTGATTTTGTTAGTAAATATCTGTGTTGTTTCATTCTTTAGAAGAACAATGGGGAAAGAAAAAAATCAAGGCCAAGGGCAAGAAGATGGGAAAACTTTAATAGACTGCAAAAAACTAGTAGAAATCCCTAGTTTCACTGATGAGTATCACAATTTTTATGATCATGTTATCGACGGTGAAAGGAGACTTATAGAAATTAAATATGCATTGTGCAATAAGGAAACTAGGCCAAAGAGGCTTGACTTTATAAAATTTAACCCAGTGGTAGGTGGAAAAACTAATAAAGTTGCTTCATGGGATGTTGGTTTGGGTTACATGCTGTTACCTAAAGTTTTCCCTTGCCCAAAAATTGTCTTGATTTGTGTAGAAAATTATGATGAAGAAAGAAAAGCAATTGTGAATAAAAATAATCAAGAAGAATTTTTATCAATAACCAAGAAATAATTTCTTAGTTTGCTAGACCTAGGGTTTGACCAAAAAAACTGTAATGTCCATATTGACCTAGGATTACTGGCAGAGCAATATGAGTTAGTCCCACCACATGCAAACGATTCATTTGTAAAGGGTCTACTAATTGTAGATGAAAAGGGTTCATTGGGTGAGAACCACAGGCCTCCTTATGCTTTTAACATTTTTGTACCATGAGTTCAGGATACTATATCCTCGCTCGCATTTTACCTGGGATTGGAAAATAATAGGGAAGTGGGTGCCAACATTCTTCAATTCATTTGGGATATCCATTGTGTCAATGAACTAGTAAGATATAATTTTGTTGGACACGTGGTTCAAATGATGCAAGAACAATTAGCATTGATTAAAAGGGGCAATTCTAAGACATTTAGGTTCAAAACCTACTTGTGTTATCTTTTGCTAGCCAAGCATGCTGCAATATTAATGAGCAATGGCAACAAGCTTGAAATTCAGAGGGGGACACCGACAAGTACTCCAAGTCCAATATATAACTGGACACCTCATATAAGAATGTATGATAATAGAAGTAATTATAGTAATTTTTTAGACTTCTTTTTGGCACCATTGTACAAAAAAATAACAAGAACTCCAATGCCCATATTGTCTACTTCATGTAGGGATTGCATCCAACTTGGAAGCACAATTCAATTGGCTGACTGGTACTTAATGGAAGAATACACTGTAATAAGGTTTTATGTGTCAGAACTGTAACCCCACAAACTTCCAATGCATGTGACAGACATGGTGGTTGTAGTAGAATATATAGAACAACTAGAGAGCACAGATAGACTCTTTGCTGGCCAATCAAAGAAGAGCATATTCCCTTCCTTACCTTTCTCAATTGGAGGGTTAACATTTGAGAGAAAGGAATTCAAAGTGGCAAAAATTTTTATAGATATTTTTCAATTTGATTTAGAGTGGTACTAGAAGTATGATCCACTCAACATCATTCAAATAATGCTTGTTGCTAATAAGAACTCTGTAAACTTATTTCAACATGAAAGTAAACCATTGCTAGAGAAGTTAAAAAACAAGGATAGCTGGGATGACGTTAGAAAAGAGTTGGAGAAATTTTTCGGTGAGGAAAAAATTTCAATTGAACAGTTGTCATAAAAAATTATGACAACAATAAACTAGAGCATTGTACAACCTAGGATGTCTTACAATTTCTATGAAAAAGTTGCTCAGCCATCAAACAAAAACATACCAAAGAGCTTAGCAGAAGCTTGTAAGGATAGAAAATGGACTAGAACAAAAATGGATGATTTTTGGAGTATGAGAAAGGATCTTGGTGAACCAAAGATGAGTAAAGATTTGGATGAAATAGATGAGGATATAGAGTTTAGAAAATTGTGGAATTTGGAGCATCCTAACATGGCATATGACACTAAGGATGATAATCCACCAATTGCATTTAATCCAGGGACTGGGAGTCAAATTGGAACCACCAAGGAATGATATAAAACATATAGCAAAGGGGAAATAATTGTGGAAAAAATGGGTTATAAAGGTGATGGTTTGGGTCCCACAGGAGAACGCATTTGGAATACAATTGAGACAAAAAAAAGTGCTTATGATCATGGTGCAGGCCTTGGGTCTGCTAGTGTCACTGGTGCCAGTGGGACTGGCCAACTTATACAACAAGCTCCCTCTCTAAAGAGGGAACTTTCTAGTACATATAATCCCATAGAAGAAGATAGTGTCAAGAAGAAAAATCTTTCTAGTTCTAGAACATTGACAACAATGACATTCGATCGTAAAGAATTGCTTGCAATTTCAAGTTCAGCAAAACCCTCTAGAAGTTTAAATCCTTAAAGAGCATTAGCTAGATAAACAGGCATTGCAAGCTTTGCCTCTAGATCACCTTTCAAACATTCAAATCCTTCTGCAACACTAGATTTTCACTACAAAGATTTCTATAATAAATTTGTAGAAACAAGAACCAAGAATAAGGAAATAAAGAAGACAATATAGACTTGTAATACCCCTCGTAGCTTATTACTATTGAGACTATGTTTTAGCTGATACTGTTTTACCTTAGCTAATTAGACCAGACATATTTCATATTTATATTATGGTGTGTAATTAAACAGTTATACTTTGATGCTGATTATCATGTTTAGATCTGAACCAAAAACATTATGTGATGGTTAAATTTGGTAATGATGGATTTTATATGATGTTTCATATGCATGTATTAATTGATGTAATTTAGATGATTATTCATATCTGGTACTTACCCCATACCCACATGTGTATGGTATCGTGTTTGTTCTCATGTATGTCTTCTTTTCTATTTGACGTGCAAGTATGGTAGTGGAGGAGGCGTAGTTACCTGCATTGAGTCAGGTCCACACGTCCCAGCCATCCCTACCATTGTCTGCTATTATGTTTATATATGCACATGTACATGCAGTGGTTTTATGTAGGTTGCAAGTACCGGGCATCGACTTCCCTAGCTTGATAGGATGAGCGTGCCCTCATTATCTCTCAATGGCGGAGAAGGGGAGTTAGCACTTAGGCCAATTCCCTAGCCCAACCTAATCGTCCTATAGGAACGAACGGAAACCTACTTGACTTACCCGATTCAAATTTGTTCTAGCAGAATGAATTCGATACCTTTCCTCTATTGAGCATGATATTGATCCTAGGATTATTCCTTGCATGTGTCATATTTTAACCTTGTGGATTGATGTCTGATTTCTGTTAGCAATATTTACTATGTTATGTTTATGTATTAATAAATATATTGTTATTAGTTTTATATAGTCTTTCTTAAGAAGTTCACCTATTTAGCTAATTGTTGCAAGTCAATGATAAGCATTGTATTTTAATAATAGGATAAAACATATTTAAATATACACACATAAAATATGTATAAGCATGGTCACACTATGTCACTTTTAGTAATTTGAATTTACACTAATAATACACATATATAGATACTACATACCTATTTTATAAATTGAGAAAATAAAGTGAGATATTCTAGTTAAGATAAATAGAAATAAAAAGGAAATTTACAATTAAAAATTGTCTTATTTTATTCCCATAAAATGGGAAGTTGACTTGAATAGTAGGGGGGAAATAATAAAATATTTCTCCCCCACTTTTCAAGCCAATTTGGAGGAAATAGAGAGGGGACTTGTCATTACTTTTCTTATGCAAAATTTGGAGGAGAAAAAGAGGGAGAGAAGAGAAGGCTTGGAGGAAGAGAAGAAAAGAAGAGGAGAAGGGACTGAGCTTGTGGGAGCAGATCTGATAGCAGCTGAGGGGCGGGACTTCATCAGTCTGTTTGTTGAACCAGGTAGGTTTGAGCTTCCCTTGATTTACTCTATATTCTAACAATTTTAGTATGATTCCATATTGGATTGATATAAGAATATTGAAGTTCCTATAAGATGATTTGATTGTCACTGAAAATAATGTCTTTATAGGGTTCATATCACTCTTTGGTCCAATAAATTTCAATGAAACAACTATGAAGAAATGAACAAATTGGTTATGTTGATATCTCTATTGTTTTGAAATCAAACCATATCTAAACCTTGTTGATATACAATTAATTTAAAGTCCATAGACTTCATAATATTTTAAGAAAACAAATGAAATTTGATGAATGAATACTCATAGTAGTGGAGGAAATAAAACAAAGTTAACTTTCAAAGGAGAGTTCATTTACAAAGAAATATGGGCTTTCAACTCTCTGGAAAATTGTATGGGAAAAGAATTCCCATATAATTTCATACATAGACATATTATAATATTAAACCTGCTACCTTTTATGACATAAACTAATAAAATATAATTTATCCTCACCACCTCCTTACTTCATTTATACTTTTCCCTTGTCTAGGTGTTGGTGGAGAAATATCTTGTCAAGTTTTAATATGAAACCTTTTTATTTGGACAAGGTAAGTTGTCTTTTGTTGACTTCTTATTTCCTTTACTTAATGCTCTTATCTTTTGTCTCTAAAACCTACGCAGCCCATGCCTAGAAATTAAATGGAGATGTGAATGAAGTTTCCCTTGGTCAAAAGTAAGTGGTGGGACCCACTTCCCACTTACTCCCCATACCCCTCCTCTTTCCTAGAGCTAGTTTGAAACGCAGGTCTTGGAAAGGGCATTTAAAGCTTGATTTATTTTTGCACCACTCCCCACTTAATGCAGCCCATGTCTTGTCCAAGTTGGCGCTCCCCCTTGGAGGCCCTTTTCATCTCCCTTGAAGTGCACTCCATACTTCATCATTATGATGTTGACTCATTTTCTCTTTAATAATATGTAGCATGTTTTCTAAACCCCATATTATACTTAGTTTCAAATTTATGTCAAACCCCATGATGAGACTTTGGACGCCATTCTTTGGGCTTATCTTGGGATTTGGTGGGACCCACCCAAAGTCACATCCACCTTGATTTTCACAGCTCCTCCTTGGGGATTATTTTAAAATGTTTTCTTGCCCTTTATTAATATTGTTTTTGCATGTTGAGGTGGATGATTTGATATAAGACTTAGGTATTAGGGGTGAGTTATTATAGATTGTGTTTAGAATTTAAAAAGATATGTTTTATTAACATTAGGCATTGTTTCTAATTGTTTTAAAATAGTGCAATATAATTTGAATTGTTATTTAAATTGAACTTGGGATATTAGTGTTATAATGGGAATGTTTTTATTAACACATTATTTTAATCCTACTAGTTAATTTATTAATTGTTTTAGTATTTAATTTGAGCCATGTAAATGTTAGTCATGTTAATTGACGTTATCAATAGGTGATTATAGTATTATTACTAGTAAACTTATTGTTATCTTTTAATTGTACTTTATGAGTGTGTATTCAAAATTAGTAGTTTATAATATTTTCATTAGTTAATAAACGTTCTCATTAATCAAGCTATAGTAGGCAATGTTAGTGTTCACAATATGCTCATTTTATTGTAGATGTGGATATTTTGATTAGTGTGATTAATTAGTGTGAGCAAATAATTACTTGTTAAAATGATTCTTGTGAATTTGATTTCCTTACGAAATGTCAATTTCTTGTTTACGATGTTCTCTTACTGTGTATATCATATGTGCATGTAAAATATTCTGTTGATGTAGTTGATTTGCATTCGGGATTAGAAGTCCAAATAGGGGGCAAAATCTAGAGGTTGGGAATGTGGTTGATATAAATTATCCTACTGTTTGTTGATTGTTTTATGGTGCAATGTGGATTCTGTCTTCTTTTGCTTGTTTTGGATTAGGGTCAATGTGAGACCTTGTTTGGGAGGTCAAACTGATCCTTGTTATTATTTTCCTCTGGGTGGATTAAAATTGAATTAGTGGCCAAGTGGATAAATGAATGAATTAGAAATATGATTTTATTTGGTTATTGGTTTATTGGAACTAAATTTTCTCTTAAGTGGCCACAAACCAGGATGGGTTTTGATTGAGAACTAGGGTAGGTTATCTAGATGTGATGTAGGGGGGGTGGCTTGCAATGGATCACCGAGGCCCGCAAGTGGCTGACGGATCAGCCATTGACAAGTTTCTTAATTCCAGTGATAACATTATAAAAATTGATCTAGTTAGGAGAAAAATTAAAAAGATAATTTGAGATACCTCACCCATGCCTTGAGTGCTAGTATAGACTAAGGATGGATGCGGGAAGATGCTAGATGCATCAACGATATACTTGTCTTCATGAGAGATATCAATGCCATGTATGATCACTTGAGTGCCATCGGTTTAGTGAGGAACCTTCAGGACTAAACTCAAGGGTGGATCTACGTGATGAAACCTTCCTACTCACACCGTAGATATCCTACGTAGGTCAGTGCCTCTGGTAATCCTTCTACCCTCTTGATCTAGAGATATCTTTCTAGGTGGTGATTGGAATTGGTCCTTAGTATGTGTGTGGGCCTGGTGTTATCTCCCTAGCACGGTGGGGTGGACCTTTGGGTTCTACATGGTTGGGAGGTAGTGTACTTCTCCATTGAGACTATTGCAGATATCCTCCATCACCTGATTGTTACTTGGACTAGATTACCACCATTGTTGCAAATTCATGTATCAGATGTCAGATGTTATTATCTTGTACTTGTAGGAGGTTTATTTGATTATTTATGATCCTTGCATGGATCCATGTTGCATTTGATAATTGTAATTGTATTAAATATCACCACATACCCTACGACATGTGTAGTGGATGTAGGTGATCATATGATGTAATGTAATTTGATTTAGAGAGATGTACTTACTTTCATTATGTACTTAAAAGTTCTTTAGCATTTGATCATGTTAGCGTAGTGTTAGTTAGACAACGTAATACTGTGTCAGGGACCCTTGAGAATGAAAATGGAATGATGTGTTTATTCAAATTCATGAATGTAAATCATTGTGAGTCTATGTTCAATGTGCTTGTTAACTTTAGTAAAAAAAAAAAAATTGTTGCATAACTTAGCATAGCTTTTAGTGTTAATCTCTTGGGTCCGCTGGCGGGGCATTACAAGACTTGTGCCCTTAATGCAGTTGTATAGGAACAACCTATATCCAACAGGGTTATACCAACATATGACCCAAAAATAGACATGATGGAGTTCATGGTTGTTAATCCACAATAAAAAGATGCAAACCCACCAGAGAGTCAGATAGATCAATCTGAATTTCAAGTTGGCACTCTCCAAATGGATTTTTCCAAATTTAAAAATGTGGACAAAATCAATGTGTCAAAGTCTACAAACCAAGTGGTCTACAGTGCACTGCTAAAGGTGGAAAGAGAGAAAACCAAGCTCAAGAAAAATATAGAAAAGTTACAGGCAGACATTGGCAATGGAAAAGCAAAGAGGAAAGCTTTAGAGAATAGTTTGAAAGAATTAAAGAAAAAGATTAAAAAATTAACCTCTACATCAGTAGATACAGAGCAGGAATAGGAGCAGGCAGAGGTAGAGCTAAAGGTACTAAGGGGAAAATTGGCAAAAATTAGTAAAAAACTAGAGGAAGAAAGAGTCAGTTTAGAAAAGTTAGTTAAAACCATGGAGAGTAATGCTGCCTCCAGATTGGGAATTGCAAAAGTAATTGGAGTCTCAGGTAGATAAAGCAAATCATTGGGAACACAAAGAAGTGGAAGAGAGGGAGAATTTTGAAAAAATGGTAGAAGAACTAAAGAAATCCAATAATACAATTCAAACTTTAACAAATACGAGTAATAATTTAGTGAAGATTGCAAAGGAACACATTTGGAGCCAAATATTTGTGATGTGTAATAGCTTGTATGAGTGGTTTGAAATGTTTCAAAGTATGAGAGTATGTTATTTGAAGCTCCATAAGAACATTGAATAGAACATGGATGTTCTCAAGAAAGACAAGGAAGCAAAAGATATTATGCAACAACTCTACAGTAAGAGTGATAGTTATCTATCAAACAAGGGAATTAGCAACCACCTTGATGCCTCAATAAAGGTATCAAGTATCATTCAAAAATGTGAGAAGCTAAGGGAAGCACATGAATGGGATGACAAAGCTAAGTAGAAGATCACAAAGATGGAACAAAGGAAAGTGAATATGGAAAGTCTTGGTTTGCGTAAGGGATTTGACGTAAATGACTTCATTGGAAGAGAAAATTACAAAATAAGGTTGCTGGACAAAATAAATATTGATTTACGCTTTCTTCCTACAAACATATCTCCTAATACAATCATGGATTTCATCAAATCAGTGAGAACTTTGAATGGAGTTTTAGAAGCAATAGTGATGTCAAGTCACACTTCCAACTATGAATTGCTAACGAAGTTGCAGGAGTGTGTCTATACTATGAACCAAATTGTTCTGCCATTAGAGGATGAGTGGAATGGCCTACAAAGATTGCTCTAAATTTTGAACTACTGTAAATTGTAATATATTGCAAATGAATACAAAAAAAATTGTGCTCTATCTAATTTCCATGTTTTCCAATTCAATGTATGTTGAATTACTCTATTTTATTCAGTTATTCTTAGTTGATTTACTCTGTTATATGCTATTGGAATACAAAATTTCATTCAGGAATTTCAAATTCAAATATGAATGATCATTGATGATACGACACAAAGTTACAAACTACACTCTATAGTAATAATACTCTTTGTTCTCAAATTTTAATGATGAAACATAATACATTCTTGCTTTTCTAAAATGAACATTGAAATTTGAATTATAGGATATAGTAGTTAATAAGTTCAAAAAATACCTATTGATTGCTACTACTAATTTAGCAAAAAATTTCCTAAATTTTCCAATTCATCTCTGCATCGTCGTCATCATACAATTTTGTTATTCCAATTTCTTCATTGTTCTCTTCATTTTCATTTGTGCCTTCTTCACTCTGACCTCCGCTTCTCTGACTCCCATTGCCACCTGTACTTGTCCCACATAGAGTCACTATCGGATATTGGTTAATGGTGTTGCCCAACCCTCTTCTTTTGCATCTTTTCTTCCAGATTTCTATTTCTTTTTTATAAGGAAAAGTATTGACATCATACCTAGATGTGTAGACCCTCAAGCATGTTTCCAAATTCTTGTCTAGTTTGTTTCTTAGCTTTGATTTTAGGAAGCCCCAAGCACTAAAAACTCTTTCATCCTCCACTAAACCCAATATCATGGTCTGACATAGATCAAAAATCTTGAAGAACTTTGAAATTTCTTCACGCAACATTGTGCTCTGTTTTAGTTCTGTCCAAAGCCTTGTTGCCAAGCCCTCTTCATGTGGGTTATGCATTAATTGATATTGATGCCTCATACTCTTTGTAAAAGTGACTGATTGCTATTGAAGAAGACCCTCATCTAAAATTCCATTGATAGTCACTCCATTGAATTCTACAGATTTGCAAAATTCCTTTATCAAAGTCATTAGCCTATTATGATAATCTTCCTTAGAGTATAAGGTCCAATATTGAGGAAAGACAATTGCCATGGCCTCAAGCAGTTGTTCTATGGGAATTAGGATCTTATTTCAGAGGAAACTTTATAGGCTATGTCCCTTGCATTACCTGCTATAGACTCGATGATCTCGGTAAACTCTTCCCTTGTAACTCTTGTAGCTCGCTTCTTTGGGGTACTGTAGTACATTGGTATCTAAAATCCCCTTACACAAACACATAAATCCCCATTTTCAATGATCTTTAAATAATTATTAGGATTGTCCAAATCTGTTAGTTTCCACTAGTGATTAAATCTTTCATTGGATAAATTTAGGTCATTTCGATAGAGACTATCCAGGGCTTGGCATTATATTTTATACAAGTGAGCATATTTTGCAATATGCATTGCTCTTTGCTGGGATTTTTTCATAATGAACATCATTTCTTCTAGCATGGGAAGAAGAGATGCTAAAGTCAAAAGTGTCTCTATATTTCTTAACCTCCAAAGTAGGTTGCCACATCTCCGATTTCTACATTGTCTCAATTTTTGTACATTAGTCCAATCAAAGATTGATATTCAGAAAAAAATCGATGCGCTAGTCCATCCAAAGAGATCCATATGGTATCAATGTCTTTAAGAAGCTTGTTTCCATTGGTAATTCCATGAGCAAAGTGCTGAAATTCCCTAAAACATCTGGGACTTCGATAAAAATATGAGTAAAACTCTCTTACTAAATCTTCAACCTTGTTTACTAAAGGGAGCTTCTTCACAACTCTAAAAGAGAGATTCATCCCGTGGGCCATATAGTGAATGCCAACAATGTATGGTGAACAAGAAGCCTGCATCTTTGTGCAAAGACCATTCCTTTGACCTTGCATTACTAAAGCTCCATCTACTCCAACATAGATCAACTTCTTTGCTATTGTCAATTCATCCATACCTCCATATTCCATTAATTGGTTCTTTACTAATTGAAATAAAGTTTTTGATGTCGCTTTGTCCCTCAATTTTGCAACAGTTACTAGATGTGGTTAGTGGGCATTGTTCTGTATAGTATAAACATGCATGCATACCCACGACTTATTATCTATTGCCATAACTTCATCTAAGGACAATGTAATAAAGGTTGACTCTTTTATTTTTCTCTGTACATCCTCTATTTCAACCTAGGCAATACAACTTGCCAATTCCCATCCACTGTTTATTGACCAATGAGTGACAGGATAGTTAGGAACTTTCAAAAAGTGTATCAAACCACTCATTTTTGGATAGTCTATCATTGGACGCCCTCTGCTCAAAATATGGAAAAAATTACTTAATTGAACAACTTTTCCTTGTTCTTCTACTTTACTTGCTTTTGCAAAAATAGCATTAATAGAACCTTGAACTTCACTAGGCTTCGTCTTAAATTTTTGAAATAAATAATATTCCTCAGCATTCCTTTTATGTTGACATTTCTCCTTTGTTTTATATCTTACCCCTTTTATTTCCTTTCCATCAATAGTTGAGGTTTCGTAAACCTTACCAACATGTTTCTCTATGGTGTCTAGTTTAAGCTGCAACCACTTTTCATTTTTATACTTCCAACTACAAATCGTACATCTGCATTCTACTAGTGGCTCACCTACTATTGGATTTTCCATGGGTTCAATGAATGGATACTTTTCCACCCAATCAAATTTAAATCTCCTTGACATCTCCCATTGATGATCAATTGTTTCTTTTGATTTTCCTCTCCCTTTAGTGTTACTGTTAATTGAACCATCATCATCACTGAAGTTGATTGCTTCATCCTAGTACTGGTTGTTGACTTGAAATTATTCTTCAAGGTCATCTTCATCAGAGATATTAGGTTCCATAACTTTGTCACCAGATTTATTAGGCTCCCCAATTTGTTCATTAGACTCTTATGTAGGTTGAGAACCTTCAAATTGTATAGGTTCCTCTGATGATGTACCTTCCTCACTTTGAGCAACACTATTGCGTCTGCCCATGTGAAAGTATGAAGATATATTTCTACATTTTGTTGGCCTCTCTTGGACATCTCCACCTTCAATAGTCCTCTTCCTTGGTAGTCATTCACTAGAATCACTACCGATCACAATTGTGAGCTCAGAATCAACTAAATCTCTTGAAGTCTCCTTCTCTCTAGCATGTTTCAATAATGAAACTCATATCTCTTAAATAGACAACTACAAGTTAACCGTTTTCATATCAGGCATCAGATTTTGCCTCATAATATCCATCATCCATTTTGGTGAAGGGGTCGACCGTTGCTTATGATAACAAATAATATTTGGTGAACCCGCATATTTTCAAATAATTGACTGGGCAAATAGGGCGGGAATTTGGGACACGATTAAGTATGATGCATGGTGAATTGGGTCCTAGTGTAAATAAACTTTTTACTTGGGACAATGGGCTTTTGGCGAATGTTGATCCTCGATGAAGACATCCAATTTAATCTGTGGCAATTAAGAGTGAAATAGTAATAGAAAGGTAGGTGAAGAACCCGACTACTGTACTAAAATTATGTAAAAATAGTGGTGAACAATCCAACCACTATATGAGCATTTTATAAAATCCGGGCGAACCGGTCAACCACTATACAAGAATTTTATATGCCAAATTCTATCTGCTGATTGGGACATATTCACCAATTGGTGAATAATCACCACTAAAAAAATCCCTGAGCTATATGTTTATTTGTCTCTTTGGAATTGTTGTCAAAAGGAGAGATAAATAATATGAAAAGGAAAGGGAGACACCGATGAGAACTATCAAAGGGAGAGATAATCTGAAAGAAACAACACACTGAAGATCTGTTACTAAGAATAGAAGAATGAATCTAAGAGCTGAAAAGATCATATTTGCAGAATGTCTAAGCTATATTTTTTTTAATGTTGTTTAGTAATGTAGTGATTAAACATATTAAGCTAGGGAGAGCTTACACAACATTTGTTCATAGAGTTGTAGAATACATGTTTGGTATGTGTATGGTACACTTCACATTACTTATGTTGCCATCAATGCCAAAGGGAGAGATTGATGAACTACAATTGATTTAGAACCTGAATGAAAAATTTGTAATTTGAGATTACTGAGAAGTTGTTGATTAGATATGAAAGATGATTAAATTAGCATTATGTTGTCATTGATGTCAACTAGCTTGATAGTACTTATCTTGTAAGTTACTATACTGACACATCTGATGAAAGGTGAAAGAGATGAAGAACATAAATATCTACATGAGGGAGATGCATATGTCAGATGAGGATAAGGAATACACTGAGTAACTTGTTGATGATTCTATGACTTGATGATATTGACTTTATTATGTTGCATTCATCTATGATGAAGAATATAGCTGAAAGACACAAAGTAGTGTTGTTAGTAAATAAAGTATTTCAGTATATACCAACAAAGTATAGTGTATACTGAGTGCAGTGTTAACCGAGCTTATGTTCACTGACGCATTTCTTTGTTAACCGAGTAGAACAGAAAGAAATTAAATGATCAGTTTAGCCGATAAAGTGATGAGTTGTAAAGCATATGAAATCGACGTAACAGATAAGGTTTGTTATGAATTTTGAAAGATAACATAAATCAAAAGGATCTAATGGAGCAGATCGAAAAGTGTCATTGACACATCAGTCTAGGAAGCTTGAAGTGAAAAAATCTATGAATATGAGTAAGCGGAAAAATTTGGAGGAAAAGAAAATGATTTACTTGTCTATATAAGAGACATTAGTTTCATTGTTGAAGGACACCAAAAAAAGAAGAACCTGTAGAATTATCACATGAAGGAGTTTTCATGCATTCTGATCAGACTGGTTAGTAAGAACTAAGCTTCAGAACAATTACTAAGATACAAAGAGTAATTACTGACAGATAGTAAATTTATATAGTATTGAATTTGAAGTGATATATTAATCAGAAAGATTTGAATAAGCTAAACATTGATCTGTAAACTACAATTGAAGTTTTTTCATGACAGATCATCTACTGTTACATATTTAACCATTGTATAGAGTCAAATCTCTTTTCCGAGTGGACTATGAAAGTATTTTTGATGTTTCATTCATAGAGTGAACATTGTTATCCTATCAACCCTAGAGTGACTGCTGGTTGGACAATAACTTCTGGTCTAAAATCCTCTAACAAGGTTACACCTGATAATGTGTTTGTAACCTTTAAGAGGGTTGGTTCTTCACCGACCTCACTTTAGAAGAGTGAACAATTTTGGGTTGCTGGTCCCAGGTGGTTTTTCCCTTCATAGGGTTTCCACGTTAAATCTCTTGTGTTATGTGTTGATTGTGATATTTTCTTGTTATCATACTTTGCATATTGCATGTTAGATTTGATCGATAACTACTATAAGTTTTATATTAACAATCGGTATAACACAAACAATGAAAGTATTGTATGTCTACCGAGTAGCAAAAGTTGAAGAATTTGTTTTGGATTATACATTTTGTTTTGGGACACTGGATAATTGATTCACCCCCCTCTCAATTATTCTAACAGGGTGATCGTTGAAGGTCTAAGAAATATATTTGGGTGATTCAGCACTTGATTGATGAAGATAGTTGATGACTTATGTAACCCTTTTCCATTGTTTCTAAAGGGGGAAAAAGACTGTGTGAAAAGCCTTACTATATAAGGAGAGATAGTATGGAGACAAGTTCATTGTTTGAGATTATGTTGAGGATACTGAGAGAATACTTTTTGGGTTGATGGATTTTCCCATATGTTGCCATCAATGCCAAAGGGGGAGATTGTTGGATATTGTTAATGCATTGAGGAGATTGATGGATATTGCTAATAAATTTAATATGTTTAATCACTACATTATCCTGATTGAGTGATGTTGGAATAACTATTGTTTTCATTCATTTTTTGTCAATAATGTCAACATATGTTTCTATGGTGGGAACATAATGGTTATTATAGTGTACGGACCCTGTACAGATGATTCAAAATGTGTGAACATAGTTGTGTATATAGGAAGGTGTTGTGATCTTATATCTAAGATCACATGATATAATATTTCATATTGGTTGAATTATAGAAGATTTGGTGAAGACTGTTTACTAGATTGTGACAGTGGAAGTTGACAGGGTAAGTCTCTATGTTTTGAGTATATCTTACAAGTGATGTGGATCTAGTGTATACGAGCTTAAGGGATGTCATATAACACACTAAGGAATGTTCATTGATCTTATCAAGTCATGGGATGCATGATGATGTCATTGGTGGCGTGTGTATAGGAGGAGACCTATCTAGGGCCGACTTTGGAATTGTAGTGTGTATTGTGGATTACAAGCATAGATTATAGATATTGGATCTTAATTATTGAATTATAATTATTGTATACTTTTTATAGATACTGTGTGTATCTTAGAAAGGATTTATGTAATCATTTTTATATTAGGAAAGCCTAATTGGCTAACCTGATCATTTATTTTGTAATAGGGTATATATGTAAGATCTTTTCTTTTGAAAAGATGTGTAGTATGAATGTGATGAAAAGGGGATTGTGGAAGCTATGAGCTTTTGTCTGTTGTATGTAGAGAAGAGGATATTGTAATTAATTCATCAGAACTGATCAAGAAAAAACAATTGCTATCAAAATGTTTACAAGGATTGTGTATTTTCCTTATATACACCTGTGTTGTGAAGGATGAGTTATGGAGGTGGACATAACCTTCTTTGGGTAGTGAGCCTACTATTTTTCTTTGACTCCTAACAGGGTCTATCCTCTAACAAGAACTATGTACTATAATGTTTGAATAAGCTCCTAAATTGGCTAATCTTCTAACAAAGATCCTATAGTCTCATTACATCATTAGTGATTGTTAATTCCCACCGAGGTTTTACCTTTAACAAGGATTCCTCGACAACAAATATTGTGGTATTGTGTTGGCATTCATTATGTTATCATTCTATTTAGTGTTGCTGCTATTCAAAGTTTAAAGTTTAATAATCTATCATACAACTAATTCACCACCCGCTCTCAGTTATATTGGTGGACTATTATTCCTAATAATGTGAAGTCACATGAACATCTTTCTAAACAACCAGGAGAAATAAAGTGGAAAATGTGATTGCTGACATCAGATGATGAGTTGAAAAAATCTAGAATATTTGAAGGATAAAGATGAAGTTTTTTATCAAGATATATGACTAAAAAAATTCAAGGATGATCGGATGATGAAGATTGAAAACATTTTAAAGAACAAGTTCTGAGGAAGCTTGAAGAGGCAAAATCAACGATAGAGATTAAGAGGCAAAATTTATGGCTGAAAAAAATGGTTTATCATGTCTATATAAGGAGATGAGAAATTCAAAAAGTGAATCCTGTAGGAGAGAGAATATTGTATACATGCAAATCTAGTTAGACAGGTTGAAGTAAGAACCAAGTGATTCTGTAGAGAACACCGAGCATCTGAAAGAGATAACCGAGAAGAAAGAAGTTAGAGGATGAAGGAGACTTAAGAGATTATAATGATCAGAGTTATATTAATATTAGCATAGATCAGAATATTAGAAAATGAAGTTGCATTTGAATCAGGTCATATACTATTTCTTTCTAACCATTGCTACAGACAAAATCTCTTAACCAAGTGAGACTTAACCATCTTTTTATTTCTATATTGACATCCTATGAATGTTACTTTTTTTTCTTGTTGACCCAAGTGAATGTATGGTCATAGAGAGATATGAGTTATAAATCCTCTAACAAGATAAAACCTTAAAGTGTATCTTGCAACCTTTAACAGGGTTGGCTCTTCACCAAGCTCACTTCAGAAGAGTGAAAATATTTTGGGTACCGATCCTAGGTGGTTTTTCTATTAACAAGCATGTTAAAAATTAGGTGTTAAATGTGTATGCATGTGATGTTTATTTATTTTACTTTACACATTATAATAATTGGTTAGATTGGTATATATTCACATTATTTAACAGTCAGTTAATTAATCAGAAAGGCATAATTAATTTTTAACCGAGCTATTTAGATTGTTTGTTGAAGTTGGTATTATACATCTAAGAGAAATTTGGGGCTTTTGGATAACTGGTTCACCCCCTCTTAGTTATCTAACACCATCAACTCTCCAAGATGATGATTAGGGAACCTTAGACTTCAAACCAACATTTCATAGAAAGGACAATTCTCTTGAATTTGAGAATCAAACAATTCCATCTATTAAATGGATGGATATTGATTGGTTATCTTTATATTTCAATCCCATTCAACCTAAAAGAAACTTGTATTTTACCGATATATCAAACTTTCCCAATGGACATGGTATATAATGTGTGCAACAAATAATTGACAATCATCATAAATGTATATCCAATTTGTCAAAAGAAACTTTAGCTTTCCAACATTCCCATTTTCCCAATCAATCTGTATATCCTTCTAATTTATCATAACAACAACAAGATAATTTTTTTCACCTTCTTAAGGCCAACTTAATTACTCTTCCTTTGTAAACAAAATGAAAAAATAAAAAATACAGACAAGAGAACTCTTCCTTTTATATATATCATCAAATTGGTGGCTGTCAAGCTGAGTGTTATGATTTGAAGTTTAAAACTAAAGAATTCATTGATTCTGTTGTGATTAAAATGACATGTAACAATGAATGGGATGTTTTTCATGATCATTATAAATAGCATATACGATTCTATTCTATTTCTCCTCACTATGTGATCCTTTGTAGGCTGATTTCCATTTATGGTGGTGGTATTTTAGGTGCAGTCATACTTTGTGAGAAACATAATAGTCATTTTTCCTTGTCACCCACTTGGGGGGAGAGGGTCCTATCTCACTCTTCTATTTATCTCAAAGGATCAATTTTCTCCCTTTCTTGACTTTTTTCTTTTATACAATGATATTATTTCTTGCATGCATGTGTAGTTTTACATAATAATATACTCTTTTCTTGGAGATTGAATCCTAAGCTGCAACCTTATGCTTTTTTAAAAATACATGTCTGCTATAAATAGAAACCACTCAGGAAACATAATGTATCCTTCCTCCTTTTCTCTTCTTGTATACATACAATATCCCTTCACGACTTTCATATTTCATAGTATGATGTCCTCTCCTACATGGATTTTTTGTTTTACATAGGGATCTTCTATTTTTAAGGAGATTAACATCCTCAGTTGCAACCTTATGCTTGCTTCAAAGTGCATGTCTACTATTAAAATATATATCAATTAAGGCATATATTAAATACTATCATATCTTTTTCTCCTCCAAAGGATCTATTATCTCATTTTTTACCATCTCTTTTGTGATATGATGTCCTCCCATATATTGACTTATTGTTTAGGATATTTCTCCTTAATGAGACTAGTATCTTCCTTCAATTTATTCCTTAGTTGGTACTGTGTATTTTTTATAATGGGTTTTACCACTAAGTAGACACATTTTTTTGATGAAGGGTGCTCCCCTTGATACCACAGACACATAACAAAAATAGAGACACAACAACAATTTGTAAGAATAGAAAATGGGATTCTTACTATCTCCACAAATGTGGAATCAAAAATTTTAGAATCACAATATACAAAGCCATATGGGCATTATCCTTACAATACTCTATAAGAAAAAGCCTCAAATAGCTACCCAGAACTTCCCTAGAAAACACTACAGGCCTTCCTTATATAGGCAATTTTACACCACCTGAGAAGGTTCCATAATTTTAGCTATTAAGGTTGACCACCCTTAAAATTATTTTATTTTTCATTTTTATTACATTAGGGTTGGCTCAAAATAATTAAAAATTATATTTTTAGGTAGCCCAACTTCTGGAGGCCAAAATTTTTTAACCGTAGCTCTGTTTGGTTATTATAACAACTTTTGAAAAATGGTAGGACCTAATCTACGATGCGTGACTCATGCAGCCTCTAATTAGTTGGGGTTCGACCTCGTCTAGAGCCTCTAAGGCCTTCAAAATTAAGCTCAAACATTATGTACCCAAAAAATTCAATAAATTCACCTATACATATGATATGACAATAAAACTTAACTGATAGACTGATATGACTAAGATGAACCTCCACCTATGAAATCAAAACATTTTGGGCTTGTATGACCAACTTACTAAAAATAGTAAGTTTCTCGATAAATACAAGCTATGCACAAGATAGCCCTTATTGAAAAGAAACCAGAAATATTTTTGGGTGATGCAAGATTTCTCTTACACCTAGGATGCTCCTGCATCAGACACTTGGGGTGATTTTGAGAAGTGACCCTGTCACATCTCAAGTGTGCAGAGGAAAAGAAAGTCAGTTAACCTCCTCCCTTGTCATCCATGATGAATCTTCTATAGGTCACCCTTTCTATTTGACCAAAAATTCTTCATATGTCATGTTCCTTGTTCTTTTTCCAACATGACTATCCAATATATCCTCAATTTCCTTGATAGTTGAAGTAGTTGCTAGAATACTCCATTATTCTTTTGTGATCCCATCTTCAAAACCCCCTTCATGATACTTTGTCAGATCTGAAATGTTAAATATTGGTGAAACATTGAGCTTAGTAGGCAACTCTACTTCATAGAAATTTTTTGAATCATGCTTCTTTAGTATCTTACATGGCCCAAACTTCTTCATTTTTAACTTGTTATATGTACCTACTAGAAATCCCTCCTTCCAAAAATGAACCATGACTCCATCCCCAACTTGGAATTCATTATGCCTCCTTTTATAATCTTTATTAGCCTTATACTATGTATTCATCTTGGTAATGTGCTCCACCTCCTCATGGATGTTCTTCAAGTGTTCTGCAAAATCCTCATCCTCAGCACTACTTATCTTTCATTTGTCTATCTTCCTAAAATCATAAGAATTTTTAGGACTACTTCCATATACAATCTAGAATGGTGATTTACCAGTTCTCCTATTGACAAAATTATTGTATGCAAATTATGTCTATGGTAAAATCAAATCCCATTGTCTTGGCTTATCTCCGACCAAACATCTCAAAAAATTATGCAAACTTCTATTCACCACCTTTGTTTGTCCATCAACTTGTGGATGCTATGATGATATTAGCTTCAAATATGTCTTTAAATTCTTCCATAATGTGTGCTAGAAATATCTAACAAAATTAGTGTCTCGATCTGAAACTATGCTCTTTGGTAGACCATGTAGTCTCACCACTTCTTTGAAAAAAAATTCTTCTACATGAACAACATCATTAGTCTTCTTCTAGGGAATGAAATGTGCTATCTTTCAAAACTTGTCAACCACCACAAAAATTGAATCATGTCCCTTCTAAGTCCTTGGTAAACCAATAAAAAAGTCCATACTCATATCCTCCCATGACATTTTTGGTATAGGTAATGCCTAATTTAACCCTATATTCTACTTTGCTCCTTTTTCCATTTGGTGTACTCTGTAACTCTCTACAAACTTCTTGACATCTTGCTACAACTGTGACCAGTAATAATTCTCACTAATGAGAGAAAGGGTTTTATCTCAACCAAAATGTCCATCCAATCCTCCACTATGATTCTCCTTGACGATATTCTCCAACCACTTTGTTTTGTCTATAGTAATTTAGGTTTTGTACAATCTTTCCAAGCTTCACCAAAATCAGGATCCTCTAGATACAAACTCTTGAGTTCCTTGAATCCAACCACCTCAATCTTTATCTCTATCAGCAAAATTTATCTCCTTCTAACATCATCTACAACCCTATTAGACTTCTCACTCCTATGTTTTAAAACAAATGTGTAACTCTTTAAAAACTCAAGGCATTTTAAATGCCTCTAGTTAAACTTTCCTTGACTATTAAAATATTGCAAAGCTTGATGATCAGTATATGTTAGAAAAACTCCTTACAAAGAAGATAGTGTCTCCACTTTTTCAATGTCTGAATTATAGCATAAAATTCCTAATCATAAACAACATATTTCCTCTTGGCATCATTTAACTTCTCACTTGAATAAGAAATATGTTTACCTTCTTGGCTCAAAATAGCTCCTATTGCAATACCACTAGCATCACAATCTACTTGAAACACCTTATTAAAATCTACAAGTCCTAAAATGGGTTCTTCTATAACTTTTTATTTCAATAGTTTAAAACTCTTCTCCAGTCCTGTAGTCCACTTAAACTCTTTCCTATCCCCTCTCATTGTTTAAATCAAGGGTCCACAAATATTGCTAAAACTCTTGATAAGATTTATGTAAAAGGTAGAAAAATGATGAAAAAATCTTATCTCAGTAGCACTACTTGGATTAGGCCATTCGAGGATAGCCCTCACTTTTTCTAGATCTATTTTTAGATCTTCTACTAAAACTACAAATCCCAGATAGACTAACTCCTTCAAAAAAATACACTTCTTCAAATTAATCAATAATTTCTCTTCTCTTAACTTCTCAAACACCCTAAGAATATACCATATATGCTCCTCCAATGTCTTGCTAAAGATCAAAATATCATCTAGGAAAACAATGACAAACCTACCTAGGAACTTTTTCAGAACCTCATTCATTAGCCACATGAACGTGCTTGGTGCATTGGTTATCCCAAAAGGCATGACTAACCACTCATACAACCCTTATTTTGTCTTGAAGGAAGTCTTCCATTCATCTAATTCTATGATCTGAATCTAATGATATCCACTCTTTAGATCTATCTTTGAGAAATACAAAGCTCTACTCAAATAGTCCATAATATCATCCATCCACGACAATGGAAATCTGTACTTGATTATGATCTTGTTGACAGCCCTAGAATCTATACACACCATCCATTCTCCATTCTTATTTGATGATACTATTTTTGGTACATCACATGGACTTGGGCTCTCTTAAATCAACCCCTTCTACAACAACTCTTGTACTTGTCTATTCAATTCCTCACTTGTTGCTGGTGTTATTCTGTGTGCTACCTTATTTTCCAAACTAGCTCATGTGATCAAATTTTTCAAGTACATCTTCTACTTCCTCTTTACCATATTTTGGAATTAAAGAAAAACACACATGTGCATGCCTCATACCCTCTAGGAACTTTCTTCCATCAAGAAAACTTATTCTTACATTACTATATACCTTTTGTTCTATATCCTTCAATGGATTTAGCTTATGTCTCACTCCATCCTTTTTCAGGGAATAGGTATCTGCACAACCATCATGTATAGAATAAATTTCAAACTACCACAACCTATCCAACAAAATATGACATGCATCCATGGGTATGATATCATATAGTACCTCATCATGGTATCCCCCAATCTTGAACTTCACTAGGCACTGTTCATTGACCATGACCTTGTGGTCATCCTGCACCCAAGTGATCCAGTATGGATGTGGGTGTTTCTGTATCTTGATTTTTAACTTCATTACCATCTCTTCTGACAAAAAATTATTTTTTCTTCCACTATCTATAATTACATCACAACACTTATCCTCACACTTACACGTAGTATGAAACAAGCTCCTCGTTTGCTCAGGTTCATTCTCACCACTCAACATGACTCTTCTATTAACTAGGCCTCCTCTTTCAACATTTGTAGAATGTGATAATTTGGCATCTTCATACACATGTGCAACTCTAGTGTGGCCTTTAATTATTTTGTATGTCCTTCCTTGGCATTGAGGACATTCATATACCCTATGACCTTCTTCTCCATAGTAAAAACATGTTCGACGAAAACCTCCTCTTCCTAGTCCTTTTCCTCTTCCCTTTCCTCTCTAATCTTTATTATTCTAATCATGGAAGAGATTGAAATTTTTTTCTCTTTGATTTTGACTACTACTGGCCTCATCCTTCTTTTTATGATCTTCAATTCAACTTCCATAAGACCATCAACTGGATCTTCCACCACAAACTCTTCAATTTTTCCCCCTCTCAAACTTCTTGTTCAACTTTTCTATTATCTCTATTTGAGCATTAAAGGTTGTCATTAGTTTCAAAGACATTAGTTGGTTACCTATGCTAGTCTACTCGATAACTGCAAGCACTACAAGCTATTCGGTTAAGTCTTTATACTGAGCACTAGGGCAGTTCTACTAAGCATTAGTGTTCACCAATACTGAGCGATAGTAAACACCGAGCAGACTAGACACCGAGCACAAGTGTAATTACCGAGTATTATATACAATGTTTATCGAGGAAGATAGTAAATGGCATAGTAATCAAGAATGGCACACTTATCTATGCAAATAGTTACAATAGAATCACAAATTTTTTTACCAAGATCAAGGATCATTTATTGTAAAATTCCATCATTAATTGTGATGATGATCTTTATGTATTTTCTAGATCTAGGTTATTTTTGTACACCGTTGATCTTACGATTTTCTCTAAGATATTGTAACCTAAATTTTGTTAAACAACAAAAAGTAGTATGCTATATAAATGTAATTTATGTTATTTTTTTATGTGTGAGAGAGAAGCTTGACAAGGAGGTTGAGAACATGAAAAGAAGTTCTTGAAGCATTAGAAAACTTCATGAATATTAGTTATCAGGAAGAGTAGAAGAGTATTCAGAGTTATTCAAATTAAGCAGAATCAGACAAGTCTACCGAGCAGTTCAGAGTGGAGATCTTCACACAGAAAGGTGATATCTATTAAGCATTTCATAGATCTATATCAAACAAGGTTTATTTTTCATTAGTAGATATATTCTTGTTACGTTCTAATCATTGTAATAGAGTTTGATAAAATCTCTTAATAGAGTAGACCTAACAGTCTTTTTGTAAATCTCTTAATCGAGTGCACACTCAAGTAGTGTTGTTAAAATCCTATCACTAGGTAGATCTAATCTGTCTAACATGTTACTCCTAATAGGGTAAGATCACCAGAAGTGATCACCATTTGTAGCCCTAACAATAAAACTTTTTTCTATCTGCAATAGTAAAGAATTTGTGGGTGTCATCCCCACCATAGTTTTTACCTTCTAACAAGGATTTTTGCATTACCAAAATACTTATGTTACATGATGGTTATCTTGTTGATTTCATGCTATTTACCTTTGATAGTTAAATGAATGAATGCTGCATGGAATGGATTCATGTTATATTTGAAGGTTACTACTGTTTGTTGTTTAAGGTTTATGAGTTTAAAAAAATTGTGGGCACTGATTCACCCCTCTCCTCTCAGTACCCTATCTCTCCAATCAAACAATTGGTATCAAAGCCAAGTTCTCCTATTGGATAGTTTAACCACTGAAGGGTAAATATTTTGTCATGGAGAGATATAAGTTGTATAAAATAATAGAGAATCAAAATATTCAAATGTAGATGTTTGTTGAGTAGTATAAGAAATCCAAGGATGGATTGAAGAAATTACTGGTTGAAAGGAAGAACCTAGCTATTCTAAAAAATGAGATTGGTTACCATGAAGAAGAGATTGATGATTTATTTGATCACATTGGATCTAGTTTAGGAAGTATTTCTGATGGATTTGAAAGTACAATCTCTGATTTGTCTGAAAATAATATTCACTTAACCAAACAAGTGAAAGCCCTGCAAATTGGTCAAGAATCACGAATGGTGAGAATGGTAGAAGTAGTGAACAATGCTAGATAGGATGAGAAAGAAAGGAGTCTAGATATTGAAGACTGAAGATAGATAATTGAACAACTTCAAGAAAAAGAAACTAAGATACAAATACTCACCAAGCACCATTTCAAAATATCCAATTAGATGATGATTCTGAATCAGGAGGTCAACCATGTAAATGGTGAACTGTCAAGAAAACTTGAGGATATTGGAATACTCAGGGAAGAAAATGAAAAATTGAGAAATGAAGTAAAGAAGTAAAGACTCAATAACAACACAAGGAAATGATGAAATTAGTTGAAGATAGTTCGAAAAAGATTGATGATTTTATGACTAATCAAAGAAGATTTGGAAGTAAAGCTGGATTAGGCTATACCAACGAAGGAGAATCATCCAAACAAGCTAAAAAAGTCAACATAAATCAAAATCAATGACCTAAGGTGTTTTCATGTGATCATTATGGAAAACTAGGACATACCTCAAATTTCTATAGAAGCAAAGCATAAGGTAAACCTCTAGTCACTCCTAAGTTTAATGTTTATTGTTATTACTGTGGAAAATTTGGTCACCAAGATTATGAGTGTAGAGAAAAACTAAATAGGAATGATAACAATCCTACTATGGAGAAATTATGTTATACTTGTAATGAACATGGACACACTATACGAGAGTGTAAGGAAAAAATGAAGCAACCATGGATGCAAAAGCAGAAGATCAAGCACAAGCCTTATCAACTGAAGAGACAAGGTAACTCCTATGTTTGGGATTAAAACACATGGGCTAACTGTATTGCATGTGGTAGATATGGGAACATTGCAAAAAATTATATGAGGATGAGATGGGCTAGACAATCAAGAAGCTGGACAAGCACTAGAATGGCATGCTTACATTGTCATAAGGTTGGTCATCTAAGAAAGGACTACAGAGATCGAGCACCAGAAGAAGGACATGTATTTGAGAGTGGAAACAATATTGTAGATATCATGAGAATTAGGAACACAATGTGGAGAAAGGCATCAAATGAGAATGGAGAGTCAAGAGATGTTATCAGTGAAACCTCATCCAATGGATTAGGTGATATCGGTACCTCTACTTAAGGTGATACAGGTATGTATGGAACTGACATTTCAAATGATCATATTTTGCATACAGTTCCTTATATATGATGAGCACATACCAAATCTACATGAATAAAGATGCACTATGGTTTATATGTCATGAGCTAGAAAAGTCACACAGTTGATAAAAGTTAGACCGAGTAAAAGGTTACCCATTGGTAATCACTATTCAACGTTAACCGAGTATTAGTATCAACTGAGTGAGAAATCATGTCTTAACTGAGCTGATGGAAGTTTGCAGTAGTCACTGGGTTGACAGTTTTCACCGAGCTGGAAGTAGGTCAAACATTAATGACATAATGTGTTAAGTAGGAATTTAGAAAATGCTATAAATGCATGGAAGTCTGAGTTCATTTTCAAAAAGAGATTTCAGAGAGCGATAATTTCACAAAGTGAGTTTGAGAAAATAATATTTCAAGCTCATCCAAAGAAGTTGCAGATCGAACTGAGCACATTCTTTGACATATTTCAAGTAAGTTAAAACCCCTATCGAGCATATTCATCATAATTACCAAAAACCTAGTTTGTTATAATGGCATCAACTGCGAGCACTTCTAAAGTTGTGGAAGAGGAAGTTAATCTTATAGTGTCAGCAAACTATAGTGAACCCAAGGACAAGTCACATGTGAAAGTAGCATCATAAATGGATTTAGTGGGCACTTTTTCAAGCATCCCACCTAGGGTTTTATTGGTCGAAGACATCTGATCATACATTCATTGCAAAATATGAGAAATAAGAGATTTTGATATGTATGTTTCATACCAAGCACTTTGTAGTAAAGATGCAAAGCTGAAACCAAAATATAAAGAGGTTAAAATGATTGGACTCACTAATGCCCTAAATTTTTTAAAGAATTTTAAAACAGAATGGATTAGGGCTATGGTAAGTCACTATCATGAGGGCACATTTTGGCTAGATAGTTTGATCAAAGTGACAAAGAGAATGATTCATAGGGTTATAGGGTATCTTACAATTGATAAAGAAAAAGCTTTCCGTAGTTCCTCCCAAGCTGAAATTTAAAAGAATATAGGTGCAACATGTGATGACCGAGCATTAAGGATAGCTTTTATTGCAGATCCAAAAGTTAAGTTTTCAGCACATGTAATGGATTATAAGTTCTTTCAATTGAGAAGAATAAATAGTGTACCATGTAGTGTTGTGGATATGGCATTAAAAATGATAAAGAAGGGTCATCAGATAAACCTTGCCGAGCTACTCCTGAAATAGGTTGAAGAGAATATGAAAAAAATCTGGTCACAAAACTCTAATACCTATAAGTTTGGCTCACTACTAGTATGTTTATTTTTCTATCTCTAGAACTTCTTTCCTTCTCTTAGTCACATAGATTCACCTACCGACACATCGATCATTTCACAAATTTTTGATATAATGACAAGTCTAGGAGATAACGTAAATAATGTTGTAGATGGTTATTTTGAGGAATTTAAGATCAAGATAAATTTGAGAAGTAGGATTCCAAGCTCACTGGTCGAGAAGTATGAGATGGAGATTTGTTTTCTAGTTGACATTGGCCATACATTGATTAAAGTTGTAAAGCTAAGGACAAAATGGCTAGCACCTATGGAATATGAGATGGATTTTGATTTTGGTCAGAAATCAATCAAGGCATTAATGGCTTTACCAAAGGACAAGAAGGCCGAGAGGTTTGGAACCTATGAAGAGGCGACATCTATAATAAAAATAGATCTTATCATCGACAAAATAACAATAAAAGAAAAGAAAATGAAGAAAGTTTTAACTAAGAAATTTGGAGATGTATCTGACTCATCTGACTAGTCACCGGTTGAACCTACAACCAAAGGTTAGTTATTGTTAACTGACAAAGCACATGATAGTCAGGAAACTAATTCTAACAAGGAAAAAGATTCAATACTAGTTTCTACCACCCCAACTCCAAAGAAGATGCAGTTTCTAGTGCGGTTAGGAGCATGAACAAGGTCAGCAATTAGAGCTTCACCACCTCAGAAAAAGGGAGTTGGAAAGGTAATAAAACCTAAGGCAACTACACCGACCAAAACTTATGAAAAAAGAAGAACCCAGGTTGTAGTTGAGGCACCAAAGAAAAGGAGAAGATTAATTAGAGGAAGAGAAGACCTTGAGGATGAACAAGATGACAACAATTAGTTCAAGGTTTTTAGTAATAAGAATAGGACAATAGATGATATTGTTGCTGATATAATTGAGAATGGAGAACTCATAGATTTTGAACTCAGTTGGTTTGACAACATGTCTACCAAGGATCAGAATAAAATTGATGAGGTTGTCATCCAGATGATGATAAGATTTAAAAGAGTTCCATTGGAGTTTAGACAACCACTGCCCAAGGCACTAGAAGATAGAATAAATCAAAAGTGGTCATACACCTTGGAGACCGAGAAAAAGATGGGGGAACAATCCCTAGTTGAGGCAGCACCAAATTTAAATCTTGATGAAATTGATGAATATATGAACACTTACTATAAGAGATTCAAAGTAAAAGGTCAAGCTATGAAAATTTTAGATGAAAATATGGTAGATGTTTATGAGACTGGCCAACTCATGTAGCCATCAATCTTTGGAGCTAAAGAGCAAGCTGAGAAAAAGGCATTTCTTAATCTGTCTAAGAAGAGACAAAGGTCAAAAGGAAAATGTATTTATATAGATGATGATGATGTAGAAAAGAAGACAAAATAATCAGGTGTATCATTTACCAAGGTGATTGATACAACTCTTGTAAATGAAGTTACAAGTATTTCATAGGATTCACCAGATCCAGTAGAGATCCAAGTTAAGGAGAAAAATGATAATGATGTACTCATTAAGGACATTACAAATGTGGATCCTGATGACATAGATGAAGATGAAGATGTGAACAATGCACTAGACATTACACAACATGAAGTTCAAGTTACCAAATCTGCATTCACATCAGTACCAGGCGAGCTTCTTATTCTTGTGGAAGCATTTGAAATTTTATCACAAGAGAAACCCAAAGGTTCAGACCCTGAACAACCAATGGATACAACAGGGGAACAAAGCACCGAAATACCAGCTGAAAAAAACAAGCCTAAAGAGAAAGAGGCACCAAAGGAAAAAACAAAGGATCAAGAGAATCCTAATGTAACCAAGGCCACTCCACCGAACACTATATTAGAGGCTCTGATACAGTCTATCGGTACAAAGGTCAATGAAGAGTAGCAGAAGGTAGATATAGTGTCACCCAGGCAGGTTACACAAAGTTCTGAGGTCAAGGACATTGAACCACTTATAAAGAGTTCACCTCAAGAACCGGAGAAGAAGAAGAAGAAAAATAAAGGAAAAGGGTTGGTCACATTAGATTTAGTCATAGTTATACCCAATTGTGACCCGAGGACCCTAAGCCCTGAGGAACTATGAAAATATGGAGAGTTGTGTACAAGGAAGGAAACACAAGAAAAATTAAAACAAGAAAGAAAGAGAAAAGAAATACTTGAGAATGTAAGAGATATCTTACAATAGGTTGTACTAGAGGTACATATAGATGAGGATACTCCATTCATGGACCAACTTGCTACACTTGCTAAAGAGATAAATACCCTAGATTTCGAAGTAGACAAGAGAATAGAAGAAAGGGAAGAATCCAAGATACAAGATAAAATTTCTGAAAGGATCAACCATGAAGTGGCAATTAACAAGGTTAAGCTATATGTGGTAATAATTGAAATCTAGGGTATTACTCAATTAATTTGTCAAATTTTGTTCAAACTATGCACTGTGGAAACCTCCACTACTGAGATCAGTGAAAAGATTAAACAACTTGATAATGAAATCAAAGCTAGTGCACAAGTAGCCTTAACCAAGCCTCAAGCATTTTCCAAGCATATCTTGAAATTTCAAGAACTTAGGCGGTTAAGAGAAGATCTTAGGAAATATGAAGAAATAATTAGTGAACAAGTCACAGAATTGCAAACTGAGTTGCTTCCCTACCTGAACATCTTTGAGAAGCACATTGTCAAGGCACAAAGGCTTGTTGCAACACCAGAAATCTCTATGTTGGACAACATTTTTGACATGCATGCACAAGTCGGTCTTGAGCACATTGCTCTCACCAACTTGAAAGAGGAATGGGAAAACCTCTTGGAGTCATTGAAGAAAACCCACAAGCACATTTTTGATAAGTTGTAAGTATACATTTTTGTATTTGGAATTAATATCAAAAAGGGGGATAATAATGTATATGACAAATATGTAAATAGATGCTAAGTATACTACACATTATCGGGAGCATGCACCGAGGGGGAGTAATAGAAATTTTTTGATAAGTATCTATGTATATGGTGGAGACAGAAAAGATTTTGAGACATAAGGTCTATATACATTAAGGTTTTGATACTAATGCCAAAGGGGGAAATTGTTATCTCTATTTGAGAATTAAAGGTTTTCATTAGTATCAAAGACATCGGCCGGTTACCTATGCTACTCTAGTCGATAACTGCAAGCACTACAAGCTAGTTGATTAAGTCTTTACACTGAGCACCAGGGTAGTTCTACCAAGAATTAGTGTTCACTGATACTAAGCAATAGTAAACACCGAGCAGACTAGACACTGAGCACTAGTGTAATTACCGAGCAGTATATATAGTGTTTACCGAGGAAGACAGTAAATGGCATAGTAATCAGGAATGAAACACTTATCTATGCAAACGGTTACAATGGAATCACAAAACATTTTACCAAGATCAAGGATCATTTATTTTAAAATTCCATAATTAATTGTGATGATGATCTTTATGTATTTTCTAGATCTAGGTTATTTTTGTACACCGTTGATCCTAGGGTTTTCTTTAAGATATTGTAACCTAAATTTTGTTAAGCGAAAAAAAGCAGTATGCTATATAAATGTAATTTCGTGTTATTTTTGTATGTGTGAGAGAGAAGCTTCACAAGGAGGTTGACAACATGAAATTAAGTTCTTGAAGCATTATCCAGCTTCATGAATATTAGTTATCAGGCATAGCAGAATAGTATTCACAGTTATTTAGATTAAGTAGAATCAAACAAGGCTATCGAGCAATTCAAAGAAGAGATCTTCACACTGAAAGGTGATATCTATTAGGCATTTCATAGATCTATATCAGACAAGGTTGAGTTTTCATTAGCAGATATATTCCTATTACTTTCTAATCATTTTAATAGAGTTTGGTAATATCTCCTAATAGAGTAGACCTAACAGTCTTTTTGTAAATCTCTTAACCGAGTGTACACTCAAGTAGTGTTGTTAAAATCCTATAACTAGGTAGATCTAATTGATCTAACATGTTACTCCTAACATGTTAATATCACTAGAAGTGATCACCATTTGTAGCCCTAATAGGCAAACATTTTCTATCTGTAGTAGTAAAGAGTTTGTGGGTGTCATCCCCACTACAGTTTTTACCTTCTAAGAAAGGTTTCTGCATTACCAAAATACTTGTGTTATGTGATGATTATCTTATTGATTTCATGATATTTACCTTTGATAGTTAAATTAATGAATGATGCATGCAATGGATTCAAGTTATATTTGAAGGTTACTACTTTTTGTAGTTTAAGGTTTATGAGTTAAAAGTTTTTGTGGGCACTTATTCACCCCTCCCCTCTGAGTATCCTATTTCTCCAATCCAACATTTTCCTCAACTCTTAGGACAAACTAGTATGCCTCTTCAATATTATTCATTCAAACCAAATTCAACTCCTACTAAATACTTGGTCTCAACCCATTAAGGTAACAGACAACTTTCTCCTTATCAGCTTCTGTAGGGTGTGTTCTAATGAGGAATCAATAAAACTCCATTGTATAGTCCTAAATAGATCTCCCTTCTTGCTTTAACCCATGAATTTTCTTCAATAGATCAAGTTCATAATCAAAAAGAATGAATTGTCACTTCAATTTATGTACCATTTGGTCCCATCTTGTGATTTTCTCCTTTCCTCTCCTATTTCTCTCTAATTGAATCTCCTGCCACCAGATTTTCACATGACCCTTCAGTCTGGCCATCACAAAATTGATCCTATCAGGATCCTTGATATCTTCATACTTGAAATATTCTTTTAATTCATTGATTCGATCAATCAATTCCTCTCGGTTAAGATTTATTGAAAATGTAGGAACCTCAATCTTAGGTCTTTTCCCAAACTTGGAAATGGCCCAAAAAAATTCTTCCTCTTGTTTCAAAATTTCACCTTCTCCTTCTTGATCAAAATTTCCTTCATCCTCAACTTCATCCTCACTTTCATGTCTTATTGCAAGATTCATCCCTGTGCGAATCTCTTCTTGAAATTCTTGCAGTTGTCTCCGCAGGGCTCTAACCTTAGGTGACACACCTCTGACTCTTCTGCCATGTTCCCTTCATGGAGTCATTTTCACGCTTATCATTCAAACCATAACCATGGTTTTGGTGTAAACTCCCTTACAGTTAGCGATCTATCTTCACACTCAAGAACTCCTTCTTTGATACCACTTGATAAAGGGTGCTCCCCTTAATACCACAAACACATAGCAAAAATAGCAACACAACAACAATTTTCAAGAACAAAAAATGGGCTTCTTATTTTCTCCAGAAATGTGGAATTACAAATTTCAAAATTACAATATGCAAAGCCACATGGGCATTTTCCTTACAATATTATTTAAGACAAATCTTCAAATAACTACCCAAAACTTTCCTAGAAAACACTTGGGCCTTCCTTATATAGGCAATTTTCCACCGCGTGAGAAGATTGTAGAGTTTTAGCCATTAAGGCCAACCACCCTTAGAATTATTTTTATTTTCATTTTTATTACACTAGGGTCAGCTCAAAATAATTACAAATTATATTTTCAGGTATCTCAGCTTGCAGAGATCATAAGCTTTTAATTGTAGCTCTGTTTGGCTAATATAACCACTTTTTTGAAATGGTAGGACCTGATCTACAATTCTTGACTCACGCAAGCTCTAGGCAGCTAGGGTTCGACCTCATTCCAAAGCCTCTAAGGCCTTCAAACTTGAGCTCAAATATGTTGTACCCAAAACTTCAATAACTTCACCAATATAGATGATATGGCAATGAAACTCAACTGGCACACTGATATGACTAAGATGAACCTCCACTTGTGAAATCATAACATTCTAAGCTCATATGAATAGCTTAATAAAAATAGTAAGTTTCCATAAATAGAAGCTCTACATAAGATAGCCCTTATTGAAAAGAAACCAGAAATATTTTTGGGTGATGTAAGATTTCCCTTACACCCAGCATGGTCCTGCATCATGTTGCATCTTTCTTTCCTCTTTCTCCTTCTCTTCATTGGGTTTCTATTATTTCATGATGGTATATTCTTTTTAGCATGAGATACTTTGTTTCATGCAAGATCTTAACATTTTTTCTTAACAATATTTTTCATACCTCAAAAGGAATGTCTATCATTTAATAATCATACATCCTATTTATATGATTTTACCCCTTATTGATGACTTTCTTACTTTATATTGTGATATCTTTTTGTAAATATGTCTATTTTACATTAGCAGTTCTCTCTGATTTGCAGATTATTTTCCTTGAAATTATGTATCTATTATGAAGTAACTATCATTAGGAATACATCATATATTTCATCTTTCCTTCACACTTTGAGGGAAACTCTCTCTCTCTCTCTCTCTCTCTCTCTCTCTCTCTCTCTCTCTCTCTCTCTCTCTCTCTCTCTCTCTCTCTCTCTCTCTCTCTCTCTCTCTCTCTCTCTCTCTCTCTCTCTCTCTCAACTTTCCTTAGTACATTGGTATTAACATGTGATATTCTTTTCCTATAAATAATGTTCCTTTTGATATAGAATTATCTCATATACAAGATGTGTTCATTATAAAAAACTTCCCTTTCCATGTTTCAAAATTTGTCATCCCTCATAAAAAATCCATGTTTCACCTAGCTACAAGGGGCTAAATGGGTGCATTCTTTTTCTCTTCACCCTCTTTGTATTATAAATGCTATTTTTTTCAAGAGCTCCTCCTAAAGGTAGAAAAATTGGAGCTAAAATTTGTTCCTTTCAAGGGTCTCTTCCCACAAGAATAATATGCTTTCACGATTATCTATTTTCTTAGCTCATACAAGTCAACACTTTTAGATGATTCTATGGCATAAATTGTTTCTTTAAGGATATATTCTTGTTGTCAAAAGTTGGTATCCTTGATTTTATTCCTTATGATGTCTCTGAAGTTTCTATCATAAGGAGCGGGGTATAGAAACATCCTCCCTTATACATTATATAGAGCATTTTGTTTATTGATCCACATGCAAATAGGTTTTCCATAAGACTGATCACTTTTCCTATATCTACATGGAATTTCCATAAGACTAATCCCTAAACATGGATTCCCATAGAATGTCCATAAGACTGATCCCCTAAATATTTCTTATACAAAAGACATTTCTTAAGTTGCCCTCATGTGCAAAACATTTTTAAGAAGCCCCATGTGCAATTTTTTTTTAACTTGCCTCGTGCACAAATTTTTCAAGGTAGAGTTAGCTAGAATTACACAATTTTCTACAATACCAATTCTCCTTTCTTCGTTTCTTCTTCCTATGGATCACCTAGCATAACACAATTTTATAGCTTGTGGGATTCATGATTTCTCTCTCTTTGTCTATGATCTCATTGTTATGCTAGTAGGTTAGATCATGGAGTTTATATTGTCTTTTTTTATTCTCTTCTTCTTCCTATTGTTAATATAATTTAAAAAAATAGAGAGGGGGGTGAATCAGTTGTTCTTAGGTCCTGATGTATAAAAAAATCTCATAAAATTATCCTTAAATCAGATCCAAAACCAAAACAAACTTGGTCATCACTTATTCAATAATAGAAACATCTAAAAATTTAGTCCACTACATAGCTGTAAGTTAAATTGTAAAACATAATAATGTTCAGATCTAAACATTCACACAAGTATTAACACCAGGATTTATAGTGGAAACCCAATTTGGGAAAAACCACTTTGTAACATGCTACTATTATTTGCACTCTTTTGAAGTGAGCACAGTAAAAAGACAACCCTGTCAAAGGTTACAATACACACTGTTACGTATGATCCAGTTAAATGATTTCAATCACCTTGTTAAAAGTGAGCCTCGTCATAAGACTTACACACACTCCATTAGAATGCAACCTTGTTCAAATAATTTAACATATGACTGTTAGGTCAACCTCTGTGAAAAGGATTTTGACTATTACAATGGTTAGAAAGTAGCAGCAGTATTATCTGAAAAATATACAACTCACTTTGCAAATATCAGATCTGATTCCGTACACTAATGCTAGTTTACTGACTTTGAAACTTTGCCATTTTCATATCTGATCTGCTCAGAACTTTTCTTCAAGCAATCACCACACTTCTCCTTCATCCTTTTCTACTTATTTAGTCAATAAAACTTTCCTCTTCCAGCATTCTCTATTCACCATGTTCATGCATATCAAAATGCTAAGGTTCCCTTATACTTTCCTCAATTATGTTAACTCATCTTATGCCACTCAATCTCAATCATAGATCTTAGGGTTAGGTCAGATTCTTTGAATCTACCCACTTCATGTTCTTTGGCTCCTTTTATAGAATCATCTCAAATCTCTTAAAGATTTACAATAAAACATTCTAAAATGCATTTAATGCTTCCAAATAATCAATAAATAAAGTCAACACATTTTACATAATCCAAGAATTCAACAATGTCGGTTCCAAAATTAAATTCTCTTCAAATATAAAATTGTTGATGCTTGGTCAATACTGTGATTGTTCAGTCAGTCTTCATGTAGAATGTTTGGTCATTACTAAAATTGTTTCCTCGGCTTACACTATCTTCCTCGGCAATTTATTGATGCTCGGTCGACACTATAATTTTTCTCGGCATATACTAACTCGGTCGACACTAACATCACTTGGCTTAAATGTGATTTTTCCATTCTTTTCTCGGTTAAGCCTACCATTTTATTCTTCAGTCTTACTAAGATAAACAATACATTATCTCATCATTGTGCAACATAGTCAAGTACACTTTGTAGTATCAAGATAACTCAACCTTTCCCTAGGTGCTATTGTTACCAACCTTGCTTAGCCCCTTAGCAACACTCAAATAGATATAGTACTTTCCTAAGTAGCAATAGTCTTACCAATTAAGGTTTGACATCAATGACAATACGACAATTGTTTCAATTGTAGTTTCCAAAAATCTCCCTCTTTGGCATTGATGGCAACACCATATGATATCACCTGAATAACACATGGATTACCAACCAATCCAAAAACTTATCTATCCATCAAAAAATTATTTATAATATCCTTAGCTTCATTCTAATTTAGAATCCTATAAGCCTCACTTCTATGACCATCAGAAGTATTCAGATCTTGCTCTATCCCAATTCTTCATTTTAGTTCATCATCCTTATCTTCAGTTCATCTCCCTCTTTCCTTTTAGTTCCATCAGCTCATCAAATCTTCTTTTCAGTATCATGTGTTATCATATCTCATGTGTTATCATATTAGTACATTCTCCCTCTTTGACAAAAATGCCAAAGCAGCAACTAAAAAATACATCCATTAGATGTAGATAATATCTATGTAGCTCAGTGTTTCTCCCTCCGTCATCTTTCTTATGAATGACTCCTTGTCTTTGCTTCTCTTCACAACTCTAGGCCAGCCCTAAAGTGTGACAATTTTTTGCAATAATTTGTCAAATATTCTGCTGTAGCACATTTGATGTAGTGCTCCTAGCTTGTCTAGGTAGCCTCGGTTAGGGGAAGAACCCCTAATTGACTTCTCAAATACTCATGAGCTTCTCTGGGTAAAGCTTTAGTAAATATGTCTGCTAATTGTTCTTTTGTATTCACATATTCCATTCGGACTTCTTTGTCTTGTACTAATTCTCTCAAGTAGTGATACTTGATTGCAATGTGTTTGGTCTTAGTGTGCATCACTGGATATTTAGAAATATTGATAGCACTTGTGTTGTCATAGAAAATAATAATAGGCTCAGTGATTTCTTCTTTCATGCCTATCAACAATTGTTTTATCCATACCAAGTTTGAATAGTTCACTACAGTAGCAACATACTCGGCCTCGACAATAGATTGGGAAATGCAATTTTGTTTCTTTCTTGTCTAGGAGACTAATCTCTATCCAAGAAAGAAAGCTCCACCACTAGTACTCTTTCTGTCATCTACATTTCCTGCCCAATCAACATCTGTATAAACTCAGAGTTCAAATTTGTCATCCTTCTTATAATATAGACCATAGTTAGTAGTTCCTTTCAAGTATCTCATAATTCTTTTCATGGCCATCATATGTGTTTCCTTAGGATTGGTAGAGAATCTTTCCACAATCCCAATAGCTAATGCAATATCTGGTCTGCTATGTACAACATACTGCAATTTTCCAATCATGGATCTATACAGAGTTTGATTCACTTCTTCAACATCATCATTCGTAGATAACTTTTGTCCAGTAACCATAGGATTTCCCACTGGTTTAGCATCTTCCATCCCTAATTTTTTAGTATTTCATTAACATACTTAGACTATGTAATGAAAATTCCATTCTTCTTCTAATATACTTCTAAACCAACAAAGAATTTGATCTCACTAAACATACTCATTTCAAACTTAGTTTGCATTTCATTTGAGAAAATTTTACATAATGCATCTTGTCCACCAAAATAATGTCATCAACAATTTTTTTTGCCAACAAGATACCTTTACCTTCTTCATCCTTCATGTACAGATTGCTTGTGTCATTTGTTCTTGAAAATCCAATCTGTATCAAGTAGTTGTGCAACCTCTCATACCATGCTATGGGAGCTTGCTTCAATCCATATAATGCTTTGTTCAATTTTCACACCATGTGTCTTTTGTTTGGATCAATAAAACCTTCTGGTTGTTCCATGTAAACTTCTTTTTCTAGTATACCATTAAAAAATGTAGACTTGACATCCATTTGATAAACCTTGAAATCTTTATAAGCAACATATGCAAGTAGAGTTCTTACTCCTAATCTACCTACAGGGGCAAATGTCTCCCCATAATCTATTCCTTCTTCTTGTGTGTAGCCTTTGCATACTAGCCTAGCTTTGTTCCTAGTGATTTCACCATTTTCATTCATCTTATTCTAAAATACCCATTTTGTTCCTATAACATTCTTGTTTTCAGGTCTCAGCACCGGGGTCCAAGTATCATTCTTCTCAATCTAGTCAATTTCTTCATTCATTGCTTGTGTCTAGTCTTCATTCTCCAATGCTTCTCTAGTTATCTTCGATTCAAATTCACATAGTAGACATGTTGGATCTTTAGTTTTCCTTTTGGTCTGGATTCCAGTATCTTTGTCTCCAATTATCTGTTCAGGCTTATGATGTCTTCTCACATATTTTTCCAAAATAGGTTCATCTATTCTCTCCTCTATTTCATCATTTTCCTTAATAAGATTGTCAGATTCAACTTCAGAATGCTCGGCAACCTCTTCCTGATATTCAACAACATTTTCTTGTATCTCGACATGTTCTTTTTCTCTCTCGACACTATTTTCCTGATGCTCGGTAGCTTCTATTTGTCGCTCAGCATTGCTTACCCAAGACTCGGCATCAGATGCAAGTCTATTACTTGCCTCTTCTTCCTCTTCAATGTACACAAAAGATCTATAATCTTCTGGTTCTCTTTTTCTTTCAGCTTCATTTCTTTCTACATGCTCATCAATTTTGACATTCACAATTTCCACAATTTTGTTAGTGTTAGAGTTCAAACACTTATAAGCTTTACTTTTTGTGGAGTACCCTAGGAATATGCCTTCATCACTCTTAGCATCAAAATTTCCATTCCTAGTGTCTTTTAATATATAGCACTTACTTCCAAAGATTCTAAAGTATTTAACACTCGGTGCATGTCCATGCCATAATTTATAAGGTGTCAAATTTGTACCTTTCTTGATCTGTACTCGGTTAAGAGTGTAGACAATAGTGCTTATAGCTTCTTTCTAATATTTTTGTGCCACATTCTTTTCAATCATCAATGTCCTTGCACAATCCAAGATAGATCTAATTCTCCTTTCTACTATACCATTCTGTGGAGGTGTTCTAGGTGCAGACATTTGTCTTTTAATTCCTCTATCATTGCAAAATAGATTAAATTCATTTGATGTAAATTCTCCACCTCGGTCAGATCTAAGACATTTTAGGTTCCTACCTGTCTCCTTTTCAACCTTAGCCAAATACCACTTAAAGAATTGAAAAGCTTCAGATTTTTCTTTTAGAAACATCACATGCATCATCCTAGTATGATCATCAACAAATAAGATAAAGTATCTAGCATCACAGTAACTTTGTACACCCATAGGTCCACAAAGGTTAGTATGAACCAAATCTAAAATGTTTTCAAAAGTAAAGGATTTTCTCTTGAAACTTGACTTTGTCATTTTTCCTAACTGGCATTCCTTGCACATCACATTCTCAGGTTTCTTCAATCTAGGTAGACCTCTTACCTTTTTCTTCTTTCTTATCTCTACTAGATAGTCAAAGTTAACATGACACAGCCTTTTATGCCATAACCAAATATCATCAAGTTGTGCAATCAAACATGTTTCTTCAGATAGGTCAAGATAGAACAAATTATCTCTAGTCTGATCACCACTTCCAATCAATTCTCCAGTAGCATCAAATATTTTAGCTTGCTTGTGATGAAATTTCACTTGGTAACCAATTTTGTTAAGTTGAGCAACACTTAACAAATTCTAATTAAGACCTTCAACCCAATATGCATTTTCACAAGATATCTTATCAATTAGTTTAATCAAACCTTTTCCTCTAACAGGACATGGTGCATCATTACCAAATTTTACACTTTTACCTTTGTAATGATGTAAGGTCTCAAACTTATTTTTGTCACCAGTCATGTGATGTGAACAACCACTATCAATAATCCATTTATCATTCTTGTTCACATAGGATATCAATGCAGTTTTCTCATCCTCATCAGATTCATCTTTCATTGCAACATAAACTACCTCAATTTCAATATCATCACTATTAGTGTCAGTCTCTTTTTCAGCAATGTAACAATATTTCTTACCTTTTGGGTATGTGCAAGATCATGAGGGGCCAAACTATGCCCTTAAGTGGCAATGAAAAATCAGCAAATCAAGGTTAGTCAACTTGACATGAAAATTTCAACTATCTATGAACCTAATATCAAAAAGTTATAAGAATAGAATCTAAAGAAAATTAAATGTAGTTTCTAAAATACTAGGCCTTTTTTGAGAAAAAGTTAGTATGATTGGTGAAAAGTATAGATTTCAATGCAGCAGTACAAAAATTTTAGAAAAAAAGTAAGAAGTAGGTGTATGTCTGACCACCTTAATCATAATCAAATGATAATATTTTATTATAAGATTTTATATATAAATAGTAGACTCATGCTCAGATGTGACACATATTTTTTTGTAATTTTATTCCAAAAAAATAATTAATTATGAATTTTTTGCTACAACATTTTTAAAATAAAAAAACTCCCGTGTCTGACCACCTTAACTCATTCAAAACTTTACAAAATTCAATTTTTATTTATTTTTCCTTATAGTAGGAAAAGCATAGAATGTGACACATTTTTTGGATTTCAAAAATGTTATACCATTTGAAAGTTATAGTCATTTTTCAATCAGTATATAAATCAGCACTTTAGAGGTAGCTCAATTAGAAAATAACTAATAATTACTTACCGAATTCAAAATTTGACAGCAATTATATCGATAGAAAGCTGATAATCTCCTTAAGATACCCTTTTCATTTTATCAAATTCGGGTGAAAAAAAAGTTGTTAGCTACATTGTCAAAGTTTTGAACTGACATCACCACTTTTTGGCCCCTCATGATCTTGCACATACCCTTTTCCCTTGTAGTCTTTGTTCCATCAGTAGCTTTTGTCATCTTTTCTATCTTTGTGTTTTCTTTTCCTTTCATCATCTTTATCCTTCCTATCAGGACATCTAGCAGCTATATGACCAACTTTATTACATGCAAAATGTATAATAGGGAGTTTACCATTATACTTTCCTTTTCTCCTTCTCAGTCTTCTAGCCATAAGAGCTTCCAGATCTTCTAGGTCTTCATCAGAAGTGTCACTGTCACTTTCACTGTCACTTTCACTTTCACTGATGCATCTTTATTTTTATTTCTTTGGCTTTTTCAGAACTAGCTGTGACTTAAAAGTAGATTCAACATTTCCAATGCCTCCAATAGTGAAATTATCATGGTTAGAGAGTTCAAAAGTAGTCAGCTTACCAACCAAACTTTTCGAAGTAAGCACATTAGTAGAGTTACATCTAGATTCCTGAATAGCTGATATCTTAATAGCATATATAGGATGCAGGGTTCTTAGTACTTTCCCAATTATAGTTTCATCATCAATAGCCCCATTTTCTCCTCTAATAGCATTCACAACTTATTTTATTCTACCACAATATTGTGCAATGTTTTCACCTTCTTGCATTCTCATTTCATCAAACTTACCTCTAAGACTCTCGACCTTTGCTTTCAGCACATTCAAGTCACCCCCATAGATCCTTGCAAGAGTTTCCCACATATCCTTAGTAGTTGTGCAATCCTTAATGTCCTCAAATTCTGGATAGCTTAGGGCAGATGTAATTTCCAACATTGCCTGATTGTGTTCTTTCTTAGCTCTCATTTCTTCGGCAGTCAAAGGTGCGATAGGTGAGACATAACTATTCTCAATGTAGTACTTTGCTGAGTCACCAATACTGGCTAGATGTAGCTTCATCAAGCTTTTCCATGCAGGGAAATTTTCTTTGTTCAGCTTTGGTACCTCCTTATACATCCTGATCATTTTCTTCAAGCCCCTTTAAACTTGATTTTTTTCAACACTAATAATAAGCAACAAAGCTCTAATACCAATTGTTAATATGATTTAGAACAATAGAGAGGGAGGGTGAATTAGTTGTTCTTAGGTCCTGATGTATAAAACAATCTCATAAACTTATCCTTAAATCATATCCAAAACCAAAACAAACTCGGTCATCACTGATTCAATAATAGAAAAATCTAACAACTCAATCCACTACCTAGCTGTAACTTAACTTGTAAAACATATTAATGTTCAAATATAAACATTCATACAAGTATTAACACCCAGATTTATAGTAGAAACCAAATTTGGTAAAAATCACTTTGTAACATGCTACTATTATTTTCACTCTTCTGAAGTGAGCTCGGTAAAAAGCCAACCTTGTCAAAGGTTACAATACACATTGTTATGTGTGACCCGGCTAAAGGATTTCAATCACCCTGTTAAAAGTGAGCCTAGTCATAGGACTTACATACACTCCATTAGAATGCAACCTTGTTCAAAGGATTTAACATATGATTGTTAGGTCAACCTCTGTTAAAAGGATTTTGACTGTTACAATGGTTAGAAAGTAGCAACAGTATTATCTAAAAAATATACAACTCACTTTACAAATATCAGATCCAATTATGTACACTAATGATGGTTTACTGACTTTAAAACTTTTCCATTTCCATCTCTGATCTACTCGGAACTTTTCTTCAAGCAATCACCACACTTCTCCTTCAGCCTTTTCTTCTTATTCAGTCAATAAAACTTTCCTCTTCCAGCATTCTTTGTTCACCATGTACATGCATATCAAAATGCTCAGGTTCCCTTATACTTTCATCAATTTGGTTAACTCATCTTTTTCCCCTCAATCTCAATTGTAGATCTTAGGGTTAGGTTAGATTCATTGAATCTACCTGCTTCATGTTCTTCAGCTCCTTTTCTAGAATCATCTCAAATATTTTAAAGATTTACAATAAAATGTTTTACAATGCATTTAATGCTTCCAAACAATCAATAAATAAAGTCAACACGTTTTACATAATCCAAGAATTCAACAATGTCGGATCCAAAATTAAATTCTCTTCAAATATAAAATTGTTGATGCTTGGTCAATATTGTGATTGTTCACTCGGTCTTCACATAGAATGCTCGGTCATTACTAAAATTGTTTCCTCAGCTTACACTGTCTTCCTCGACAATTTACTGATGCTCGATCGACACTATAATTTTTTGCGGCATATACTAACTTGGTCGACACTAACATCACTCGGCTTAAACATGATTTTTCCATTCTTTTCTTGGTTAAGCCTACCAGTTTAGTCTTCAGTCTTACTAAGATAAACAATACATTATCTCATCATTGTGCAACATAGTCAAGTACACTTTATAGTATCAAGATAACTCAACCTTTCCCTAGGTTCTATTGTTACCAACCTTGCTTAGCCCCTTAGCAACACTCAAATAGATATAGTACTTTCCTAAGTAGTAACAATCTTACCAATTAAGGTTTGACATCAATGACAATACAATAATTGTTTCAAGTGCAGTTTCCAACACCTATGTGATCATCTTTTCTCTTGAAACACCTTTCCAAACATGATATTAGTGGAGGGGAAATTTCTGATCAAGGTCTCTTTCACTAGTTGATTTGGAATATTTTTTTTAGTACTAACCCAATTTGTGTGTGTGTCTTTTGTCTTTGATTTTCCTTTTTCTTTTTTTCTTTGTTTACATGCCCTTGTGCATGGATATGGAGCTAATATCCTTTGTTTTGGGGCTTACATCCTTGAACTTAGTGTTGTCTTACTTCCTTTCAATTTTCCTATCATCATAATTTATCTCTCATCTTTCTTTCATCCTTCTATCTCTTCCTTTACCATGACTATGAGATTGTCTCGTACTCATGCTAAAGTGTGAGGTAGATGTACCATCCTAAAAAGTAAGCACATAATTTATACTCTTTGGTACCATTTTGAGCCTACTTTAGTACATGTTTCTTATGGTAGGAGTATATGTTGTACTTAAATGCATATTTAATTCAAATATAGGTCTTCCTCCTCCTTCAATCTTGTTTAAAATTGAGGTTGGCTCTAAATTCTATTCATGATTTCCCATGTTTTATCCTATCACATAATTTATTTTCCATATACAACCTATAAATGTAGTTTTGGATTTTAGGATTGGCCATGATCTCCTTAAGGTTTTCATTTTAACCACCACTTCTTAGCACACTTCCCAACATCCTAGGAGATTTAGAGGCTATTTCCCTAGACTAGGTTTACTTGGTCAGCCTTGTCCTAGTAATTTTCTACCTAAAATAAGCCTACAACTTAATAGAAAGATTTTATTCTGTGGTTTGAAATATAAAATCTGAACCTATAAATATGTATAAAAGGAGACCTCTTCCTCTCATTTTAAAATCTACATCTACATAATCTATTATTGTGTAATATATTATCAATCATTGTGCTTTTAGGAGATTCAAGTGCAAGAAAGCATCCATTAGTGAAGGCATCTATTATCAAGAATTCAATAAAATTAAGAATTAAAGTGCAATAAACCTATTAATAATTTTCAAGTCTTCATTCCATCATTTTCATCATGCATTAAAAAAATTTCCTTCCATAGATATAGATTCATTACCCCATTGGATGTCAAGAAAAGGAGTTTGCAATCAAGGAGTGAGATCTATATTCATCCATCTTCTCTCTCTTCCTCAATCCAAAATTGTGGTAAATTATAACATCTACTACATGAGGTTTTTTATCACATGATTTCCTTCTAGTTCTTTTGTTGAGTCAAGGCTATTTTATCAACATACTGGGTAACATTTGAAGAGACAATTGCATCTACATGGTATTATATATTTAATTGTTTAGATCTAATCTTTTATACATGATAACACTTTTTCTATTACATTTATTTCATTTCAAGGTTGACTCCTAATATGGGATTTGATTTAGGAAAACCCCTCCCATGACCCTTCTTCCCCTTATTTTGTATGTGTAGGAATAGGTTGTAGAGTTATGGATCTTGATTTAGGAATCTCAGGTACAATAAGAGACCCTTCAAGATTTTGATCATATTCGGACCTATAGGGGCGAGGTTGAATTTTCCAACATTTTCCAAGACAAGGCTGACTTTTTTCACCTTGTCCTTCACTTTTTGGCTGAAATTTGCACAATGGACAATTATAGGTATCATATTCCTAAATTTGGAGTTACAATTGATTCTAGCATTTTGGCAATAGTCAAATATAGATCAAAAGATCAATCTTCCTCTTGTTTGTTCAAGGTGACTGCATCCCTTCTATTATCCTCTTGCACTTACTTTCACACAAAAGACCTACATTGCTTTAATCAATTTTCAGATTTACATTTCATTGTCATTAATCATTCAAGTAATTCAAAACCCTACATTATGTAGATCTCACATTGCCACCCTTACTCTCATTACAATACACACACACACAAATATATATAGAGATATAGATATAGATATAAATATAGATATAAATATAGATATAGATATACATATACATATACATATACATATAGATAAAGATATAAATATAGATATACATATACATATATATAGATATATATACATATACATATACATATACATATATACATATACATATACATATATACATATACATATACATATACATATACATATACATATACATATACATATACATATACACATATGTATACATATTTATGTATGTATATATATATGTGTGTGTGTATGAATATGTATGTGTATGTCTATGTGTATGTATGTATATATACATATATATACAAATAGATACATATATATACACATACATATAAATATATGCATATATATGTATGTATGTATATGTGTGTGTGTGTAATACACACACATAAGTTTTTGATGTTAGATTTCTATAATAAATATTTATGATTCGTTATGTTGGGAATATAAAAGTATTATTTTAATTTTATTTAGTTTTACCCTATTTCTTTCGAGTTCTCTTAAGAATTATTGGCTTTTTGTTCTTTATTCTTGGAGTTTAATTAAATGGGTTTATAGAGGAGAATAGGGAGATATCCAATATATCTCTACTTAATTTTTTATTCTAGGGCCTAATTGATGCCCAATTTGGAAGTTTAATCCCATATAGCTGATTGCATTGAATTATCTAATTTTTACCATGCAATTGTATTGGAAAATCTTCAATTGTATTGCAAAATATTGCAATTGTATTTCACAATTTATCAATTACATTTCCAACCTATTAATTATGTTGCATGCCTAGATTATTAGGCCCTAAAGGAGGCAAATACAACTATGAGCGGGGTGAATCAGTTGTGTACTAACAATTAAAACTTTAAACCACTTAAACTAATTAATGATCTAATAGATAAATTGTAATGCAAGGTCCATAACACATAACACAAAATACCAAATTTGTTCTTGAGGAAACCCGATTGAGGGAAAAATTGTGGGATTCAAACCCATTAGATAATTCTACTCAATTAAAATTAGTGCTCAGTTAAATATAAATGAAAAATAAAAGGGAAATGTGAATGCATTCACGGGCCTACCTCTTAAATCTCGTTGCTTATAATACATAGATTTGGTCCTCATTCGTGTTCATCTATCAATCACTTATTATAATTCACAAGGGGGGACAAACTATTGAGTACAAGTGAATCAACTTACAACATCATCTATGGTAATACAGTTCCAATGAAGTACAATTTATTCCTTATTTGTGCAATACAACATCTTTCTTCTTTCTCTTTTTCACACTTTGCAATCACAAGATGATTACCCATTTATACATATTACAATGAATAGAATACAAGGTCATCTAGGACCAATACACATAAATGGTAACCTCAAACAAAAATGCGATCCAAATCAATTTAGCCAAGTCTTAGATAGGATCCAAAATATCATCATCGAACATGCAACAACTTCTCCAAATATGCACCAAGAATCATAATATGTTACTTCACTAAGTCGGCTAGGACCCAAATGAAGAAATGTCAACATACTAGTAAAACACCAAATGTGATCACCATGATCAATTTAAACCATCAAAAAAGTCATACTATGATCTAAGAATAGTAGTCATACACTGAACAGAACACTCTTTCACACCAAAAAGTTAACTTGTTGAACTCTGAAACATGAACAACACTAATTGAGAAAACAAAAATGAATTCCAACTTTACCACCAACTAAATCAACCACACTGATCCTCACCAAACAAGTAACTCAAGTGCTGACACAGGAATACTAAAATACTTGCACTTGATAAATCAATCATATTAGATTCAAAATGTTATGTGGACCTCTATAAGTTGACCAGAACCAAGTATAGACATATTAGAAACACCAACTAGAATAGAAGAAAAATATCTTCAACAAATAACTTGAACAACTAAAATCGTCTTCTCTAAACAAACTAATCACATTGTCTACAACATAAATAGTATTTTGACATCAATGCAAAAATGTTAATGTCGCCACACATAAATAAGGTCTAATAAATAATATCTGGCATGCTAAAAAATCTCCCCCTTTTGCAATGGTGGAAACATATGAAGTGAAAAAATGATCAATGCACAAATACATTAATATATCCACCTGATCACTCTGAATGTCTAGCTTCAAACCTCTCAACACAATCTTGCACATTTCCCTTTTTTTTACTATTTTTCCCACACTATCCACTTTTGAAACCAATGGAAAAAGGAAAAAGACATAAAAAAGAACTAAGCTTACTTCAAAAATAATAATAGATAATTTTTCATATCATCCTATCACAAGATTGATCCTCTTGAGGACAAGTCCCTAAACTCATCAATCCAAAGAATGATATTCTAATGAATTTCTGGACTAATGCCTTCTTTAGCATCACTAGCTCTGATCAGGAGGGGCTAAAACCCCAAATTTATCTTTGAGATATCAAATTTATCCTTTAGTAAAGGCTTTGTAAAGATGGGTATGTGCAGGATCATGGTATACCAAATTCTGGCCTTAAGTGGCAATGAAAAATTAGAAAATCAGGGTTAGTAAACTTGACGTAAAAAGTTGAACATCTTATGAACCTTATGTGAAAAAGTTGTAAAAATAGAATCTGTAGGAAATTGAATTTAGTTTCTAAACTACTAGCCCTTGTCTAAATTTTTTTTATCTAATTGTTCAAAATTTTAGATTTCAATGCAGTAGTACAAAAATTTCAGGGAAAAGATAAAAAGTACATGTATGTCTGACCACCTTAATCACAATCAAATGATGATATATTTGCACAAGATTCTAGATATAAGTAGTAGACTCATACCTAGATGTGACGCATATTTCTTTGTAATTTTTTGCTAAGTAAATAATTAATTATGAATTTTCTACTACAAAGTTTTCAGAATAAAAAAACTCTCATGTCTGACCACTTTAACTAATTCTAAACTTTACAAAATTGAAAAAAAAATAAAAATCTTATATTAGCGAAAGCATAGAATGTGATTCATGTTTTAGATTTCAAAAAGGTTAAACGGTTTGAAAGTTATAGTTGTTTTTCAATTAGTATGTCAATTACGACTTGAAAGATAACTCAACTAAAAAATAAGTAATAACTACTTACTGAACTCAAAATTTGACAACAATTATATTGATGGAAAGCTCATAATGTCTTTAAGAAACCCTTTTCGTTTCATCAATTTTGGGTGAAAACTAGTCGTGAGCTACATGGTCGAATTCTTGATATCAAAAACAACCTCCTAAACATGCCTAAAGGGTTGACCATCCATGTTTGGTATTGCCCAAGCAAATACCAAGCCAAATCGTATATCTGATAAAATAAGAAATCTGAAACTTTTGGATATCCGATAATATCGGATGTCCGAAACTTTCAGATATTCGAAAACTCCCTACCTATTTCAAAATTTCAATTGCACTAGTTTTCTCAATTTCAAGTTTCATATTAAATTGTATTATTTTTATGTTAATATTAATTGAGTTAAGTATTTTTTTCAATTTTAAAATATATATTACAATTTTTATTTTAATATTCATATTAAATAATAATAGCATAGCATTAATATTATAATATAAATTTTTATATTAGTATGTATTATATTATTTGATATACAAAATAATTTCCAAAAAATACCTACACAGTTGATTTCATGACAGACAGTTTTAGCCAATGTCCTTTTGAAAGAATCCAGCATAGGATTTTTCTACAAACTCCTTGTAATTTCAGCAGTCTGACTATACTAAATAAGTAGATGTCAATGGACTTCCCCTTGATTGAATACAATCAATTGATTTTTTAAATTTGGAAAAGAAATTTCACACAGATGTAGAACCACCATATGCTCATCATCTGTCCTAGAAACTAACAATGGCATAAAAATTGATGTAAGAATGTATATAAGGTAAATTATCCAAAAAAAGGTATATGAAACTGTTAAATATACATTAAAGAGTGAAGATGAAGGCTCTAGAGAGAGAGAGAGAGAGAGAGAGAGAGAGAGAGAGAGAGAGAGAGAGAGAGTATGGTGGTCTTCATTCTACAAATGATGAGGGACTCCATGAATGTTTTTCACAAACATCAACTAGATCTCCATAAGGATCATCTCCATTGATCTATTATAACCTCCACCAAATTAGAGTGCACAAATGGTTTATGGTGCCACCGTCCAGTCTAAACCTTAGAAAACATATTCATATCCCTCAACCAATCACTCATTTTATCTAATCCTCACATAATACCTAATCCCTTCCCAAAAATTCTCCAACACATTCATGAAGGAAATTCATCACAAACTACCTTGTCGTTGTCCCTTACATAGACCCGAATACAGTCATTCATAAATTTTGAAACAGATCATATTTCCATGATCACTCCTGTTATATTTGGCATAAATTTTCCCTCTCAGACATATCCAAAACTTGGTCCGATCCAACAATTCAATTTGGAGATATGTCCCCCATACTAAGACTGAACTTTTCAAGATAGTTATTCCTTCAACCTGATTGTCATTAGTCACTTTCCTTGAATGGAGTGCATGCCAAAACTCTAAATAGACACCTAAACACATTGGGGAATCAATATCAATTATTTCCACCATCTTTCCCCAAAGGGTGGATAATTTATTCAATGTGCAACTATTATTTTGACATCAAATAACCTTGGAACATCCTAGATGAGGGTTTATAGGAGTTTTAAAAAAAATAATAATAACTTTCACTATACTCAATGAAAATTGCTCATTCCAAAAAAAACTTAAATTTTATTCAATCTCCTTTCCAATTCATATAAGTTTGGACTACTATAATGTTAAAACAATGCCAAAAAATCCATTTTTTCAGACTGTTATACAAAGAAACAACATGAAAAGTTGCAAAATTTCAAACTTTTATTAACTCTTCTTCCGAATCTTGACCACCACCTCTCATGGATTAGATTTGCATTGATTTTATACAATTTTCATCCTCCTTGGACCGAAATATAACCACCCAACCACCTATCAACCATATTTTGGTTAGTTTCCCACTTAATACTAACTTGGTTGTCTACTTGACAATCTAGTTGTCAAGTTAGACAACATTTTCCCTTTCTTCCCATTCAATATTGGACATTTACATTGATTTGGTATTATTCAAGACCTTTACACCATGATTTCAATCATTAATAATCAAACCCCACATACTACCCTACTAACCCTTACATATTTGCCTCAAGGGCACATATGCCTTATATGGAAAAATTGAACACTTATCACAACTTAATTTCTCTAATGGCCATGAAATAACATAAATGACCTTTTAAGGTCTATTGCAATATCAACTGACCCTTGATGGCCATTTTCCCTTCAACTCCACCCAATGATCTATTAGTGACCCTGGTATGCTTCTAATGTCTTGTGCCTAATCTTGGTGCCCTTGCACCATACTCCACAACTTTGAAAACATTTCCAAGTCCTCTTGGAAACCTGCAATAAAACATGTAAGAAAATAAATGTTTGATATTAACTTTGGGTTTATAAAGATCCACATGAAGTATCCATGGCATATTAGCATGATGCTGATCCAACAAGTGCTCAAACATCCATAAAATTTGATTCCCTCCAAATGGAAAAATGTGAACCAAAATATGATCATCAATCTTCACATCTTCTTTAGCCTCATACCAATAGACTATGGCTACAATCTCCCAATCTTCATGTTCTTCAAGTTTTGATTCTCTCTTCATAGAGACCAATGCATCTTTTTCATCATGCCTCTCCTCTAGGAAATCCAAACTATCTTTAGCATCCATGGCTTCTTCGAAAGCCACACTCATGACCCCATAGGCAGGTTCATTCACCCCTCCTACCACCTCTTGTTGGTCTTCCACCTCATGCCTTTCTCCTTGGCATACCAAGAACTCCTTGGTCATCTTGGCTCCCTCTAAAAGCATGCTATTAGGTTATCATGCTACTCATTCTCATTCTTCACAAAAGGACATACGATTTCCCCTACTTGAAAATGTGTTTCAGTTTCAATCCCTTCATCACTTGAACCAATCTTGCATTCATCAGCAACTTTATCTTCAATCTCTGATTCAGCCTCTAGGACCTCTTTGCTCTTAGGGTTCTCTATCTCTTCATGGATGATATTCTACTCAACGTATTCATCTTAATCTGCTTCTTGCTCCAAGAGTAATGCTATCCTCTCCCACTTCTCAATACTCTTTTCGAAAGCTTCTTCAAGCTTCTTCAACCTTTCTTCTTCTTCTTGCTTCCTCCCAGCTTCTTCTCTTGTCTTGGATTCTTCTCTTTCCTTCTTTTCTTGATCTCTTTACCTCTCATCTTCTATGTACTCTTTGAAAGCATAGTACATTTTCTTCTCTAACCTTGTCAAGATCACCTTCCCCATCCTAGGATTCTTCTAGTTTCCAGCCACCACTTTGGAATACACAAGGAGGATACTTCAACTCCAAGGGTTCAACAAAGGACTTTCAACCTTCCAAATCCCAGAACTTACTATGCTCTAATACGAATTGATGTAGAGGTGGTATGGTGGTCTTCATTCTGCAAATGATGAGGGACTCCATGAATGTTTTTAATAAACATCAACTAGATCTCCATAAGGATCATCTCCTTTGATCCATTATAACCTCCACCAAATTAAAGTGCACAAATGTTTTATGGTGCCACCACCTAGTCTAAACCTTGGAAAAAATATTCATATCCCTCAACCAATCACTGGTTTTATCTCATCCTCACACAATACCTAATCCCTTCACAAAACTTCTCCAACACATTCATGAAGGAAATTCATCACAAACTGCCTTGTCGTTGTCCCTTACATAGACTTGAATAGAGTCATTCATAAATTTTGACCTGGATCATATTTCCTAGATAGTGATGAAGGGTGCTCCCCTTAATACCACAAACACATAACAAAAATAGAGAAATAACAATAATATGCAAGAACAGAAAATTAGCTTATTATTATCTCCACAAATGTGGAATTACAAACTTTCAAAATTACAATATGAAAAGCCACATGGGCATTCCCTTACAATATTCTGTAGGACAAAGCCTTGAATCAATACCCAGAACTGCCCTAGACAACACTACGAGCCTTCTTTATATAGGCATTTTCCATCACCCAAGAAGGTTCTAGAAATTTAGCCCTTAGAGCTGACCAAACTTAGAATTATTTTATTTTTCAATTTTTTACATCAAAGCCGGCTCAAAATAACTTTTGAAACCTGAACAAAAATTTTGAAGGAAAATTATTTTCTGCCATTTTAGGTGGCTTGACTTCCAAAGACCATAAGTCATCACCAGTTGACCTGATTGACTATTATAACCCCATTTTGGAAAGGCCATGAATCGTTCTACAGGCTTGACTCACACAACCACCTGTCACCCAAATTTTTGACCTCATCTGAGACATCTAAAAACTTCAAAACTGAGTTCAAAGTTTCTGTACCCTGCTGCCAATACCGAAAATCTTCAATATCTTCAAAACTAAACCTGATCTAGCCATGAAACTTTACTAGTCGACTGATATGACTGAGATGAACCTCCACATGTAAAATCAGAACATTCTGAGATTTATGACCAACTTACTAAAAATAGCAAGTTTCCATAAATAGTAGCTTTGCACAAGATAGCCCTTATTGAATACAAAAATAGAAATATTTTTGGGTGATGCAAGATTTATCTTACACCTAGGATGCTCCTACATCAGATAGCTATGGTCATATTTGGCTCAACTTGGCCCTCTCCAACATATCCAAAACTTGGTGTGATCCAATAGTTCAATTTGGATATATGGGCCCCGAACTAAGACCGAGCCTTTCAAGATAGTTATTCCTTCAACCTGACTATCATCAGTCACTTTCATTCAATGGAGTGTATGCCAAAAATTTGAATAAACACCTACACACATGGAGGAATCAATATAAATTATTTCAACCATCTTTCCCGCTAGGATAGAGGCTTTATTCAATGTGAAACTATTATTTTCACATAAATCACCCTGGAATGTCGTAAATGAGGGTTTATAGAACTTTAAAAAAAAATAACAATAACTTTCACTATACTCAATGAAAATTGCTCATTCCAAAACAAAATTAAAGGTTATTAAATTTACTTTCCAGTGCATATAAGGTTGGACTACTAAAATGTCAAAACAATTCCAAACAATCCACGTTTTCAGACTATTATATAGAGAAACATCACAAAAAATTGTAGAATTTCAAACTTTTATTGACTCTTCTTCCAAATATCAACCACCACCTCTAATGGCTTGGATTTACATTTATTTTATAGAATTTATATCCTCCTTGGACTGAAATCCAACCAGCTAACCACCTATCAACCATATTTTGGTTAGTTTCCCACTTAATACTAACTTGGTTGTCTACTTGACAATCTACTTGTCAAGTTAGACAACGTTTGCCCTTTCTTCCCATTCCATATTAGACATTTACATTGATTTAGTCTTAGTCAAGACCTTTACACCATGATTTCAATGATTAATAATCAAACCCCACATACTACCCTACTAACCCTTACAAATTTGCCTCAAGGGCACATATGCCTTATATGGAAAAATTGAACACTTATCACAACTTAATGGCTCTAATGGCCATGAAATAACATAAATGACCTTTTAAGGTCTATTACAATATCAAATGACCCTTGATGGCCATTTTTCCTTCAAATCCACCCAAGGATCTATTAGTGACCCTGGTATGCTTCTGATGTCTTGTGCTTGATCTTGGTGCCCCTGCACCATACTCCACAACTTTGAAAACTTTTCAAGGTCCTCTTGGAAACCTAAAATAAAATATGTCAAATAAACATTTGATCTTCACTTTGTGTTTATAAAGATCCACATGAAGGATCCATCATATATTAGCATGATGCTGCTCCAACAAGTGGTCAAACATCCATAAAATGTAATTTCCTCCAAAGGGAAAAATGTGAACCAAAATATGATCATCAATCTTCACGTCTTGTTTAGCCTCATACCAAGAGACTAGTGCTGCAATCTCCCACTCTTCATGTTCTTCAAGTTTTGACTCTCTCTTCATAAAGACCAATGCATCTTTCTCATCATGCCTCTCCTCTAGGAAATCAAAACTATCTTTAGCATCCATGGCTAGTTTAATAGCCACACTCATGACCCCATAGGCAGATTCACTCACCCACTACTGCCACCTCTTGTTGGTCTTCCAGCTCATGCCTTTCTCCTTGGCATACCAACAACTCCTTGGTCATCTTGGATCCCTCTACAACCATGCTATCATGCTGCTCATTCTCATTCTTCACCAAAGGACATACCATTTTCCCTACCTAAAATTTGTTTTTAGTTTCAAGCCCTGCATGACTTGAGCCAATGTTGCCTTCATCAACAACTTCATCTTCAATCTTTGATTCAACCTCTAGGACGTATTTGCTCCTGGGGTCCTCTTTCTCTTCATGGATGATCTTCTTCTCAACTTCTTCATCTTCATCTACTACTAGCTCCAAGAGTTATGATATCCTCTCCCACTTCTCAATACTCTTATCCAAATCTTCTTCTAGCTTCTTCAACCTTTCTTCTTCTTCTTGCTTCCTCTTTGCTTCTTCTCTTGTCTTGGATTCTTGTCTTTCCTTCTTTTCTTGATCTCTTTTCCTCTCATCTTCTATGTACTCTTTGAGGTCATAGCACATCTTATTCTCTTAACTTGTCAAGAACACCTTCCCCATCCTATGATTCTTCTAGTTTCCAACCACCACTTTCGAACACACAAGGAGGATACTTCAACTCCAAGGGTTCAATAAAGGACTTTCAACCTTCCACATCCTATAACTTATTATGAGCTGATGCCACTTGATGAAAAGGTGGTATGGTGGTCTTCATTCTGCAAATGATGAGGGACTCCATAAATGTTTTTCACGAACATCAACTAGATCTGCATAAGGATCATATCCTTTGATCCATTATAACCTCCACCAAATCAGAGTGCACAAATGGTTTATGGTTCCACCACTGATTCTACACCTTGGAAAGCATTATCATATCCCTCAACCAATCACTGGTTTTATCTCATCCACACACAATACCTAATCCCTTCACAAAACTTCTCCAACACATTCATGAAGGAAATTCATCACAAACTACCTTGTCGTTGTCCCTTACATAGACCCGAATACAGTTGTTCATAAATTTTTACCTAGACAATATTTCCTTGATCATGCCAGTCATATTTGGCACAAATTGGCCCTATTTACCATATCCAAAACTTGGTCTGATCTAATGGTTCAATTTGGAGATATGTCCCCCCATACTCAGACTGAACATTTCAAGAGAGTTATTCCTTCAACCTGACTGTCATTAGTCACTTTCCTTCAACGGAGTGCATGCCAAACTTTGGAATAAACACTTACACACATGGGGGAATAAATATACATTATTTCCACCATCTTTCACCCAAGGATGGATACTTTATTCAACATGAAACTATTATTTTCATATCAAATCACCCTAGAACATCCTAGATAAGGGTTTATAGTAGTTTTCAAAAAAATAACAATAAATTTCACCATACTCGATGAAAATTGCTCATTCCAAAAAAAAATTAAAGGTTATTCAATTTCCTTTCCAATTCATATAAGGTTGGACCACTAAAATTTTAAAACAATGCCAAACAATCCACGTTTTCAAACTGTTATACAGAGAAACATCATGAAAAATTGTAGAATTAAAAACTTTTATTGACTCTTCTTCCAAATCTCGACCACCACCTCTCATGGCCTTGATTTACATTTATTTTATAGAATTTTTATCCTCCTTGGACTGAATTCCAACCACCTAACCACCTATCAACCATATTTTGGTTAGCTTCCCACTTAATACTAACTTGGTTGTCTACTTGACAATCTAGTTGTCAAGTTAGACAACGTTTGCCCTTTCTTCCCCTTCAATATTGGACATTTACATTGATTTTCTTGTATTCAAGACCCTTACACCATGATTTAAATGATTAATAATCAAACCCCATATACTACCCTACTAACCTTTACAAATTTGCCTCAAGGGAAAATATGCCTTATATGGCAAAATTGAACACTTCTCACAACTTAATGGCTCTAATGGCCATGAAATAACATAAATGACCTTTTAAGGTATATTACTATATCATCTTAAAATGGAAGAACTTCCATGGTAAGAGCATTTAGCCCTTCGAGTAAGTGGTTTTGGGTCATGTCGAATGCCTTGAATGTATATTCGACTTGGATCTGGCTTTTCCCCCTATTCTACCCCATTTTCCACTTCTTCCTAGCATTTTCCTAGCAATCTGGACTATGAATCTAAGGTTTTGGACCCTAAGGTCAAAGTCAACCTTATGGGGTCAAATTTGACCTTGACCTTGACTAGGTCAGGGTTGACCTCGACCTTGACCTAGTCAAGGTTGACCTTGACCTTGACCCTAAGGTCTGGGATCTTCACGGTTACCCTCCGGTTGTGGGATTTCATAAAAAACTTGTCTTTTCCCTCTTCGGGGCCACTATTTCTCGGATTAAGCATCAAATTCTCAAATTAATATTTGAGGTGGACCTTTAATGATATTTGTATAGGATTCCTAATTTATTATTGGAGATTAGCCTTTCTCGAGTTTTGTGCCTAATACTCAAATTAAGTTTGGGGTTGGCCTTACCTTGAATTTTGTAACAAGGCTCTTAAATAATTATTTTATTTATTTATTAAGGGTGGTCCCATCCTAGAGTTTTATGTCAATACTTTAATTTAATTTCCTTTCCATGTGCACCTCTCTAGATTTTTGTGCCATGGGCCCTTAATTATTGTTTTCTACGAGGCCCCTCGTGTGCCCTAGATCAATATAAATGGGAGCCTTCCTCTCTCATTTTAACACATCTCATCTCACAATCTCTCAATCTCTCAAGTGGAAGCAAGAAAGAAGATCAAGCATTAAAGACTTCAAGCATTCAAGCATCCAATTCATTAAGGAGATCCATTAGTAGCCATTGAAGGATTCAAGCTCTATGGAGCTCTCTTGTTGAAGATTTATCCATTTTCTATTCAAGCCTTTTCCAAGTTCAAGATCCATTCAAGATTGGTGTTGAAGATCTAAATACAATTGATTGGAGACATCCTACATTCAATTCTACATTCATTTGGAACATCCATGCTTGTGGATTCAAGGATTCGAATCCTCCACAAGGGTTTCAACTCAAGCAAGGTGAATTATTCTATTTACTTTGTTTATTCCAGCAATTTCAATTCAATTTCAAGGTTAATTCCTAAATTGGGGTTTGAATAAGGCAAACCCCCCAAACAAACAACCAAAAACTCTATTTTTCTTGTAGGTATAGGTGCGGAGTTTCAGATCTAAGAGCGAATTTGGATACCCTTTTCAACAAACTTCTGGGATCTCAAAACATAATTCAAATCGGACTTCAAATAAAGAATGTGGTATTTGACCTTTTATGAAGGTCAAACCTGAGTTGAGCCATCTCGGAAAAAGATTTATGGGTTTTGTAGATCTCGCAGTTTTGGTACAACTTTATGAAAATCAACAATTTTTGAGATCATTTGATAGGGTTTTTGGCCAATTATTTTTCGGAGGTAAGTACCTTTATTTCTTAATTTCAATATTAGTCATCTATATTTACTTTCTATATCAATACAATTTCATGTAAGTGTAAAATATTGGCTTTGGGGTCTCTTTTGTCTGCAAGATATTGCCCTAGGACCCCATACACTATTTTATCTATTACAATTACAATATCAAATGACCCTTGATGGCCATTTTTCCTTCAACTCCACCCAATGATCTATTAGTGAGCTTGGTATTCTTTTGAGCTCTTGTGCTTGATCTTAGTGCCCCTACATTATACTCCATAGCTTTGAAAACTTTTCCAAGTCCTCTTGGAATCCTGCAATAAAACATGTCAGCAAATAAACATTTTATCTTCACTTTGGGTTTATAAAGATCCACACGAAGGATCCATGGTATACTAGCATGATGTTGCTCCAACAAGTGCTCAAACATCCATAAAATTTGATTACCTCCTAAGGAAAAAATGTGAACAAAAATATGATCATCAATTTTCACATCTTCTTTAGCCTCATACCAAGAGACTACTGTTGCAATCTCCCACTCTTCATATTCTTCAAGTTTTGACTCTCTCTTCATAGAGACCAATGCATATTTCTCATCATGCCTATCCTCTAGGAAATCCAAACTATCTTTAGCATCCATGGCTACTTCTATAGCCACACTCATGATCCCATAGGCAGGTTCATTCACCCCTATTGCCACCTCTTGTTGGTCCTCCACCTCATGCCTTTCTCCTTGGCATACCAACAACTCCTTGGTCATCTTGGCTCCATCTAAAACCATGCTCTCATGCTACTCATTCTCATTCTTCACCAAAGGACATGCCATTTCCCCTACTTGAAATTGGTTTTTAGTTTCAAGCCCTTCATGACTTGAGCCAATGTTTCCTTGATCAACAACTACATCTTTAATCTCTTATTTAGCCTCTAGGACCTCTTCTCTCTTGGGGTCCTCTATCTCTTCATGGATGATCTTCTGCTCAACTTCTTCATCTTCATTTTTTGCTTTCTCCAAGAGTAATGCTATCCTCTCCCACTTCTCAATACTCTTACCCAAAGTTTCTTCAAGCTTCTTCAACCTTTCTTCTTCTTCTTGCTTCCTCTTGGCTTCTTCTCTTGTCTTGGATTCTTCTCTTTCCTTCTTTTCTTGATCTATTTTCCTCTCATCTTCTATGTACTCTTTGAAAGCATAGTACATCTTCTTCTCTGACCTTTTCAATAACACCTTCCCCATCCTAGGATTCTTCTAGTTTCCAGCCACCACTTTGGAACACACAAGGAGGATAATTCATCTCCAAGGTTTGAACAAAGGACTTTCAACCTTCCAAATCCTAGAACTTATTGTGCTCTGATACCACTTGATGTAGAGGTGGTATGGTGGTCTCCATTTTGCAAATGATGAGGGACTCCATGAATGTTTTTCACAAACATAAACTAGATCTCCATAAGGATCATCTCCTTTGATCCATTATAACCTCCACCAAATCAGAGTGCACAAATGGTTTATGGTGCCACCACCCACTCTAAACCTTGTAAAACACATTCATATCCCTCAAGAAATCATTGGTTTTATCTCATCCTCACAAAATACCTAATCCTTTCACAAAACTTTTGCAAGACATTCATGAAGGAAATTAATCACAAATTGCCTTGTCGTTGTCCCTTACATAGACCCGAATAGAGTCATTCATAATATTTTACTCCTATAATATTTCCTCAATTTCTCCAATCATATTTGGCACAACTTGGTGCTCTCCAACATATCTAAAAATTGGTCTAATCCAATGGTTCAATTTGGAGATATGTCACCCACACTAAGATTGAACTTTTCAAGACAGTTATTCCTTCAACCTGACTGTTGTTAGTCACTTTCCTTCAATGGAGTGCCTGACAAAAATCTGAATAAACACCTGCACACATGGGTGAATCAATATAAATTATTTCAACCATTGTTCCCCCAAGGATGGAGACTTTATTCAATGTCCAAAAAAATAATAATAACTTTCACTATACTCAATGAAAATTTCTCATTCCAAAACAAAATTAAAGGTTATTAAATTTCCTTTCCAATGCATATAATGTTGGACTACTACAATGTTAAAACAATGCCAAACAATCCATGTTTTCAAAAAGTTATACAGAGATACATCACGAAAAATTATAGAATTTCAAACTTTAATTGACTCTTCTTCCAAATCTCGACCACCACCTCTCATGGCTTGGCTTTACATGGATTTTATATAATTTTTATCCTCCTTGGAAATAAATCCAACTACCCAACCACCTATCAACCATATTTTTGTTAGTTTCCCACTTAATACTAACTTGGATGTCTACTTGACAATCTAGTTGTCAAGTTAGACAACGTTTACCCTTTCTTCCCATTCAATATTGGAAATTTACATTGATTTGGTCTTATTAAAGACCTTTACACCATGACTTAAATGATTAATAATCAAACCCCACAGACTACCCTACTAACCCTTACAAATTTTCCTCAAGGGCACATATGCCTTATATGGCAAAATTGAACACTTATACAACTTAATGATTCTAATGGCCATGAAATAACATAAATGACCTTTTAAGGTCTATTACAATATCAAATGACACTTGTTTTCCATTTTCCCTTCAACTCCACCCTAAGATCTATTAGCGACCCTTGTATGCTTCCGAAGTCTTGTGCTTGATCTTGTTTCCCTTGCACCATACTCCACATCTTTGAAAACTTTTGCAAGTCCTCTTGGAAACCTGCAATAAAACATGTCAGCAAATAAACATTTGATCTTCACTTTGGGTTTATAAAGATCCACATGTAGGATCCATGGCATATTAGTATGATGCTGCTCCAACAAGTTCTCAAACATCCATAAAATTTGATTGCCTCCCAAGGGAAAAATGTGAACCAAAATATGATCATCAATGTTCATGTCTTCTTTAGCCTCATACCAAGAGACTACTGTTGTAATCTCCCACTCTTCATGTTCTTCAAGTTTTGAGTCTCTCTTCATAGAGATATATGCATCTTTCTTATCATGCCTCTCCTCTAGGAAATCTGAACTATCTTTAGCATCCATGACTGCTTCTATAGCCACACTCATGATCCCATAGGAAGGTTCATTTACCCCTACTGCCACCTCTTGTTGGTCTTCCACCTCATGCCTTTCTCCTTGGCATACCGATAGCTCCTTGGTCATCTTGGCTCCCTCTAAAACCATGCTATCATGCTGCTCATTCTCATTCTTCACCAAAGGACATATAATTTCCCCTACTTGAAAATTTTTTCCAGTTTCAATCCCTTCATGACTTGATCCAATGTTGCCTTCATCAGCAAGGTCCTCTATCTCTTCATGCATGATCTTGTGCTCAGATTCTTCATCTTCATCTACTGCTTGCTCCAAGAGTAATGCTATCCTCTCTAAATTCTCAATACTCTTATCCAAAGCTTCTTCAAGCTTCTTCAACCTTTCTTCTTCTTCTTTCTTCCTCTTGGTCTTCTCTTGTCTTGCATTCTTATCTTTCCTTATTTTATTCATTTATATTTCTCTCATCTTCTATGTACTCTTTGAAAGCATAGTACATCTTCTTCTCTGACCTTGTCAACAACAACTTCCCCATCCTAGGATTCTTCTAGTTTCCAACCACCACTTTGGAACACACAAGGAGGATACTTCAACTCCAAGGGTTCAACAAAGAACTTTCACCCTTCCAAATCCTAGAACTTGTTATGCTCTGATACCACTTCATGCAAAGGTGGTATGGTGGTCTTCATTCTACAAATGATGAGGTACTCCATGAATTTTTTTCACAAACATCAACTAGATCTCCATAAGGATCATTTCCTTTGATCCATTATAACATCCACCAAATGAGAGTGCACAAATGGTTTATGATGCCACCAACCACTATACACCTTGGAAAAGATATTCATATCTGTCAACCAATCAATGGTTTTATCTCATCCTCCCAAAATACCTAATCCCTTCACAAAACATCTCCAACACATTCATGAAGGAAATTCATCACAAACTGCCTTGTTGTTGTCCCTTACATAGACCCTAATATAGTCATTCATAAATTTTTACCAGATCATATTTTATCGATCACTCTAGTCATATTTGGCACAACTTAGCCCTCTCTAACATATCTGAAACTTGGTCTGATCCAATTGTTCAATTTAGAGATATGTCCCCCGCACTGAGACTAAACTTTTCAAGACAGTTATTCCTTCAACCTTACTATCATTAGTCACTTTCCTTCAATGGAGTGCATGAAAAAGCTCTGAATAAACACCTGCATAGATGGGGGAATCAATATAAATTATTTCCACCATCTTTCCCACAAGGATGGAGACTTTATTCAACATGCAACTATTATTTTCACATCAAATCACCCTGGAACATCCTAGATGAGGGTTTATAGCAGTTTTTAAAAAAATAACAACAAATTTCACTATACTCAACGAAAATTGCTGATTCCAAAACAAAATTAAATGTTATTCAATGTCCTTTCAAATACATATAAGGTTTTCAAACTATTATACAATGCCAAACAATCCACGTTTTCAGACTGTTATAGAGAGAAACATCACGAAAAATTACAAAATTTCAAAATTTTATTGACTCTTCATCCAAATCTCAACCACCACCTCTCATGGCTTGGATTTAAATTGATTTTATAGAATTTTTATCCTCCTTGGACGGAAATCCAACCACCCAACAACCTATCAACCATATTTTGGTTAGTTTCCCACTTAATACTAGCTTGATTGTCTACTTGACAATCTAGTTGTCAAGTTAGACAACATTTTCCCATTCTTCCCATTCAATATTGGACATTTACATCTATTTGGTCTTATACAAGACCTTTACACCATGATTTCAATGATTAATAATCAAACCCCACATACTACTCTCCTAACCCTTACAAATTTACCTCAAGGGCACATATGCCTTATATGGAAAAATTGAACACTCGCTCTAATGGCCATGAAATAATATAAATGACCTTTTAAGGTATATTAAAATATCAAATGACCCTTGATGGCCATTTTTCCTTCAACTCTACCCAAGGATCTATTAGTGACCTTGGTATGCCTGATCTTGGTGCCCCTGCACCATACTCCACAGCTTTGAAAACTTTTCCAAGTCCTCTTGGAAATCTGCAATAAAACATGTAAGCAAATAAGCATTTGATCTTCACTTTGGGTTTATAAAGATCCACATGAAGGATCCATGGCATATTATTATGATGCTACTCCAAAAAGTGCTGAAACATCCATAAAATCTGATTGCCTCCCAAGGGAAAAATGTGAACAAAAATCCGATCATCAATCTTCATGTCTTCTTTAGCCTCATACAAAGAGACTACTAATGCAATCTCCCACTTGTCACGTTCTTCAAGTTTTGAGTCTCTCTTCATAGAGACCAATGCATCTTCCTCATCATGCCTCTCCTCTAGGCAATCCAAACTATCTTTATCATCCATGGCTTCTTCTATAGCCACACTCATGACCCAATAGGAAGGTTCATTCACCCCTACTACCACCTCTTTTTGGTCTTCAACCTCATGCATTTCTCCTTGGCATACCAAACACTCCATGGTCATCTTGGCTCCCTCTACAACCATGCTATCATGCTGCTTATTCTCATTCTTCACCAAAGGACATACCATTTTCCCTACTTGAATTTTTTTTTAGTTTCAAGTCCTTCATGACTTGAGCCAATGTTTCCTTCATCAGCAACTTCATCTTCAATCTCTCATTCAGCCTCTAGGACCTCTTTGCTCCTAGGGTCCTCTATCTTTTCATGGACGATCTTCTACTCAACTTCTTCATCTTCATCTGCTGCTTGCTCCAAGAGTAATGCTATCCTCACCCACTTCTCAATAATCTTATCCAAAGCTTCTTCAAGCTTCTTCAAGCTTTCTTCTTCTTCTTGGTTCGTCTTGGCTTCTTCTCTTGTCTTGGATTTTTCTCTTTCCTTCTTTTCTTGAGCTCTTTTACTCTCATCTTCTATGTACTCTTTGAAAGTATTCTTCATCTTCTTCTCTAACCTTGTCAAGAACACCTTCCCCATCCTAGGATTCTTCTATTTTCCAGCCACCACTTTGGAACACACAAGGAGGATACTTCGACTCGTAGGGTTCAACAAAGGACTTTCAATGTTCCAAATCCTAGAACTTATTGTTCTCTAATACCACTTGATGCAAAGGTGGTATGGTGGTCTTCATTCTACAAATGATGAGGGACTCGGTGAATGTTTTTAATAAACATCGACTAGATCTCCATAAGGATCATCTCCTTTGATCCATTATAACCTCCACCAAATAAGAGTGCACAAATGGTTTATGGTGCCACCACCCACTCTACACCTTTGAAAACATATTCATATCCCTCAACCAATCACTAGTTTTATCTCATCCTCACACAATACCTAATCCCTTCACAAAACTTCTCCAACACATTCATGAAGAAAATTCATCACAAACTACCTTGTCATTGTCCCTTACATAGACCTGAATTCATTCATTCGTTCATTCATTCATGAGAGAGAGAGAGAGGACTGACATTGTAGGCACAATCCACATATAAGTTTGTAGCCAGCCTTATGTAGTGACCCTCCCACCCTTGTGGCAACTGTAACTTGGTGGGAGAGGTCTAAACATGTATATTTCATTGTATATTACTTGTTGAATGCAGGGAAAGTGGAAGAAGTAGAGAAGAGGCAGAGACAGGCCTGGTAAACATACACCGAAAGGGTGCATTTGAAAGTGCCAATATTGGTTGTGGAATACCCGATGAAGGGAGAGGGCATATGATGGTTGAAGATGTCTATAGGGTTGTATTGGAATGGTTTAGGAACTTTGTTGGGCTTGAGAGTTGTTGGTAAGGATAGTTTCACTAAAACCCTATGCTATTGATCCTTGAAACAAGGGTTTATTGATTTGGGAGCTTGGTGAATGGTGGGACTTTAAGAGTTTTAAAATCTTGTGTTTTGGAAGGTCTAGGAAGACTATTTCAAGTCTTTGAGTCTTGGAGATAAGCGGGGATAGGAATTGCTTCTTTGAGCAAGGGCTAATTAGGCCTAGATGGAGAGCTAGAGGGTGGAAAAAGTCTTCACTAGTCAAATGATGAAGGACTGAGATTGAGATGAATTTAGTAACTCTGAAAAGGGTATTAGAAAATGTAAATATCTTGTCAGTTTGTTTGGAGAGTTGGAGAGTAATTTTCTGATTTCAGTGTTTGTTGGGCTACTAGACAGGCCTAGAAAGGCTATATAAGAGAAATGGTTGAAGTTGAGGTGATTGGAGTGAATGGGAAGTTGGAACATGGTAAACAGACCATGATAAGATGATCTATGGTGTTGGGATAAAGGTGAGAGGTCTATTTGGAGTTTTGGTATGGTGGAGGCACTAGGTGCACTAAGTAGCACTCTATTTGACCCTTGAGTTGAGACTAACTCCTTGAGTAGATTCTAAGATGGTTGTAGAATCCTCAAGTTGATTTGAGTTCCATGAGGGGATAGTAGAGGGCTTTGCATCAGATTTTCTTGGTTGAGAGCATCAGATACACATGAATACAATGTAGCGATACAAACCCTTTGGCATTCTACCTCCCTCAAACTAGGAGTGACCTAAAAAAGTCAAACAAATACTTCATACTATCATAACTTGATCATATTATATATACTTGATAGTAAAATACACACAAATAAATTTAGAAATGTACGTACCATGGGACTATCATGGTGAATCGATATGCCTATGACTCTATTGTGATGATAGGGTCTCTTGACATCATTAGATTCCAATCTCTATCAAGTAAACCATGTAAATTAAAAATGAGTACGCACAACTGACAAGTATAAATGTATGCATAAACAAACTAAATTACTTAATTACCTTTCCCTTGTCAACGCCTAACACCTGCAGCCCCTCACATTGCCCTCTAGTGGCAACTAGTGACACCTGCATCAGTATGTAATAAGATGATCGTAAAAATTAGAAAACAATGTACATATACTATTATAATAATTTAAAATGAAACTAATGAGTACATTAAAACATATGTACCATGGAAGTGTCAAGACCAAATGATATGGTTGAAAGTGTGGACCCCTCCACCTATGCCATCTCCTCCTCTGTCATCAACTAAACATAAATGTAACACATAAAAAAACATAAGTGGGAAATTATTATAAGAAAATTCTACTAAAAATAAGAACACTAAAATTTAAATACAATGTAAAAAGTGAACTATTTACCCTTACTGTAATAGTAGGAATCCATGGCTCTATATGCCCCTGATGCACATCTTCATGAGGTGCTTCAGTTCCTGTAGTGTGTTGTGTAGAATCATCCACCTCGAAGACATAATTATATGCATCACTATCACTTAGGAGACGTAAGAACAGATTCTTGCATATAATGCAAGTGTGGGGCACACAAACATGTGAGCTTGTGGAGGATGTGGAAGGGCCAGAACCATTAGGATGAGGAAGCAACAATGTCATGCTCTGCATAACTAGTAGATCACTCAAGGTGTGAATGGATCAAATAGTCTATGAGCCGGTCTTAGCAATAATGTTAGGATGCTGCATTGTGGGAGGTGGTGAGATCTCGGGAGGGGGGACATATGTGTGGGATTTCACCCATTGTGCACATGGCCTATCCCAAGGAGCACCTAAACCTACACCTTGGTTCGGTCTCATACTCCAATAATTGACCTTGTGATCGAGCACAAATTTAGCATATAATTTTTTAATAAAATAAAATGGGATATCCAAATTTTTGTGAGGTGGTCTATCAAAAACCATCCACCAGTGGTCCTAAAAGTTGTCACATATTGCACTATTTGTGCACCATTTAATTGAAAACTTGGTTTTTTTAGGGTCCACTTTTAGACTAGCTTTAGGATCTACAAAAAGACTACATATACATCATGTTTTGTTATGTTTAGGTTCATGACTTGATCATAGTCAAGCCCATCATCAAACTGGTCGTGCATGGAATCATGCCAAAGAAGTGCAACACTATGTTGCTCTATAAGTTTCTCCATGTTTTCAATAATTGAGTTCAATGTCATAAACATGGGGTGCAATATGGGGATATTGGCATATGTGGTTTGAAATCCTCTAAGTTCATTTAGATTGTCTCCTATTATATCCTCTAAACGGTGAGGGTTTGATTCTGGTACGTCTTCTGGAAGTGGGGGATATTTGGGAGGTGGTTCTGGATTGTTTCTAGGATCATTAGGAGGGTTTTCTGATTCCATGTCTAATTACAATTAGAAAACAAATAGATAATTACAATAAATTTAAAAAAAAAACAAAAACTCATTTAAATGGGCTAATTGTTATATAAAAACTATAAATTTCTATTAAAAACAATAAAAATAATAAAAATTTGAAGATTGAACTTACCTTAGATTGAAGCAAAATCAAATAGGGGATCTAAAACTGGATATCCGAAAGTCCTAGTCACATTCAATGTTTTCAAAGTGAAAACGTTGAACGCAGTCGGGGTATGCAAATATATAATTACGGGCAAATATCGAATATCTGATAATATTAGATATCTGATTAGGCCTTTGCTTTGGCTTTTGGTTTGGCCAGGTGTACTGACACCTAGGCCTACTAAAAAGTCAACAAATCCATTTGTGCACTTTTGGATGAGTGAAAATTGGTTTTTTTAACATCGCCACTTTTTGGCATACCATGATCCTGCACATACCCAGATAGCATAATTTTTTTCCTCTAAAGAAAAATAATCGAATTTGAATTCCTTTTCATTTACTTTATCCCTCAAGAAAGGATACTTAATAAAAATATGCTTTATCTTTTAATATTTCATAGTATTTTCAAAATATTTATAGCACTTGAGTTATCACAATAAATAAAAATAGGTTGATCAATGTTTATCCATAAAACCTTTATCATTTTCTTCATCCAAACAACTTGATTACAACTTACAACAGAAACAACATACTTAGCTTGAGTAGTAGATTGAGAGATATAATCTTGTTTCCTACTAATCCAAAAGATTAGTCTCTTACCCAAAAATAATGCACTGCTACTTGTACTTTTCCTGTCATCCACATTACCAACCCAATCGGCATCAGTACATGAACTTAGAGTAAAGTCATCATCTTTTCCATACCATAATTTGTAGTCAACTGTACCCTTGAAGTATCTAAAAATGCTCTTGACAACACTCATATGTGATTCCTTCAGTTCTACTTGAAATCTCACAAAAATTCCAACTATATTTGATATGTCTGGTCTAGTATGAGTTGGATAATGTAGTCCTCTAATCATTGATTTATATCTTGTTTGATTTATACAAGAGGACTCACCATCCAACTTAGTCAATTTACAACCAGTAACCAGATTAATCTTTAAGAAACCCCCCTCTTAAAAAAGATATAAAATCTTGGTGAATCTTTCATTTTCTTGAAGAAAAATTAATTTATATTGGCGAATCTCTCAATTTTATTTTTTTTAAAAAATATTCTTATTGGCGCTTATTTGTGAATAATATTTTTTTTGTAGAAAATATTGGTGAATCTCAAACAATAAAAAGAAATTAATTAATCACCTTGGTGAATACTTCAATTTAAAAAAATAAAATTCTTATAGAAAATTATTAGGCTTAATGTGGAAAACTTTGATGGGTTTCAGAAATAGACTCTATAATAATTACTTGCTACCATTTATTTAAAATATAATCTAATAACCTTATTGTATTGTGTGAGACAAATGTATTGATATTTTTAAATACTAATGGGCCCCAAAATTTCTTCAAGACAATTGATTTATATTGAGATCAACAATTCGAAATAAATTTTAGCTCCCATAAGCATTACAAACCAAATAGTAACATTTTTACCTCATAGAATATAATGAGGGTCACTAGATTATACTTTAAGTCAGTAATGGAAACTAAAAGTTGGTGATAGATCCCTGCAGTAACTAATAATCATGATATATTATTGGAGAATTAATTTAAATTTCTACAATAACTTATAAAATTTTGGTGAATCAAATCTAATCATGTATCAAATATTGTGGTGAATATTTGAGTTCAAGTTTTTTATAAAAAAATTATTTTATGATTTAAATATTTCTAAATCAATTTTTTGTAAACATTTGGTGATTTAGGTTGCCTTAAATCTTGAATTATTAGCCAATTGGCGAATATTAGCCACTAAAAATTACTATGCCAGTAACCATAGTTCCCACTGATTTTGAATCTTCCATACCAAATTTCTTCAACTATTCTTTAACATACTTGGATTGTGTAATAAAAATTCCCTTATCCAATTATGTAATTTTCAATCCAAAAAAGAATTGCATCTCACCTATCATAGAAATCTCAATTCCTTTTTTCATTTTATCATTAAAACCTCTACTTAATTCATCATTACCACCAAATATGATATCATAAAAAATGACTTCAGCTATCAAGATATTATCATCAACTATTTTAAAATATTTAAGTTATTATTTGTAGTTCCTTTACTAAATATAATTTTTATCAAGTATCTGTGTAATCTTGCATGCTAGAAAATAGGAGTTTCCTTAAATCCATACAATACTTTTTCTTATTTATAAACCATATCTCCTTCTTCGGTTACTAGAAATCCATCAGGTTGCTCAATGTAAACATCTTCCTCTAACTTGTTGTTGATTTTAGCTTCAATCGGATGATTCCAATCGATGAAATCAAATTGTCATAGACATTATAATGATGATAATACATTAAACAATATTTTTGATATTGACTATAATGTTGATTATGTGAATCAACTTAGTATCAATGAATGGAAATAATAATCGACAATACAAGAAAACTATGGTGACACCATCGATGACGTTTTCGATTATGATGATCACAATCGATGTCAACTGTGGTTATCATAGCCGACAAACCATCGGCTGTCATATGTCATATGCCATTGTTATTAAATATATAATAGAAGTGTTGATCATTATCAAATGTCATGATCAAAGTCAATATCGACTCTGATTATCACAACCAATAATCATTATTGAATGCCATATTGTATCATTTCTAATGAATAGTATATGAGATGATCATTATATCAATTGTCTTATCATTTTTCTTAGGTTATGGTTCAATCGTTATCAATCAGATTCAATGGTATGTATTAACAGTAACTAATGAATGGTTAAACCATTAACGAGGGACATGTATCACATAGAGACATTTCTCTACATGAAATTTTTTAATGTAGGGACATGTCCATATGTCAGACATGTCCCATTATATTACATATATAATCATTCAAAGAATAACTTAGAACACATAGAAATCTATAAGTTTTATTACAAATTACAAATAGAGATTCATATCAAGTCTTCTCAAGAAAAACAAATATATCCTCGTTGTATTTGAAGTTCATTATTTTATCTTAGATCTAAATTAACATCACATAGAAAATTTCATTAGGATAAAAAGAATTAGAATATCATTCTAAGTATCATCATAGTTTCATTATATAGGAAACAAGTGAGAAAATATAAAATTACTCTATTCTAAATCTGATCACAATTTAACATGGTATCAGATCCAAGTTAAGGAACATACGATCAGATTTATGTAAGCACGGGTCCCAATTTTGAGCTTAGATTACAGGTCAGCAATGTATCGTGGATGGAAAAAATTGTGAGGGAAATGTCTAAATGTCTGCTACACTGTGTGTAGACTGGATGCAGTTGAGTCAATGCCTAATTTTGAAGCCGAGTAACGAATGGAAACTAATCTCGGTGAATTCTTGAGGAGCCAAGTTATAGATCTTGGGAGATAAAAGAAAATGCTTCATAATTTTATTATGTTAATCGTTTAAAGATAAGGATTGTGAAGTCATTTCCAAAGGTATTTCTATGACATCAGTTAATTGTGAACAAGAGGAAGTAGGAAACTGCCTTGCACCGCCACTGAGAAGCCCCTGTGAGCTCCAAATATTTGTTGCATGAATGGAGATGAGAGTCTGATGTTTGCAGTCCTTGTAAAAATTCTGCTGCTAGTAACGACAGAGTGCTGGTACAGATCTTGTGGCGCATAAGGTGAATGTGTGGTTGTGTCCCTAACTAAGTTTTGTGCTAGTGTCGCTTAATTTGTAGAACCGAATTTTTCCAGATGACCATCACCTAGATATGCTTCTGCATGTGGAAATGCCATGTAGAAAATGTGAATATTTCTATGGTGATCCATTGAATATGCCCGTGTTTTGTCCTCCTTTACCAGTGAATGGTGCCTTCATCAATTTGATAAGAATGCTTGATTCACATGAAGCTACTTTCCATGAGCACTGGACCGGATCCCGTCAGATCTGTGATGCTGCTGAGAATGAAAAATACAAAGAGCCCCAACAATATCATCATTTGTGATTTATTATGTGATGACATTTTCATTGATCCAAAGGAGACTGCAATACATCTATAATTGCATAGAGATCAGAATCTAAGATATAAAATACTATAATATACAATTCAAAATTCTTCACACATGACATCACACATAGGAATTCAGAAAAGATTAGCACGTGATTAGAGAACGTGAGAAAAAAAAACGGAAATTGCCTCCACGTGTGTTTAAGTTTATATAGACCATCATTGAAATAGGGAGGTTAGTTAAGTGGTGGAATTGTATTTTGAATATTGTTGAGACTCAACACATAGACGAACATCATCGTTACTTTTATTTTGGTTGACAATGAATATCTGACTGACTCAAGGAAAGAAGATATAGAGAGTAATGTGTGACATTTGATTATATTCTGTCATGATTAGTATATTTCAAATACACAAAGAAAAGGTTTCACAGATGAAAACAATAAGTCAAAAGTGTTTACTCCCATTATTTGATATAAGTTTGTAAACTATTCATTTGCAAGGGTTCCACTATGGCACTATGATTTGTATGAAAGAGGAAGCAATCTCTAAATCTATAATCATAACCAGTGGTGATAAACTTACTTGGGAATATGGAGCATATATGTTACCTAATTTTATCTTGATATCCAAAGTGTGGATTATGGTTATCTTGTTGACAATGATCCCCATAAGAGTGGCGTAACCATTAAAGATCTTTGATCGATAGAATATGATAACAATGATGGAGAAAATAGTCATATTAGCCATACAAAACATAACTCATTGTATTGTTCAAACTTAAAGGAGTGTACTCCATACTCATTATCAGAAGGATACTTGACCCGAGGCTTGTATAGTGACATCATCATCAAACTAGTTCAATAAATCTTTGACCCTAGTGTTGGGTTGATTTATATTCTAATCGAGTTTGGTCCATCAAACTTAGATTGGTCCAAATTACAATAGAATTATTGTTTGGAAATAGAATCGATGCAAATTGGCCTCAGGTAATGTAAGGCAATAGACAATGCCTTTGATACCCTCCCTCGTTTAGTTCATAAATGTAAGGCAGTAATATTTCATATTCAAGAATTGAAATCACTGTTGGCAACCATCAGAGATGAATTGATTGCATACCCATATTTAAATATATGGATGCATAATCATCAAATGGAGAAAGATGATATAATGCAAATTGAGGGCATATACATAATATTATGATGTCTTAAGGTCTATCAGTTATTCCTTGAAAGACTAAAATCAGGCTTGACTTTTGGAGTAGAAACCACGATAAGTATTGAAGAAACAATGGACACAAGTAATATTTATTTTTACTATGAGGGTATTAAACTAAACAAAATCACTCACTATCTTGCACACCTGATTGAATCTTGGCATTGTTGGAAGGAAAACATACCTTATAAGCTTGTCATAATATTCTAAATCCTTTAAAATGACATTACACACTATGAGTGTGGAAAATTCAGATGCATTCTTGTCAACAAGTGTTGCAGAGAAAATAAGGGATAATGAGTTTAGTGGAACAAGTTGCAAGAGGGAAATAATATTTGATATTAAGTGATAAGTATTACCCTTGAATAATGTTCATGAATTTTTTGAATCATTAGTTCATGTTATAACATTGGGATAATAAATCTGAATATTTCTATATTTGGCATTTCCCTTCGAGATAGTTAGTTTTATGGACTATTAGTAAATCTCTACCTGAATTCCTTAAAGATGGAGAAAGAATCATACGAGATTGTATTCAATGGATAAAGAACTTGATTCTTACAGTCAAGAGACTAAGTTGATGACTAAAACATTTCTTTGAAAAGGAGGAAATAGAATTTAGATGGAGTCTGGCATTTCATTAGAGGTAACCTTGGAGGTCAAGAGGTTGATGCACATGCTTGGAGCTTCAAAAGGAAGCCACATTAGCATGAATTTCTAGTCTAGACAAACTTGGGGATAAATCCAAAGTTTATTACATTCACTCATGTTACTATGGATTTAGTCAAGTACATTGCTGCATGGGAAATTGCTCTTGCAAATAAAGTTGTGATTATTGAATAATTAATTATGTTCCCGATCATGAGAGTTTCTTGAAGAAAGATATCTTCCATGATTAGAGTATGAGAAAAAGGTTTTCTTCCATGAAAGAGGGAGCAGCTAGAGGATCTTTACCTATTAACCTTCAATGATCTGGATTCAGAGGGAGTAGGTGTTAGAATAACTAAGTGGGGGGTGAATCAGTTATCCACAGTCCCAAATACAAAATGTATGACTTCTAAACAAATTTAGCTTAATCTACAACTTGGTAAACAATAATACTAAACTATCTGCGCATTTTACCAATTACTAGTTAATTGTATATAGTTATTAGTACCGACCAAATCAGATATGCAATATGTAAAGTATGACAATCAAACAATCACCACAATAAATACATAACATAAGATATTTAACGTGGAAACCATGCAAAGGGAAAAACCACCTGGGACCAGTAACCCAAATAATTTTCACTCTTCTGAAGTGATCTTGGTGCGGAGTCAACCTTGTTAAAGGTTACAAAATACACTGTAAGGTGTGACCTTGTTAGAAGATTTAACACTAACCGTTATCATCCAACTAGCATTCACTATGGGCTTGATAGGATAAAAATGTACATTCTATGAATGACATTACAAGAATTTCAAGTCTACTCAGTTAAGAGATTTTATCCGATTACAATGGTTAAAATGTAACAATAGGTGATCTGAATACAATACAACTTGATTTGCAGATGTTCAGATCTATTCTTAAGCTCATAAATCTTGTGATCAATATTTCTATTCAATTCATCAACGTTCAGTAACTTACTGTCCCTTGGTAAAAACTCTCTGATGCTTGGTTAACTCTGCAGTTCGGTTCTCCTTTAACCAGTTTGATCAGACATGCATGAAGCAATGTGCATGTGATATCTCTATAGTCTCCTTCCTCTGGCATAAGTTTCATTATGAAACCCTAGTCTCTTAAATAGACAAGTAAACTATTTTCTTCTCATCCATAAGATTTTGCCGCTTAATCTCCTTCATTGATTTTGCCGCTTAAACCTTCCTCAGCTGATGTGTCAGTAACACATTTCAATTTTGTCCTTTGGATCTTCCTTGAATTGTGCTAGTCATAGATCTTATAATAGACTTTATCTTTTCACTCTGATTACGAGGTACTTTCCAGCTCATTAATATTATCAGCTAAACTAATCATTTAGTTCCTTTGTCCATACTTGGTTAACAAAGAGATGCGTCAGTGAACACTAGCTCTATTTATATTGTGCTCAGTGTATATTGGAATGCTTCATTAACCAACTACATTACTTTGTAACATTTTTCTTCTATCTCCATAACATATTAATGTAACATAATCAAGTCAACCATATGAAGTCATAGACTCATCAATAAGTTACCAAGAGTATTCCTTATCCTCATCTGTCATATCCATCTTCCTCAATGTAGATATCTTGGTTCTTCAACTTTCTCTTCTCTTCTAAAAATGTGTTATATGTTTGCAACTACCATGATAAGTACTGTCAAAACTAGTTAACATCAATGACAACATAAAAGTGATTCAATTATCTTACATAACACTTCAGTGTTCGGTGACCTCTAATCACTTGTAGTTCTTCAATCATGCTCTCAATCAGTTGTAGTTCATCAATCTACCACTTTTGCATTGATGGCAACTCAAGAAATATGAAGTATACCATACACATACCAAATATGTATTCTACAACTCTGTAAACAAATGTTGTAATCTCTCCCTAGCTTCATATGTTTAATCACTACATTACATAACAACATTGCAAGTGCAGACTATCTTCTATAGATATGATCTTTACAGTTCTCAGATTCCTTTTGTTTATCTCTCCCTTTATCTTCTCAGATTATCTCTCCCTTAGATGGATGTTCTAGTATTCTCCTTGGTTATCATATTATTTATCTCTCCCTTTGACAACAATGCCAAATAAACACATAAACATACAGCTCTGTATTAGCCATGTAATTCTCTATTATCCAGTTCATTTACTATATCTTGGTATACTTATTATGCCACTGGTTTCTCAAATATTTCACAACCTTAGACATAATCCAAAGTGTGAACTATGTTGCATCCACATGAATGAGCTTCTGATAAGATTAGGCTAATGCAACCTCCAGATCACATTAGTGACCGGTAGACAGGGGATGGACCCCAAGTTGAGTCCTCGAGTATTCAAATGTATCTTTCAATAGAGGCTTGGTAAGTATGTCTAAAAGTTTCTCTATAGATGTAACAAATTATAGCTTCACTTGCTTCTCCTGTACTTGTTCTCTTAAGTAGTGATACTTGATAGATACATGCTTTATTTTTTAATGCATCACTAGATTCTTTGAAATGTTTATAGAACTAGTGTTATCACAATATATAATCACCAAGTCAGTGATTACCTCATTCATTCCTTCCAACACTTGCTTAATATATGCAATATTTGAACAATTTGTAGCAAAAGCGATATACTCTACTTTGGTTGTAGACTAGGAAATACAAGACTGCTTCTTAGTTGTCCATGTAACAAGTCTTTCACCAAAGAAAAATGCTCCTTCAGTTGTGCTTTTTCTGTCATCCACATTGCATGCCCAATCAGCATCCGTGTAGACTCTTAGTTCAAATTTTCCATCCTTAGGATACCATAATCCATAGTCCTCAATTTTCTTCAGGTATCTTAAGATTCTCTTTGTAGCAACCATGTGTGACTCCCTAGGATTTGTAGAAAATCTTGCAAAAATCCCCCCAGCATGTGCAATATTTGGTCTACTATGTACTATATACATTAATTTACCAATCACAGATTGGTACAGTGTCTAGTTCACCTCTGTAGTTTGATCATCTTTAGTCAGTATACATCCTGTGACCATTGGTGTTCCAACTGGTTTAGCATCTTCCATGCCAAATCTTCTCAGTACTTCTTTGATATACTTGGATTGTGTGATGAATATCCCATCATTTTGTTGAATAACTTGTAGTCCTAGAAAGAACTTAATCTCTCCAAACATAGACATTTCGGATTATTTTCTCATTTCATCAGCAAATGATTTACATATGTGATCTTGTCCTCCAAAGATAATATCATCCAAAAATATTTAAGAAATCAGGATAGTATCATCTGATTCTCCTTTCATATACATATTGTTGTTCTCACTAGTTCTAAAAAATCCAATACTTAATAAATAAGTATCCGGCATTTCATACCAGGCTCTCAGTGTTTTCTTTAAATGATATAAATCTTTATGTAATCTACATACCATGTCTTTCTTCTCTAGATCTACAAACCCTTCTGGTTGTTCTATGTAGACTTCTTCTTCAAGTATCCCATTCAGAAATGCAGACTTAACATCCATTTGATAAACTTTAAATTTCTTATATGCTACATAGGCCAGTAACATTTGAACTCCTTCTATTCTAGCAATAGGTGCAAAGGTCTCACCATAATCAATTCCTTCCTCCTATGCATATCCCTTGCAAACTAGTCTAGCTTTATTCCTTGTAACCTCTCCATTTTCATTCAGCTTGTTTCTGAAGATCCACTTAGTATCGATAACATTCTTATCCTTAGGTCTAGGTACTAAGGTCCATGTCTTTTTTTTCTCTATCTGTTCAATCTCCTCAGTCATTGCATTTATCCATTCATCATTCTCCAATGCAACCTTAACATTTTTCAGTTCAAACTAACAAACTAAGCATGTACCTTGTCTTGACTTACTTCTCATTTGCATGCTAGATTTATTGTCGCCAATGGTTTGGTTCTCAGGATGATGTCTCCTAACAAATCTTGCCAGTACCTGATCTCTTCTTTATTGTTCATCCTATTCAGGTTCAATTTCTTTCTCGGTAGCCTCTTCTTTCTCGTTGGTGTTCCTTTCCTGTTCCTTGATGTTGTTTTCCTAATGCTCGATTGACACAGTTTGCAGCTTTGGTTGGTACTCTGGATGTTAAATGTAAGTGAATCTACCATAATCTTTTGGTTCTCTGATGCTCTCTTCACCATTCTTATCATCAAACTCATCAACCCTGACATTAGTACTTTCAATCATTTTATTAGTAACTCTATTTAGACACTTATATGCTTTTCTTTTAGTGGAATATCCAAGAAATATCCCTTCATCACCTTTTGAGTCAAACTTCCCATTTCTTTCATCTTTCAGAATAAAGCATTTACTTCCAGAAATTTTGAAATAACTTATAGTGGGTTTGTGACCAAATCATAAGTCATAGGGTGTTTTTTTGGTGTCCTTCAGTTGTACTCAGTTCAGAACATAAATAGTTGTGCTAACTACTTCTCTCTAGTATGTCTAAGCTACATTCTTCTCTATCATGAGTGTCCTTGCACAATCAACAACTGATATATTCCTCCTTTCAACAATGTCATTCTGTTGATGTGTTCTCGGTGTAGAAACCTATCTTTTAATACCATTCTCATTACAATAGTTAGTAAATTCATCAGAAAAAAATTCACCACCTCTGTCAGATCTTAAGCATTTCAATTCCTTACTGATTTATTTCTCTACTTTTTCTTTATACCATTTAAACATTTTAAATGCCTCTGATTTCTCTTTTAAGAACATCACAGTCATCAATCTAGTATAATCATCAACAAATAAAATGAAGTATCTATCTCCATAATAGCTCTATGTTCTCATGGGATCACATAGGTCAGTGTGAACTAGCTCCAAAATTTTCTTTTATGAGTAATATTTTCTCTTAAAACTTGATCTTGTTATCTTACCTTTATGACATTGATGGCACATTACATGATCCGACTTTGTTAGGCTAGGTAGACCTCTAACCTTTTTCTTTTTACTTATTTTGATCATGTTGTCAAAGTTTACATGGCATAGAATTTTATGCCACAACCATGCATCCTCATCTTTCATCATTAAATAAGAAGACTTATCATTATCAAGATAAAACAAGTTACCTTTCATTTGTGCTCCTGTTCCAACAAGTTTTCCTCTTTCATCAAATATCTTCACTGTTTTGCTCTCCATAGCTACACAATGGCTTGAATTGTTAAGTTGTGCCACACTTAGCAAATTATAATTTAGTCCTTCTACCCAATGAGTACTATCACATTTAATTTTATCATTTATCAATAAGGATCCCTTTCCTCTAACCATACAAGGTGTATCATTGCCCATTTTTACATATACTCCATTATACTGCTCAAGATGATCAATTTTTTCTTCATCACTAGTCATGTGATGGGTACAACAACTATTAATGATCCATGTATAATTTTTATTAACTTTAGAGATAAGAGTTGTCTCTACATACCTTTCTTCTTCCTGAGAATCATCCTTCATAGAGACAAACACTACTTCCACATCATCATCTATGTTGGTCTTGGTATCATTCTCTTCAGCTATGTAACATACCTTCTTGCCTTTATCATTGTTGTCCCAGTTGTCTCTGTTGTAGTGTTAGTAACTCCTTTTGTTTCTTCTCCCATAGCTTCCTTCACCAAATCAATCCTTGTTTCTATCATCTTCTTTCCTGTTTGGACATCTAGCAACAATATGAACAACTTCTTTACAGTTAAAACATGCTAAAGGTATTTTACCTCTATATCTACCTTTTCATTTAGGTAACCTCCTGGCTAGAAGATCTTCAAGATCATCATCACTATTACTATCATTATCATCATTATTGCTTCTACTACTAGATTTACCAATCTTCAGAGAAGTCATGAAAGCAGACTCAACAGACGGTACAACACTATTATCAAAGTTATCAAGTTCAAAAGTTGTAAGCTTACTGATCAGACTATCAAGAGTGAGAGTACTACCAGGTACAAATCTCATTTCATATATTGTAGATATTTTTATAGCAGAAACATGCAATAGGGTTCTCAAAAAATTTCTTACCACTGTTTCTTCAGAAATGACACCACTAGATCCTCTGATAGCATTAACTACTTCCTTTATTCAATTTGTGTACTGCATTATATTCTCTCCTTTCATTTTCATATCATTGAATCTTCCTCTTAAAATTCCAGCTCTGGCTCTTCTGACATTTGCATCACCACTGTAAACCAGAGTAAGTTTATCCCACATGTCCTTTAAGATAGCACAATCCTTCACATCTTCAAATTCAGCATTTGTAAGAGCAACAACAATCTCCATCATGCTAACATTGTGCTCATGTCTATCTCTTAACTGGTCAAGAGTCAAAGGTCCTATAGGCGATGCTAAGTAGCCACTCTCCAATAGAGTGAGGGCAGAATTCCCAATTCTAGATATATGTAGTTTCATTCGACTTTTCCATATTGAAAAATTATCCTCGTTTAGCTTTGGCACTTCCCTCTTATATATTTTGTGATCTTTTTGCTGAAGTCCTTAAAACTCTATTCCAAGCAACCAACACTCTGATACCAATTGTTAGAATAACTGAGAGGGGGGTGAATCAATTATCCATAGTCCCAAATACAAAATGTAAAACTTCTAAACAAATTTAGCTTAATCGATAGCTTGATAAACAATAATACTAAACTGTCTATGCATTTTACCAATTACCAGTTAATTGTTCATAATGATTACTGACCAAATCAGATATGCAATATTTAAAGTATGACAATCAAATAATCACCACAATAAATACATAACACAAGATATTTAACGTGGAAACCTTGCAAAGGGAAAAACCACCTGGGACTAGAAACTTAAAATATTTTCACTCTTCTGAAGTGAGCTCGGTGAGGAACCAACCCTGTTAAAGGTTACAAAACACACTGTAAGGTGTGACCTTGTTAGAGGATTTAACAATAACCGTTATCATCCAACCAACATTTACTATGGGGTTGATAGGATAACAAATGTACATTCTATGAATGACATTATAAGACTTTCAAGTCTACTCAGTTAAGAGATTTTATCTAATTACAATGGTTAAACTGTAATAGCAGGTGATCTGAATACAATAAAACTTGATTTGCAGATGTTTAGATCTATTTTTAAGCTCATAAAGTCCTCTGATCAATATTTCTATTCAACTCATCAACATTCAGTAACTTACTGTCCCTTGGTAAAAGCTCTCTAACACTCGGTTAACTCTGCAGTTTAGTTCTCCTTTAACCAGTTTGATCAGGCATGCATGAACCAATGTTCACATGATATCTCTATAGTCTCCTTCCTCTTGCATAAGTTTTTTTGTGAAACCCTAGTCTCTTAAATAGACAAGTAAACTATTTTCTTCTCATCCATCAGATTTTGCCACTTAATCTCCTTCCTTGATTTTGCCGCTTAAACCTTCCTCGGTTGATATGTTAGTAACACGTTTTGATTATGTCCTTTAGATCTTTCTTGAATTTTTCTAGCTGTATATCTTTTAACAAACTTTATCTTTTCACTTTGATTACGAGGTATTTTCCAGCTCATCAATATTATCATCTAAACTAATCATTTAGTTCCTTTGTCCATACTGGGTTAACAAAGAGATGCCTTGGTGAACACAAGCTCTATTTATACTGTGCTCGGTATACACTACACTAGACTCGGTGTATACTGGAATTCTTCATTAATCGACCAAACTATTTTATAACATTTTTCTTCTATCTCCATCACAGATTAATGTAACATAATCAAGTCAACCATATGAAGTCATAGACTCATCAATAAGTTACCAAGAGTATTCCTTATCCTCATCTGTCATATCCATCTTCCTCAATGTAGATATCTCAGTTCTTCATCCTTCTCTTCTCTTCTACAGATGTGGTAGATGTTTGGAACTACCATGATAAGTACTGTCAAAACTAGTTGACATTAATGACAACATAAAATTGATTCAATTATCTTACATAACACTTCAATTTTTGATGATCTCTAATCACTTTTAGTTCTTCAATCATGTTCTCAATTAGTTGTAGTTCATTAGTAGGCCATGTTAATATGGTTTCTTTAGTGACTAGGAAACTGTAGCAGTCAATGGATAATGATTCATGGGATGAAGCCATGTGTGTAGGATGGAATGCCTTTATGCTAACACATACGTCATAATACTCCTATGATGTAGGAGCATCTTGGGCGTAAGAGCAATCTTGCATCACCCAAAAATATTTCTATTTTTGAATTCAATAAGGGCTATCTTGTGCAAAGCTGCTATTTATGGAAAGTTATGGAAAGTTACTATTTTTGGTAATTTTTGTCTGTGCTCAGAATGATCTAATTTCTTTCTTGGAGGTTCATTTTGGTCATATAAGTCTGTCAGTAAAGTTTCATTTCTAGATCAAGTGTATGTTGGAAGATATTGAAGATTTTCGATATTGGCAGCAGTGTACAGAAACTTTGGACTCAGTTTTGAAGGCCTTAGAGGCCTCAGATGAGGTCAAAAATTTGGGTGGCAAGCATTTGCACCAATCAAGCCTGTAGAGTGCTTCGTGGCATTTCCAAAATGGGGCTATAATAGCCGATCGGGTCAACTGGTGATGACTTATGGTCTTCAGAAGTTGGGCCACCTGAAATGGCAAAAAATAATTTTCTTCAAAATTTTTGTTCGGGTTTCAAAAGTTATCTTGAGCCGACTATGATGTAATAAAATGTAAAATAAAATAATTCTAAGTTTGGTCAGCCTTATTGGCTAAAATTCTGGAACCTTCCCAGGCGGTGGAAAAATTGCCTATATAAAGAAGGCTGTATTATTGTCTTAGGCAGTTCAGAATAGTTCTGGGTAGTAGATCCGGGTATTGATTTGAGGCTTTGTTCTACAGAATATTGTAAGGGAATGCCCATGTGGATTTTCATATTGTAATTCTGAAAGTTTGTAATTTCACATTTGTGGAGATAATAAGAAGCCAATTTTCTATTTTTGCATATTATTATTGTTGTTTCTCTATTTCTGTTATGTGTTTGTGGTATTAAGGGGAGCACCCTTCATCAAGTGGTATCAGAGTAGGAGTTCTTGAGTGTGTAAATAGATTGCCGACTATGAGGCAGTTTGCACTAGGACTGTGGTTAGGGTTTCAGCGCGCATCACAAAAATACCTCCACAAAGAAAACGTGGCGGAAGAGCTGGTGCTGTGACACTTGAGGTTAGAGAGCTGTAAAGACAAGTACGAGCATTACAAGAAGAGATTCATAGAGGAATAATCTTAATGTCAGAGACGAAAGTGAGGATGAAGCCGAAGAAGAATATCAAGAAGGAGAAGCCGAATTTGTGAACTAGGAAGAAGAAAGACTTTTTCGGGTGATTTCCAAGATTGGGAAAAGATCTAAGATTGAGGTTCCTACATTTTCTAAAAATCATAACCCAGAGGAATTGATCGATTGGATCAATGAATGTGAGAAATATTTTGAGTATGAAGATGTTGAGGATCCTAATAGGGTCAAATTTGCGAAGGCCAGACTGAAAGGTCATGCAAAGATTTGGTGGCAAGAGATTCAATTGGAGAGAAATAGAAGAGGGAAAGATAAAATCACAAGATGGGATCAGATGGTGGATAAATTGAAGTGACAGTTCATTCTTGTTGATTATGAGCTTGACCTACTAAAAAAAATGCAAAGTTTGAAGCAAGCAGGAAGATCTATTTAGGAATATATAGAGGATTTCTATCGACTCCTCATCAGAACAGGCCATGCAGAAGCTGATAAGGAGAAAGTTGCCCGATACCTTAATGGGTTAAGGCCAAGCATTCAGGAAGAGTTGAATCTGGTTCGAATGAACAGTATTGAGGAGGCATACCAATTTTCCCTCAAAGTAGAGGAAAAGATGAACAAGAAGTTTGAGAGCAGATAAAATGGAAGAGGTCGTGGTGGAAGATCTAGTGGACGGTCATATGGTGGCCAAAATGAAGATTTGAAAAAGAAGGATGAGGCCAGTAGTAGCCAGAATCAGAGAGGAAATAATTCCAATCATTTCCAAGATCAAAATAATAGAGATCAGAGAGGAAGAGGAAGAGGACAAGGTTCAGGAAGAGGAGGCTTCTGTGGAACGTGTTTTCACTGTGGAGAAGAAGGTCATAGGGCATTTGAATGTCCTCAGCGCCAAGGTAGAATAGACAGGAGAAATGAAGGCCAGGCCAGAGTTGCACATGTAGATGAAGATGCTAGATCATCAAATTCTGAAGATGCTGAAAGAGGAGAAACACTAATTAACAGAAGAGTCTTGTTGAGTGGTGAGAATGAACTTGAACAAAGGAGGAGCTTGTTTCGCACTCGATGCAAGTGTGAGGGTAAATGCTGTGATGTGATTATCAATAGTGGAAGCACTGACAATTTGGTGTCAGAAGAGATGGTGACAAAGTTGAAGCTCAAGAGATAAAAACACCCACATCCATATCGGATTGCCTGGGTGCAGGATGACCACAAGGTCATGGTCAGTGAACAGTGCCTAGTAAAGTTCAAGATCGGCAGGTACCAAGATGATGTACTATGTGATATCATCTCTATGGATGCATGTCATATGTTGTTGGGTAGACCATGGTAGTTTGATAGATGTGTTGTACACGATGGGCATGCAAATACCTATTCACTGACAAAGGATGGAGTGCGACATAAGCTAAAGCCATTGAAGGAGACCGAAGAAAAGGTATGTGGTAATGCAAGAATAACATTTGTTGATGGAAGAAAATTACTAGATGGTATGAGGCATGAGCATGTGTATTTTTTTTTAATTCCAAAAGTTGGTAAAGAAGAAGTAGAGGATGTACCTGTAGAGGTTGCAGATTTGTTGAATGAGTTTCAAGATATTATATCTGATAATGTACCTAATGGATTAGCACCTGTAAGGAAGATTAGTCATCAGATGGATTTGATTCTAGGAGCCAATTTACCAAACAAGGCAACACAAAGAATGACACCAGCAGAAAGTGAAGAGTTGAACAGACAAGTACACGAGTTATTGTAGAAGGGTTTGATTCAAGAGAGTCTGAGTCCCTATGCTGTACTAGTGGTATTAGCACCAAAGAAGAATGGAGAGTGGAGGATGTGTTCAGATTCCAGAGAAATAAATAAGATCATAGTCAAGTATAGGTTTCCATTGCCACGAATGGATGATATTATGGATTTTTTGAGTGGAGCTATATATTTCTCAAAGATAGATCTAAAGAGTGGATATCACTAGATTTGGATTAGAGAAGGAGATGAATGGAAGACTGGCTTCAATACAAAGGAAGGACTGTATGAGTGGTTAGTCATGCCTTTTGGGCTGACCAATGCACCGAGCACTTTCATGCGGCTCATGAACGAGGTTCTGAAGGAGTTTCTGGGTAAGTTTGTCATTGTTTACCTAGATGATATTTTGATCTTTAGTAAGACATTGGAGGATCATATGATGCATATTCGTATGGTGTTTGAAAAGTTGAGAGATGAAAAATTGTTGATTAATTTGAAGAAGTGCAATTTTGTGAAGAAAGAGTTAGTGTATTTGGGGTTTGTAGTTTCAGCAGAAGGTCTAAAAATGGACCCAGAGAAGGTACAGGCTATCCTTGAATGGCCTACTCCAAGGAGTGCTACTGAAGTAAGATATTTTCATGGTTTGGCTAGCTTTTACAGAAAGTTTATCAGAGATTTTAGTAGTATTTGTGGACCCTTGACTGAAACAATGAGAGGGGATAGAAAAGAGTTTAAGTGGACTAATGGGGCAGAAAAAAGTTTTCAATTGTTGAAACAAAAAGTTACAGAACAACCTATTTTAGCACTTTGAAATTTTATTAAGGTGTTTCAAGTAGATTGCGATTCTAGTGGTACTGCAATAGGAGTTGTTATGAGCCAAGAAGGTAAACCTGTTGCTTATTTCAATTAGAAGTTAAATGATGCCAAGAAGAAATATTCTGTTTATGATCAGGAATTTTATGCTATAGTTCAGGCATTAAAGAAGTGGAGACATTATCTGCTTCCTAAAGAGTTTGTCTTGTATACTGATCATCAAGCTTTGCAATATTTGAATAGTCAAGGAAAGTCGAATCAGAGGCATTTGAAATGGGTTGAATTTTTGCAGAGTTATACATTTGTTTTAAAACACAGGAGTGGAAAGTCTAATAGAGTTGCGGATGCTCTTAGCAGAAGGCAACTATTGCTGACAGAGATGCAGATTGAACTGGTTGGGTTCAAGGAACTCAAGAATTTGTATCCAGAGGATCTTGATATTGGTGAAGCTTGGAAAGCTTGTACAGAACCTGTTAGTCTAGATAGGATGAAATGGCTGGATTTTATCATCAAAGATGATATACTATTTAGAGGGAGTCAGTTGTGTATTCCATGAAGTTCTATGAGGGAGAATCTCATCAAGGAGAAGCATAGTGGAGGATTGGCTGGACATTTTGGTCATGATAAAACCCTTGCTTTGGTTGGTGAGAATTATTATTGGCCACAATTGTAGCAAGATGTGAAGAAGTTTGTACAGAGTTGCAAAGTATGTCAGATGGTGAAAGGAGTGAAGCAAAATACAAGGTTGTATCAGCCATTATCTATACCAGAGAAGCTTTGGTAGGATATCAATATGGACTATGTTCTTGGTTTACTGAGGACACAGCGGGAACATGATTCAATTTTTGTAGTAGTTGACAGATTTTTAAAGATGACACATTTCATTCCCTGCAAGAAGACTAATGATGTTGTTCATCTAGCAGAATTATTTTTCAGAGAAGTGGTGAGACTACATGGTTTGCCAAGGACCATAGTTTTAGATCGAGATACTAAGTTTGTTGGATATTTCTGGCGTACATTGTGGAAGAAGTTGAAGATAGATTTGAAGTTCAGTTCATCACATCATCCACAGACTGACGGACAGACAGAGGTGGTGAATAGAAGTTTGGGAAATCTACTGAGATGTTTGGTTGGAGATAAGCCAAGAGGATGGGATTTGATTTTACCACAGGTAGAATTTGCATACAATAATTTTGTCAATAGGAGCACTGGTAAATCACCATTCCAGATTGTATATGGAAGTAGTTGAAGAAATGCATCTGAATTGAAAAAGATAGATAAAGGAGAAATAAGTAGTGCTGAAGCTGAGGATTTTGTAGAACACTTGAAGAAAATATGATGAAGGGTGATCCCCTTAATACCACAAACACATAACAGATATAGAGAAACAACAACAATATGCAAGAACAGAAAATTGGCTTCTTACTATCTCCACAAATGTGGAATTACAAACTTTCAGAATTACAATATACAAAGCCACATGGGCATTCCCTTACAATATTCTATAGGACAAATCCTCGAACTATTACCCTGATCTATTACCCAGAACTATTCTGAACTGCCTAAGACAATAATACAGCCTTCTTTATATAGGTAATTTTCCACCGCTTGGTAAGGTTCCAGAATTTTTAGCCAATAAGGCCGACCAAATTTAGAATTATTTTATTTTACATTTTATTACATCATAGTCGGCTCAAGATAACCTTTGAAACCCGAACAAAAATTTTGAAGAAAATTATTTTTCGCCATTTCAGGTGGCCCAACTTCCGAAGACCATAAGTCATCACCCGTTGACCCGCTCAGCTATTATAACCTCATTTCAGAAATGCCACGAAGTGCTCTACAGGCTTGACCAGCGCAAGCACTCGTCACCCAAATTTTTGACCTGATTCGGGGCCTCTAAAGCCTTCAAAACTAAGTTCAAAGTTTCTGTACCCTATTGCTAATACCGAAAATCTTCAATATCTTCCAATATACACTTGATCTGGCAATGAAACTTTACTGGCAGACTTATATGACCAAAATGAACCTCCAAGAAAAAAATCAGATAATTCTGAGCACATACAAAAATTACCAAAAATAGTAACTTTTCATAAATAGTAGCTCTACACAAAATAGCCCTTATTGAAAATAAAAACAAAAATATTTTTGGGTGATGCAAGATTGCTCTTACACCTAGGATACTCCTGCATCAGACACCCAGGGTAATTTGAGAAGTGACCCTGTCACGACTCAGGTGTGCAGAGGAAAACCAAGACGGTTAACCTCCACCCTTGTTAGCCATGATGAATCTTCAACAGGTCATCCTTTCCACTTGACCAGATATTCTTCATACGTCCTGTTCCTTGTGCTTCTGCCAACATGACTGTCCAGTATATCCTCGATCTCCTTAGTGTCTGAACTAGTTGCTGGAATACTCCACTGTGCTGCTGTGATCTTATATTCAACACCTCCTTCATGATACTCTGTCAGATCTGAAATGTTAAACACTGGTGAAATATTTAGCTCAGTAGGTAATTTTACCTCATATGCATTTCCTGAATCATGCTTCTTCAATATCTTACATGGTCCAAACTTTTTCATTTTCATCTTGTTATATGTACCAACTGGAAATCGCTCCTTCTGCAAATGAACCATGACTTCATCTCCAACTTGAAATTCTTTATACCTCCTTTTCTCATCTGCCTTAGCCTTATACTGTGCGTTCATCTTGGTAATATGCTTCCTCACCTCCGCATGGATGTTCTTCAAGTGTTCTGCAAAATCCTCAGCTTCAGCACTACTTATTTCTCTTTTATCTATCTTCCTCAATTCAGATGCATTTCTTGGACTACTTCCATATACAATCTGGAATGGTGATTTACCAGTGCTCCTGTTGACAGAATTATTGTATGCAAATTCTGTTTGTGGTAAAATCAACCTTGTATTCTGCTCACAACCTTGTATTCTGCTTCACTCCTTTACCCTTCTGACATACTCTACAACTCCGTACAAACTTCTTCACATCTTGCTGCAATTGTGGCTAATAATAATTCTCACCAACTAAAGCAAGGGTTTTATCACGACCAAAATGTCCAGCCAATCCTCCACTATGCTTCTCCTTGATGAGATTCTCTCTCATAAAACTTCATGGAATGCACAACTGACTCCCTCTGAATAGCATATCATCTTGGATGATAAAATTTAGCCATTTCATCCTGTCTAGAGTAACAGGTTCTGTACAAGCCTTCCAAGCTTCACCAAAATCAGGATCCTTTGGATACAAATTCTTGAGTTCTTTGAACCCAACCACCTCAATCTGCATCTTTGTCAGCAATAGTTGCCTTCTGCTAAGAGCATCTGCAACCCTATTAGACTTTCCACTTCTGTGTTTCAAAACAAATTTATAACTCTGCAAAAACTCAACCTATTTCAAATACCTTTGATTCAATTTTCTTTGACTATTCAAATATTGCAAAGCTTGATGATCAGTATACAAAACAAACTCCTTAGGAAGCAGATAATGTCTCCACTTCTTTAATGCTTGAACTATAGCATAAAATTTCTGACCATAAATAGAATATTTCCTCTTGGCATCATTTAACTTCTCACTGAAATAAGCAACAGGTTTACCTTCTTGGCTCATAACAGCTCCTATTGTAGTACCACTAACATCATAATCTACTTGAAACACCTTATTAAAATCTGAAAGTGCTAAAACAGGTTGTTCTGTAACTTTTTGTTTCAACAATTGAAAACTCTTTTCTACCCCATTAGTCAACTTAAATTCTTTTCTATCCCCTCTCATTATTTCAGTCAAGGGTCCAGAAATACTACTTAAATTTTTGATAAACTTTTTGTAAAAGCTAGCTAGACCATGAAAAGATCTTACCTCAGTAGCATTCCTTGGAGTAGGCCATTCAAGAATAGCCTGTACCTTCTCTGGGTCCATTTTCAGACCTTCTGCTGAAACTACAAATCCCAAATACACTAACTCTTTCTTCACAAAACTGCACTTCTTCAAATTAATCAACAATTTCTCTTCTCTCAACTTCTCAAATACCATACGAATATGCATCATATGCTCCTCCAATGTCTTACTAAAGATCAAAATATCATCTAGGTAAACAATGACAAACTTACCCAAAAAAAATTTCAGAACCTCGTTCATGAGCCGCATGAAAGTGCTCGGTGCATTGGTTAGCCCAAAAGGCATGACTAACCACTCATATAGTCCTTCTTTTGTCTTGAAGGCAGTCTTCCATTCATCTCATTCTCTGATCTGAATCTAGTGATATCCACTCTTCATATCTATCTTTGAGAAATACACAGCTCCACTCAAACAATCCATAGTATCATCCATTCGTGGCAATGGAAACTTGTACTTGATTGTAATCTTGTTTATTGCCCTAGAATCTGTACACATCCTCCATTGTCCATTCTTGTTTGGTGCTAATACCGCTGGTACAATACAGGGAATCAGACTCTCTCGAATCAATCTTTTCTGTAACAACTCATGTACCTATTTATTCAACTCCTCACTTTCTGCAGGTGTCATTCTATGTGCTGCCTTATTCGTCAAGCTCGCTCCTGGGATCAAGTCCATCTGATGACTGATCTTCCTAACTGGTGGTAATCCATCAGACATGTTATCGGATATAATATCTTGAAACTCATTCAACAAATCTGCAACTTCTACAGGAATATCTTCTACTTCCTCTTTACCAGCTTTTAGAATTAAAGCAAAACATACATGCTCATGCCTCATACCATCTAGAAAATTTCTTTCATCAACAAAATTTATACTTGCATTACCACATACCTTTTCTTCAGTCTCCTTCAATGGTTTTATCTTATGTCGCAATCCATCCTTTGTCAGGAAATAGGTATTCGCAAGACCATCATGTATAACACATCTGTGAAACTTCCATGGTCTACCCAAAAACATATGACATGCATCCATAGATATGATATCACATAATACCTCATCTTGGTATCCGCTAATCTTGAACTTCACCAGGCATTGTTCATTGACCATGACCTTGTTGTCATCCTGTACCCAGGCAATCCGATATGGATGTGGGTGTTTCTGTCTCTTGAGCTTCAACTTTGTCACCATCTCTTCTGACACCAAATTGTTAGTGCTTCCACTATCAATAATCATATCACAACATTTACCTTCGCACTTGCACCTGGTGCGAAATAAGCTCCTTCTTTGCTCAGGTTCATTCTCACCACTCAACAGGACTCTTCTGTTAATCAACATTTCTCCTCTTTCAGCATCTTCAAAATTTGGTGATCCGGCATCTTCATCTACATGAGCAACTCTAGCCTGGCCTTCATTTCTCCTGTCTGTTATTCCTTAGCCCTAAGGACATTCAAATGCCCTATAACCTTCTTCTCCACAGTGAAAACATGTTCCACGGAAGCCACCTCTTCCAGATCCTTGTCCTCTTCCTCTTCCTCTCTGATCTCTATTATTCTGATCCTGGAAATAATTGGAATTATTTCTTCGTTGATTCTGACTGCTACTGGCCTCATCCTTTTTTTTCAGATCTTCATTTCGACCACCATATGACCGTCCACCAGATCGTCCACCATGACCTCTTCCATTTTGTCTGCTCTCAAAATTCTTGTTTAGCTTTTCCTCTACTTTTAGGGCAAACTGGTATGCCTCTTCAATACTGTTCATTCGAACCAGATTCAGCTCCTCCTAAATACTTGGCCTTAACCCATTAAGGTATCGGGCAACTTTCTCCTTATCAGCTTCTGCATGGCCTGTTCTGATGAGAAGTCGGTAGAACTCCTCTGTATACTCCTGAACAGATCTTCCTGCTTGCTTCAAACTCTGTATTTTCTTCAGTAGGTCAAGCTCATAATCAATAGGAATGAACTGTCGCTTCAATTTATCCACCATCTGATCCCATCTTGTGATTTTATCTTTCCCTCTTCTATTTCGCTCTAATTGAATTTCTTGCCACCAGATCTTCGCATGACCTTTCAATCTGGCTTTCACAAATTTGACCCTATCAGGATCCTCAACATCTTCGTACTCAAAATATTCCTCACATTCATTGATCCAGTCGATCAATTCCTGTGGGTTAAAAATTTCAAAAAATGTAGGAACCTCAATCTTAGGTCTTTTTCCAATCTTGGAAATCACCCAAAAAAGTCTTTCTTCCTCCTGGTTCACAATTTCAGCTTCTTTTTCTTGATATTCTTCTTCAGCTTCATCCTCGCTTTCATCTCTGATATTAAGATTCATTCCTCTACAAATCTCTTCTTGTAATGCTCGCACTTGTCTCTGCAGCTCTCTAACCTCAGGTGTTACAACACCAGCTCTTCCGCCACATTCCCTTCATGGAGGTATTTTCGCGATGCGCACTGAAACCCTACCCACGGTCCTGGTGCAAACTGCCTCACAGTCGGCGATCTGTTTACACACTCAAGAAATCCTACTCTAATACCACTTGATGAAGGGTGATCCCCTTAATACCACAAATACATAACAGATATAGAGAAACAACAACAATATGCAAGAACAGAAAATTGGCTTCTTATTATCTCCACAAATGTAGAATTACAAACTTTCAGAATTACAATATGCAAAGCCACATGGGCATTCCCTTACAATATTCTGTAGGACAAAGCCTTGAACTATTACCTAGATCTATTACCCAGAACTATTCTGAACTGCCTAAGACAATAATACAGCTTTCCTTATATAGGCAATTTTCCACCGCCTGGGAAGGTTCCAAAATTTTTAGCCAATAAGGCCAACCAAACTTAGAATTAGTTTATTTTACATTTTATTACATCATAGTCGGCTCAAGATAACCTTTGAAACCCGAACAGAAATTTTGAAGAAAATTATTTTTTGCTATTTCAGGTGGCCCAACTTTCGAAGACCATAAGTCTACAGGCTTGACCAATGCAAGCACTCGTCACTCAAATTTTTGACCTCATTCGGGGCCTCTAAAAGATTCAAAACTGAGTTCAAAGTTTCTGTACCCTACTGCCAATACTGAAAATCTTTAATATCTTCCAATATACACTTGATCTGGATATGAAACTTTACTGGCAGACTTATATGACCAAAATAAACTTCCAAGAAAGAAATCAGATCATTCTGAGCACATACAAAAATTACCAAAAATAGTAACTTTCCATAAATAGTAGCTCTACACAAAATAGCCCTTATTGAAAATAAAAACAAAAATATTTTTTGGTGATGCAAGATTGCTCTTACACCCAGGATGCTCCTGCATCAGACACCCAGGGTAATTTGAGAAGTGACCCTGTCACGACTCAGGTGTGCAGAGGAAAACCAAGACGGTTAACCTCCACCCTTGTTAGCCATGATGAATCTTCAACAGGTCATCCTTTCCACTTGACCAGATATTCTTCATACATCCTGTTTCTTGTGCTTCTGCCAACACAACTGTCTAGTATATCCTCGAGCTCCTTAGTGTCTGAACTAGTTGCTGGAATACTCCACTGTGCTGCTGTGATCTTATATTCAACACCTCCTTCATGATACTCTGTCAGATCTGAAATGTTAAACACTAGTGAAATATTTAGCTCAGTAGGCAATTCTACCTCATATGCATTTTCTGAATCATGCTTCTTCAATATCTTACATGGTCCAAACTTTTTCATTTTTAGCTTGTTATATGTACCAACCGGAAATCGCTTCTTCTGCAAATGAACCATGACTTCATCTCCAACTTGAAATTTCTTTATACCTCATTTTCTCATCTGCCTTAGCCTTATACTATGCGTTCATCTTGGTAATATGCTTCCTCACCTCCTCATGGATGTTCTTCAAGTGTTCTGCAAAATCCTCAGTTTCAGCACTACTTATTTCTCCTTTATCTATCTTCCTCAATTCAGATGCATTTCTTGGACTACTTCCATATACAATCTAGAATGGTGATTTACCAGTGCTCCTATTGACAGAATTATTGTATGCAAATTCTGCCTGTGGTAAAATCAAATCCCATCCTGTTGGCTTATCTCCAACCAAACATCTCAGCAAATTTTTCAAACTTCTATTCACCACCTCTGTCTATCCATCAGTCTATGGATGATGTGATGAACTGAACTTCAAATCTATCTTCAACTTCTTCCACAATGTACGCTAGAAATATCCAACAAACTTAGTATCCCGATCTGAAACTATGGTCCTTGGCAAATCATGAAGTCTCACTACTTCTCTAAAAAATAATTCTGCTACATGAACAGTATCATTAGTCTTCTTGCAGGGAATGAAATGTGCCATCTTTGAAAATCGGTTAACTACTACAAAAATTGAATCATGTCCCCACTGTGTCTTCGGTAAACTAAGAACAAAGTCCATACTGATATCCTCCCAAGGCTTCTCTGGTATAGGTAATGGCTGATACAACCCTATATTCTGCTTCACTCCTTTCGCCATCTGACATACTCTGCAACTCTATACAAACTTCTTCACATCTTGCTGCAATTGTGGCCAATAATAATTCTCACCAACCAAAGCAAGGGTTTTATCACGACCAAAATGTCCAGCCAATCCTCCACTATGCTTCTTCTTGATGAGATTCTCCCTCATAGAACTTTGTGGAATGCACAACTGACTCCCTCTGAATAGCATATCGTCTTGGATGATAAAATTCAGCCATTTCATCCTATCTAGAGTAACAGGTTCTGTACAAGCCTTCCAACCTTCACCAAAATCAGGATCTTCTGGATACAAACTCTTGAGTTCCTTGAACCCAACCACCTCAATCTGCATCTCTGTCCGCAATAGTTGCCTTCTGCTAAGAGCATCTGCAACCCTATTAGACTTTCCACTTCTGTGTTTCAAAACAAATGTATAACTCTGCAAAAACTCAACCTATTTCAAATACCTTTGATTCAATTTTCCTTGACTATTCAAATATTGCAAAGCTTGATGATCAGTATACAAAAAAAACTCCTTAGGAAGCAGATAATGTCTCCACTTCTTTAATGCCTAAACTATAGCATAAAATTCCTTATCATAAACATAATATTTCCTCTTGGCACCATTTAACTTCTCACTGAAATAAGCAACAAGTTTACCTTCTTGGCTCATAACAGCTCCTATTGCAGTACCACTAGCATCACAATCTACTTGAAACACTTTATTAAAATCTAGAAGTGCTAAAATAGGTTATTCTGTAACTTTTTATTTCAACAATTGAAAACTCTTTTCTGTGACATTAGTCCACTTAAATTTATTTCTATCCCCTCTCATTGTTTCAGTCAAGGGTCCACAAATAGTGCTAAAATTTCTGATAAACTTTCTGTAAAAGCTAGCTAGACCATGAAAAGATCTTACCTCAGTAGCATTCCTTGGAGTAGGCCATTCAAGAATAGCCTGTACCTTCTCTGGGTCCATTTTCAGACCTTCTGCTGAAACTACAAATCCCAAATACACTAACTCTTTCTTCACAAAACTGTACTTCTTCAAATTAATCAACAATTTCTCTTCTCTCAACTTCTCAAATACCATACGAATATGCATCATATGCTCCTCCAATGTCTTACTAAAGATCAAAATATCATCTAGGTAAACAATGACAAAATTACCTAGAAATTCTTTCAGAACATCGTTCATGAACCACATGAAAGTGCTCGGTGCATTGGTTAGCCCAAAAGGCATGACTAACCACTCATATAGTCCTTCTTTTGTCTTGAAGGCAGTCTTCCATTCATCTCCTTCTCTGATCCAAATCTGGTGATATCCACTCTTCAGATCTATCTTTGAGAAATACACAGCTCCACTCAAACAATCAATAATATCATCCATTCGTGGCAATGGAAACTTGTACTTGATTGTAATCTTGTTTATTGCCCTAGAATCTATACACATCCTCCATTCTCCATTCTTATTTGGTGCTAATACCGCTGGTACAGCACAGGGACTCAGACTCTCTTGAATCAATCTTTTCTGTAACAACTCATCTACCTGTCTGTTCAACTCCTCACTTTCTGCAGGTGTCATTCTATGTGCTGACTTATTCGGCAAACTCACTCCTGGGATCAAGTCCATCTGATAACTGATCTTCCTGACTGCTGGTAATCCATCAGGCACGTTATCAGATACAATATCCTGAAACTCATTCAACAAATCTGCAACTTCTACAGGAACATCTTCTACTTCCTCTTTACCAGCTTTTAGAATTAAAGCAAAACATACATGCTCATGCCTCATACCATCTAGAAAATTTCTTCCATCAACAAACGTTATCCTTGCATTACCACATACCTTTTCTTCAGTCTCCTTCAATGGTTTTAGCTTATGTCGCACTCCATCCTTTGTCAGGGAATAGGTATTCGCAAGACCATCATGTACAACACATCTGTCAAACTGCCATGGTCTACCCAATAACATATGACATGCATCCATAGATATGATATCACACAATACCTCATCTTGGTATCCGCTAATCTTGAACTTCACCAGACATTGTTCATTGACCATGACCTTGTGGTCATCCTGTACCCAGGCAATCCGATATGGATGTGGGTGTTTCTGTCTCTTGAGCTTCAACTTTGTCACCATCTCTTCTGACACCAAATTGTTAGTGCTTCCACTAACAATAATCATATCACAACATTTACCTTCGCACTTGCACCTGGTGTGAAACAGGCTCCTTCTTTGCTCAGGTTCATTCTCACCACTCACTATGACTGTTCTGTTAATCAACGTTTTTCCTCTTTCAGCATCTTCAGAATTTGATGATCTGGCATCTTCATCTACATGAGAAACTCTAGCCTGACCTTCATTTCTCCTATCTGTTCTTCGTTGGTGCTGAGGACATTCAAATGCCCTATGACCTTCTTCTCCACAGTGAAAACATGTTCCACGAAAGCCACCTCTTCCAGATCCTTGTCCTCTTCCTCTTCCTCTCTGATCTCTATTATTCTGATCTTGGAAATGATTGGAATTATTTCCTCGCTGATTCTGACTGCTATTGGCCTCATCCTTCTTTTTCGGATTTTCATTTCGACCACCATATGACCATCCACCAGATCGTCCACCACGACCTCTTTCGTTTTGTCTGCTCTCAAACTTCTTGTTCAGCTTTTCCTCTACTTTTAGGGCAAACTGGTATGCCTCTTAAATACTGTTCATTCGAACCAGATTCAGCTCCTCTTGAATGCTTGGCCTTAACCCATTAAGGCATCGGGCAACTTTCTCTTTATCAGCTTCTGCATGGCCTGTTCTGATGAGAAGTCGGTAGAACTCCTCTGTATACTCCTGAACAGATCTTCCTGCTTGCTTCAAACTCTGCATTTTCTTCAGTAGGTCAAGCTCATAATCAACAGAAATGAACTTTCGCTTCAATTTATCCACCATCCGATCCCATCTTGTGATTTTATCTTTCCCTCTTCTATTTCACTCTATTTATATTTCTTGCCACCAGATCTTCGCATGACCTTTCAATCTGGCTTTCACAAATTTGACCCTATCAGGATCCTCAACATCTTCATACTCAAAATATTCCTCACATTCATTAATCCAGTCGATCAATTCCTCTGGGTTAAGATTTCTAGAAAATGTAGGAACCTCAATCTTAGGTCTTTTCCCAATCTTGAAAATCACCCGAAAAAGTCTTTCTTCCTCCTGGTTCACAATTTCATCTTCTCCTTCTTGATATTCTTCTTCGGCTTCATCCTCGCTTTCATCTCTGACATTAAGATTCATTCCTCTACAAATCTCTTCTTGCAATGCTCGCACTTGTCTCTGCAGCTCTCTAACCTCAGGTGTTACAACACCAGCTCTTCCACCACGTTCCCTTCGTGGAGGTATTTTCACGATGCATGCTGAAACCCTAGCCACGGTCCTGGTGCAAACTGCCTCACAGTCGGCAATCTGTTTACACACTTAAGAAATCTTACTCTGATACCACTTGATGAAGGGTGATCCCCTTAATACCACAAATACATAACAGATATAGATAAACAACAACAATATGCAAGAACAAAAAATTGGCTTCTTATTATCTCCACAAATGTGGAATTACAAACTTTCAGAATTACAATATGCAAAGCCACATGGGCATTCCCTTACAATATTCTGTAGGACAAAGCCTCGAACTATTACCCAGATCTATTACCTAGAACTATTCTGAACTGCCTAAGACAATAATACAGCCTTCCTTATATAGGCAATTTACCACCGCCTAGGAAGGTTCTAAAATTTTTAGCCAATAAGGACGACCAAACTTAGAATTATTTTATTTTACATTTTATTACATCATAGTCGGCTCAAGATAACCTTTGAAACTCGAACAGAAATTTTGAAAAAAATTATTTTTTCCCATTTTAGGTGGCCCAACTTCCGAAGACCATAAGTCATCACCCGTTGACCCGCTCGGCTATTATAACCCCATTTCAGAAATGCCACAAAGCGCTCTACAGGCTTGACCAACACAAGTGCTCGTCACCCAAATTTTCAACCTCATTTGGGGCCTCTAAAGCCTTCAAAACTGAGTTCAAAGTTTCTGTACCCTGCTGCTAATACCAAAAATCTTCAATATCTTCCAATATACACTTGATCTGGCAATGAAACTTTACTGGTAGACTTATATAGTAAAAATGAAGCTCTAAGAAAGAAATCAGATCATTCTGAGCACATACAAAAATTACCAAAAATAGTAACTTTCCATAAATAGTAGCTCTGCACAAAATAGCCCTTATTGAAAATAAAAACAAAAATATTTTTGGGTGATGCAAAATTAATCTTACACCCAGGATGCTCCTGCATCAGACACCCAGAGTAATTTGAGAAGTGACCCTGTCACGACTCAGGTGTGCAGAGGAAAACCAAGACAGTTAACCTCCACCCTTGTTAGCCATGATGAATCTTCAATAGGTCATCCTTTCCACTTGACCAGATATTCTTCATACGTCCTGTTCCTTGTGCTTCTGCCAACATGACTGTCTAGTATATCCTCGATCTCCTTAGTATCTGAACTAGTTGCTGGAATACTCTACTGTGCTGCTGTGATCTTATCTTCAACACCTCCTTCATAATACTCTATCAGATCTGAAATGTTAAACAATGGTGAAATATTTAGCTCAGTAGGCAATTCTACCTCATATGCATTTCCTGAATCATGCTTCTTCAATATCTTACATGGTCCAAACTTTTTTATTTTCAGCTTGTTATATGTACCAACCGAAAATTGCTCCTTTTGCAAATGAACCATGACTTCATCTCCAACATGAAATTCTTTATGCCTCCTTTTCTCATCTGCCTTAGCCTTATACTGTGCGTTCATCTTGGTAATATGCTTCCTCACCTCCCCATGGATGTTTTTCAAGTTTTTTGTAAAATCTTCAGCTTCAGCACTACTTATTTCTCCTTTATCTATCTTCCTTAATTCGGATGCATTTCTTGGACTACTTCCATATACAATCTGGAATGGTGATTTACCAGTGCTCCTGTTGACAGAATTATTGTATGCAAATTCTGCCTGTGGTAAAATTAAATCGCATCCTGTTGGCTTATCTCCAACCAAACATCTCAGCAAATTTTTCAAACTTCTATTCACCACCTCTATCTGTCCATCAGTCTGTGGATGATGTGATGAACTGAACTTCAAATCTATCTTCAACTTCTTCCACAATGTACGCCAGAAATATCAAACAAACTTAGTGTCCCGATCTGAAACTATGGTCCTTGCCAAACCATGAAGTCTCACTACTTCTCTGAAAAATAATTCTGCTACATGAACAGCATCATTAGTCTTATTGCAAAGAATGAAATGTGCCATCTTTGAAAATCATTCAACTACTGCAAAAATTGAATCATGTCCCCGCTGTGTCTTCGGTAAACCAAGAACAAAGTCCATACTGATATCCTCCCAATGCTTGTCTGGTATAGGTAATGGCTGATACAACCCTGTATTCTACTTCACTCCTTTCACCATCTGACATACTCTGCAACTCCGTAAAAATTTCTTCACATCTTGCTGCAATTGTGGCCAATAATAATTCTCGCCAACTAAAGCAAGGGTTTTATCACGACCAAAATGTCCAGCCAATCTTCCACTATGCTTCTCCTTGATGAGATTCTCCCTAATAGAACTTCATGGAATTCACAACTGACTCCCTCTGAATAGCATATTATCTTAGATGATAAAATCTAGCCATTTCATCCTGTCTAGAGTAACAGGTTCTGTACAATTCTTCCAAGCTTCACCAAAATTAGGATCCTCTGGATATAAATTCTTGAGTTCTTTGAACCCAACCACCTCAATCTGCATCTCTGTCAACAATAGTTGCCTTCTGCTAAGAGCATCTGCAACCCTATTAGACTTTCCACTTCTATGTTTCAAAACAAATGTATAACTCTGCAAAAACTCAACCCATTTCAAATGCCTTTGATTCAATTTTTTTTTACTATTCAAATATTGCAAAGCTTGATGATCAGTATACAAAACAAACTCTTTAGGAAGCAGATAATGTCTCCACTTCTTTAATGCCTGAACTATAGCATAAAATTCCTGATCATAAACAGAATATTTCCTCTTGGCATCATTTAACTTCTCACTGAAATAAGCAACAGGTTTACCTTCTTGGCTCATAAAAGCTCCTATTGCAGTACCACTAGCATCATAATCTACTTGAAACACCTTATTAAAATCTGGAAGTGGTAAAATAGGTTCTTCTGTAACTTTTTGTTTCAACAATTCAAAACTTTTTTCTGCCCCATTAGTTCACTTAAATTTTTTTTTATCCCCTCACACTGTTTCAGTCAAGGGTCAACAAATACCACTAAAATTTCTGATAAACTTTTTGTAAAAGCTAGCTAGACCATGAAAAGATCTTACCTCAGTAGCATTCCTTGGAGTAGGCCATTCAAGAATAACCTGTACCTTCTCTGGGTCCATTTTCAGACCTTCTGCTGAAACTACAAATCTCAAATACACTAACTCTTTCTTCACAAAATTGCACTTCTTCAAATTGATCAACAATTTCTCTTCTCTCAACTTCTCAAATACCATACGAATATGCATCATATGCTCCTCCAATGTCTTACTAAAGATCAAAATATCATCTAGGTAAACAATGACAAACTTACCCAGAAATTCTTTCAAAACCTCGTTCATGAGCCGCATGAAAGTTCTCGGTGCATTGGTTAGCCCAAAAGGCATGACTAACCACTCATATAGTCTTTCCTTTGTCTTGAAGGCAGTCTTCCGTTCATCTCCTTCTCTGATCTGAATCTGGTGATATCCACTCTTCAGATCTATCTTTGAGAAATACACAGCTCCACTTAAACAATCTATAATATCATCCATTCATGGCAATGGAAACCTGTACTTGATTGTAATCTTGTTTATTTCCCTAGAATCTATACACATCCTCCATTCTCCATTCTTCTTTGGTGCTAATACCACTGGTACAGCACAGGGACTCAGACTCTCTCAAATCAATCCTTTATGTAACAACTCATGTACCTTTCTGTTCAACTCCTCACTTTCTGCAGGTGTCATTCTGTGTGCTGCCTTATTCGGCAAACTCGCTCATTGGATCAAGTCCATCTGATGACTGATCTTCCTAACTGGTGGTAATCCATCAGGCACATTATCAGATACAATATCTTGAAACTCATTCAACAAATCTATAACTTCTACAGGAACATCTTCTACTTCCTCTTTACCAGCTTTTGGAATTAAAGCAAAACATACATGCTCATGCCTCATACCATCTAGAAAATTTATTCCATCAACAAAAGTTATCCTTTCATTACCACATACTTTTTCTTCAGTCTCCTTCAATTGTTTTAGCTTATGTCGCACTCCATTCTTTGTCACAGAATAGGTATTCGCAAGACCATCATGTACAACACATCTGTCAAACTGCCATGGTCTACCCAACAACATATGACATGCATCCATAGATATGATATCACACAATACCTCATCTTGGTATCCGCCAATCTTGAACTTCACAAAGCATTTTTCATTGACCATAACCTTGTGGTCATCCTGTACCCAGGCAATCCGATATGGATGTGGGTGTTTCTGTCTCTTGAGCTTCAACTTTGTCACCATCTCTTCTGACACTAAATTGTCAGTACTTCCACTATCAATAATCATATCACAACATTTACCTTCGCACTTGCACCTGGTGCGAAACAGGCTCGTTTGCTCAGGTTCATTGTCACCTCTCAACATGACTCTTCTGTTAATCAACATTTTTCCTCTTTCAGCATCTTCAGAATTTGATGATCCAGCATCTTCATTTACATGAGCAACTCTGGCCTGGCCTTCATTTTTCCTGTCTATTTTTCCTTGGTGCTGAGGACATTCAAATGCCCTATGACCTTCTTCTCCACAGTGAAAACATGTTCCACGGAAGCCACCTCTTCCAGATCCTTGTCGTCTTCCTCTTCCTCTCTGATCTCTATTATTCTGATCCTGGAAATGATTGGAATTATTTCCTCACTGATTCTGACTGCTACTGGACTCATCCTTCTTTTTGGGATCTTCATTTCGACCACCATATGACCGTCCACTAGATCGTCCACCACGACCTCTTCCATTTTGTCTGCTCTCAAACTTCTTGTTTAGCTTTTCCTCTACTTTTAGGGCAAACTGGTATGCCTCTTCAATACTGTTCATTTGAACCAGATTCAGCTCCTCCTGAATGCTTGGCCTTAACCCATTAAGGTATCGGGCAACTTTCTCCTTATCAGCTTCTGCATGGCCTGTTCTGATGAGAAGTCAGTAGAACTCCTCTGTATACTCCTGAACAGATCTTCCTGCTTGCTTCAAACTCTGCATTTTCTTCAGTAGGTCAAGCTCATAATCAACAGGAATAAACTTTCACTTCAATTTATCCACCATCCGATCCCATCTTGTGATTTTATCTTTCCCTTTTCTATTTCGCTCTAATTGAATTTCTTGCCACTAGATCTTCGCATGACCTTTCAATCTGGCTTTCGCAAATTTGACCCTATCAAGATCCTCAACATCTTCGTACTCAAAATATTCCTCACATTCATTGATCCAGTCGATCAATTCCTCTGGGTTAAGATTTTTAGAAAATGTAGGAACCTCAATATTAGGTCTTTTCCCAATCTTAGAAATCGTCCGAAAAAGTTTTTCTTCCTCCTGGTTCACAATTTCAGCTTCTCCTTCTTGATATTCTTCTTTGACTTCATCCTCGCTTTCATCTTTGACATTATGATTCATTCCTCTACAAATCTCTTCTTGCAATGCTCGCACTTGTCTCTGCAGCTCTCTAACCTCAGGCGTTACAACACCAGCTTTTCCGCCATGTTCCCTTCGTGGAGGCATTTTTTTGATGCGCGCTGAAACCCTAGCCACGGTCTTGGTGCAAACTGCCTCATAGTCGGTGATTTGTTTACACACTCAAGAAATCCTACTCTAATACCACTTGATGAAGGGTGATCCCCTTAATACCACAAACACATAACAGATATAGAGAAACAACAACAATATGCAAGAATAGAAAATTGGCTTTTTATTATCTCCACAAATGTGGAATTACAAACTTTCAAAATTACAATATGTAAATCCACATGGGCATTCCCTTACAATATTCTGTAGGACAAAGCCTTGAACTATTACCCAGATCTATTATCCAGAACTATTCTGAACTGCCTAAGACAATAATACAGCCTTCCTTATATAGGCAATTTTCCACCGCCTGGGAAGGTTCCAGAATTTTTAGCCAATAAGGCCGACCAAACTTAAAATTATTTTATTTTACATTTTATTACATCATAGTCGGCTCAAGATAACCTTTGAAACCCGAACAAAAATTTTGAAGAAAATTATTTTTTACCATTTTAGGTGGCCCAACTTCTGAAGACCATAAGTCATCACCCGTTGACCCGCTCGGCTATTATAACCCCATTTCGAAAATGCCACGAAGTGCTCTACAGGCTTAAACAAAGTCGGCGCTTGTCACCCAAATTTTTGACTTCATTCGGGGCCTCTAAATCCTTCAAAACTGAGTTCAAAGTTTCTGTACCCTGCTGCCAATATCAAAAATCTTCAATATCTTCCAATATACACTTGATCTGGCAATAAAACTTTACTGGCAAAAGTATATGACCAAAATGAACCTCCAAGAAAGAAATCAGATCATTCTGAGCACATACGAAAATTACCAAAAATAGTAACTTTTCATAAATAGTAGCTCTACACAAAATAGCCCTTATTGAAAATAAAAACAAAAATATTTTTGGGTGATGCAAGATTGCTCTTACACCCAGGATGCTCCTGCATCAGACACCCAGGGTAATTTGAGAAGTGACCCTGTCACGACTCAGGTGTGCAGAGGAAAACCAAGACGGTTAACCTCCACCCTTGTTAGCCATGATGAATCTTCAACAGGTCATCCTTTCCACTTGACCAGATATTCTTCATATGTCCTATTCCTTGTGCTTCTGCCAACATGACTGTCTAGTATATCCTTGATCTCCTTAGTGTCTGAACTAGTTGCTGGAATACTCCACTATGTTGCTGTGATCTTAGCTTCAACACCTCTTTCATGATACTCTGTCAGATCTAAAATGTTAAACACTGGTGAAATATTTAGCTCAGTAGGCAATTCTACCTTATATGCATTTCTTGAATCATGCTTCTTCAATATCTTACATGGTCAAAACTTTTTCATTTTCAGCTTGTTATATGTACCAACCGGAAATCGTTTCTTCTGCAAATGAACCATGACTTCATCTCCAACTTGAAATTCTTTATACCTCTTTTTCTCATCTGCCTTAGCCTTATACTGTGCGTTCATCTTGGTAATATACTTCCTCACCTCCCCATGGCTGTTCTTCAAGTGTTCTACAAAATCCTTAGCTTCAGCACTACTTATTTCTCCTTTATCTATCTTCTTCAATTCAGATGCATTTCTTAGACTACTTCCATATACAATCTGGAATGGTGATTTACCAGTGCTCCTATTGACAGAATTATTGTATGCAAATTCTGCCTGTGGAAAAATCAAATCCCATCCTGTTGGCTTATCTCCAACCAAACATCTTAGCAAATTTTCCAAACTTCTATTCACCACCTTTGTCTGTCCATCAGTTTGTGGATGATGTGATGAACTGAACTTCCAATCTATCTTCAACTTCTTTCACAATGTACGCCAAAAATATCCAACAAACTTAGTGTCCCGATCTGAAACTATGGTCCTTGGCAAATCATGAAGTCTCACTACTTCTCTGAAAAACAATTTTTCTACATGAACAGCATCATTAGTCTTCTTGTAGGGAATGAAATGTGTCATCTTTGAAAATCGATCAACTAATAAAAAAATTGAATCATGTCCCTGCTGTGTCTTCGGTAAACCAAGAAAAAAGTCCATACTGATATCCTCCCAAGGCTTCTCTGGTATAGGTAATGGCTGATACAACCCTGTATTCTGCTTCACTCCTTTCGCCATCTGACATACTCTGCAACTCCGTACAAACTTCTTCACATCTTGCTGCAATTGTGGCCAATAATAATTCTCACCAACCAAAGCAAGGGTTTTATCACAACCAAAATATCCAGCGAATCCTCCACTATGCTTCTCCTTGATGAGATTCTCCCTCATAGAACTTCGTGGAATGCACAACTGACTCTATTTGAATAGCATATCATCTTGAATGATAAAATCCAGCCATTTCATCCTATCTAGAGTAACAGGTTCTGTACAAGCCTTCCAAGCTTCACCAAAATCAGGATCCTTTGGATACAAATTCTTTCTTTCTTTAAACCCAACCACCTCAATCTGCATCTCTGTCAGCAATAGTTGCGTTCTGCTAAGAGCATCTTCAACCTTATTAGACTTTCCACTTCTGTGTTTCAAAACAAATGTATAACTCTGCAAAAACTCAACCCATTTCAAATGCCTTTGATTCAATTTTTCTTGACTATTCAAATATTGCAAAGTTTGATGATCAGTATACAAAACAAACTCTTTAGGAAGCATATAATGTCTCCACTTCTTTAATGCCTGAACTATAGCATAAAATTCCTGATCATAAACAGAATATTTCCTCTTGGCATCATTTAACTTCTCACTGAAATAAGCAACAGGTTTACCTTCTTGGCTCATAACAGCTCCTATTGCAGTACCACTAGCATCACAATCTACTTGAAACACCTTATTAAAATATGGAAGTGCTAAAACAGGTTGTTCTGTAACTTTTTGTTTCAACAATTGAAAACTCTTTTCTGCCCCATTAGTCCACTTAAATTCTTTTCTATCCCCTCTCATTATTCTAGTCAAGGGTCCACAAATACTGCTAAATTTTTTGATAAACTTTTTGTAAAAGCTAGCCAGACCATGAAAAGATCTTACCTCAGTAGTATTCCTTGGAGTAGGCCATTCAAGAATAGCCTGTACCTTCTCTGGGTCCATTTTCAGACCTTCTGCTAAAACTACAAATTCTAAATACACTAACTCTTTCTTCACAAAACTGCACTTCTTCAAATTAATCAACAATTTCTCTTCTCTCAACTTCTCAAATACCATACGAATATGCATCATATGCTCCTCCAATGTCTTACTAAAGATCAAAATATCATCTAGGTAAACAATGACAAACTTACCCAAAAAAAATTTCAGAACCTCGTTCATGAGCCGCATGAAAGTGCTCGGTGCATTGGTTAGCCCAAAAGGCATGACTAACCACTCATATAGTCCTTCCTTTGTCTTGAAGGCAATCTTCCATTCATCTCCTTCTTTGATCCAAATCTGGTGATATCCCCTCTTCAGATCTATCTTTGAGAAATACATAGCTCCACTCAAACAATCCATAATATCATCCATTCGTGGCAATGAAAACCTGTACTTGATTGTAATCTTGTTTATTGCAGTAGAATCTGTACACATCCTTCATTCTCTATTCTTCTTTGGTGCTAATACCACTGGTACAACACAGGGACTCAGACTCTCTTGAATCAATCCTTTCTGTAACAACTCTTGTACCTGTCTGTTCAAATCCTCAGTTTCTGCAGGTGTCATTCTGTGTGCTGCCTTATTCCGCAAACTCACTCCTGGGATCAAGTCCATCTGATGACTGATCTTCCTGACTGGTGGTAATCCATCAGGCACGTTATCGGATACAATATCTTGAAACTCATTCAACAAATCTACAACTTCTATAGGAATATCTTCTACTTCGTCTTTACCAGCTTTTGAAATTAAAGCAAAACATACATGCTTATGCCTCATACAATCTAGAAAATTTCTTCCATCAACAAAATTTATCCTTGCATTACCACATACCTTTTCTTCATTCTCCTTCAATGGTTTTATCTTATGTCGCACTCCATCCTTTGTCAGGGAATAGGTATTCGCAAGACCATCATGTACATCACATCTGTCAAACTACCATGGTCTACCCAACAACATATGACATGCATCCATAGATATGATATCACACAATACCTCATCTTGGTATCCACCAATCTTGAACTTCACCAACCATTGTTCATTGACCATGACCTTGTGGTCATCCTATACCCAGGCAATCTGATATGGATGTGGGTGTTTCTGTCTCTTGAGCTTCAACTTTGTCACCATCTCTTCTGACACCAAATTGTCAGTGCTTCCAATATTAATAATCATATCACAACATTTACCTTCGCACTTGCACCTAGTGCGAAACAGGCCCCTTCTTTGCTCAGGTTCATTGTCACCACTCAACAGGACTCTTCTGTTAATCAACGTTTCTCCTCTTTCAGCATCTTAAGAATTTGATGATCCGGCATCTTCATCTACATGAGCAACTCTGGCCTGGCCTTCATTTCTCCTGTCTATTCTTCCTTGGTGCTGAGGACATTCAAATGCCCTATGACCTTCTTCTCCACAGTGAAAACATGTTCCACGGAAGCCACCTCTTCCAGATCCTTGTCCTCTTCCTCTTCCTCTCTGATCTCTATTATTCTGATCCTGAAAATGATTAGAATTATTTCCTCGCCGATTCTGACTGCTACTGGCCTCATTCTTCTTTTTCGGATCTTCATTTCGACCATCATATGACCGTCCACCAGATCGTCCACCACGACCTCTTCCATTTTATTTGCTCTCAAACTTCTTGTTTAGGTTTTCCTCTACTTTTAGGGCAAACTAGTATGCCTCTTCAATACTGTTCATTCGAATCAGATTCAGCTCCTCCTGAATGCTTGGCCTTAACCCATTAAGGTATCAGGCAACTTTCTCCTTATCAGCTTCTGCATGGCCTGTTCTGATGAGAAGTCGGTAGAACTCCTCTGTATACTCCTGAACAGATCTTCCTGCTTGCTTCAAACTTTGCATTTTCTTCAGTAGGTCAAGCTCATAATCAACAGGAATGAACTGTCACTTCAATTTATCTACCATCCGATCCCATCTTGTGATTTTATCTTTCCCTGTTCTATTTCGCTCTAATTGAATTTCTTGCCACCAGATCTTCGCATGACCTTTCAATCTGGCTTTCACAAATTTGACCCTGTCATGATCCTCAACATCTTCATACTCAAAATATTCCTCACATTCATTGATCCAGTCGATCAATTCCTCTAGGTTAAGATTTCCAGAAAATGTAGGAACCTCAATCTTAGGTCTTTTCCCAATCTTGAAAATCATGCGAAAAAGTCTTTCTTCCTCCTGGTTCACAATTTTAGCTTATCCTTCTTGATATTCTTCTTCGGCTTCATCCTTGCTTTCATCTCTGACATTAAGATTCATTCATCTACAAATCTCTTCTTGCAATGCTCGCACTTGTCTCTGCAGCTCTCTAACCTCAAGTGTTACAACACCAGCTCTTTTGCCACGTTCCCTTCGTGGAGGTATTTTCGCGATGCGCGCTGAAACCCTAGCCACAGTCCTGGTGCAAACTACCTCACAGTCAGTGATCTATTTACACACTCAAGAAATCCTACTCTGATACCACTTGATGAAGGGTGATCCCCTTAATACCACAAACACATAATAGATATAGAGAAACAACAACAATATGCAAGAACAGAAAATTGGCTTCTTATTATCTCCACAAATGTGGAATTACAAACTTTCAGAATTACCATATGCAAAGCCACATGGGCATTCCTTTACAATATTCTGTAGGACAAAGCCTCGAACTATTAGCCAGATCTATTACCCAGAACTATTCTGAACTACCTAAGACAATAATACAGCCTTCCTTATATAGGCAATTTTCCACCGCCTAGGAAGGTTCCAAAATTTTTAGCCAATAAGGCCGACCAAACTTAGAATTATTTTATTTTACATTTTATTACATCATAGTCGGCTCAAGATAACCTTTGAAACCTGAACAGAAATTTTAAAAAAAATTATTTTTCGCCATTTCAGGTGGCCCAACTTCCGAAGACCATAAGTCATCACCTGTTGACCCGCTCGGCTATTATAACCCCATTTCAGAAATACCACGAAGCGCTCTACAAGCTTGACCATGACAAGAGCTCGATACCCAAATTTTTGACCTCATTCGGGGCCTCTAAAGCCCTTAAAACTGAGTTCAAAGTTTCTATACCCTGCTGCCAATACCGAAAATCTTTAATATCTTCCAATATACACTTGATCTGGCAATGAAACTTTACTGGCAGACTTATATGACCAAAATGAACCTCCAAGTAAGAAATCAGATCATTCTGAGCACATACGAAAATTACCAAAAATAGTAACTTTCCATAAATAGTAGCTCTACACAAAATAGCCCTTATTGAAAATAAAAACAAAAATATTTTTGGGTGATGCAAGATTGCTCTTACACTTAGGATGCTCCTGCATCAGACACCCAAGGTAATTTGAGAAGTGACCCTGTCATGACTCAGGTGTGCAGAGGAAAACCAAGACGGTTAACCTCCACCCTTGTTAGCCATGATGAATCTTCAATAGGTCGTCCTTTCCACTTGACCAGATATTTTTCATACGTCCTGTTCCTTGTGCGTCTCCGAACATGACTGTCCAGTATATCCTCGATCTCTTTAGTGTCTGAACTAGTTGCTGGAATACTCCACTGTGCTACTGTGATCTTATCTTCAACACCTCCTTCATGATACTCTGTCAAATTTGAAATGTTAAACACTGGTGAAATATTTAGCTCAGTAGGAAATTCTACCTCATATGCATTTCTTGAATCATGCTTCTTCAATATCTTACATGGTCCAAACTTTTTCATTTTCAGCTTGTTATATGTACCAACCGGAAATCACTCCTGCAAATGAACAATGACTTCATCTCCAACTTGAAATTCTTTATACGTCCTTTTCTCATCTGCCTTAGCCTTATACTGTGCATTCATCTTGGTAATATACTTTCTCACCTCCCGATGGATGTTCTTCAAGTGTTCTGCAAAATCCTCAGCTTCAGCACTACTTATTTCTCCTTTATCTATCTTCCTCAATTCAGATGCATTTCTTGGACTACTTCCATATAGAATATGGAATGGTGATTTACCAGTGCTCCTGTTGACAGAATTATTGTATGCAAATTCTACCTGTGGTAAAATCAAATCCCATCCTGTTGGCTTATCTCCAACCAAACATCTCAGCAAATTTCTCAAACTTCTATTCACCAGCTCTGTCTGTCCATCAGTCTGTGGATGATGTGATGAACTGAACTTCAAATCTATCTTCAACTACTTCCACAATGTACGCCAGAAATATCAAACAAACTTAGTGTCCCGATCTGAAACTATGGTCCTTGCCAAACCATGAAGTCTAACTACTTCTCTGAAAAACAATTCTGCTACATGAACAACATCATTAGTCTTCTTGCAGGGAATGAAATGTGCCATCTTTGAAAATCAGTCAACTACTACAAAAATTGATTCATGTCCCCATTGTGTCTTCGATAAACCAAGAACAAAGTCCATATTGATATCCTCCCAAGGCTTCTCTGGTATAGGTAATGGCTGATACAACCCTGTATTCTGCTTCACTCCTTTCACCATCTGATATACTCTGCAACTCTGTACAAACTTCTTCACATCTTGCTGCAATTGTGGCCAATAATAATTCTCACCAACCAAGGCAAGGGTTTTATCACAACCAAAATGTCCAGCCAATCCTCCACTATGCTTCTCCTTGATGAGATTCTCCCTCATAGAACTTCGTGGAATGCACAACTGACTCCCTCTGAATAGAATATCATCTTGGATGATAAAATTCATCCATTTCTTCCTGTCTAGAGTAACAGGTTCTGTACAAGCCTTCCAAGCTTCACAAAAATCAGGATCCTCTGGATACAAATTCTTGAGTTCCTTGAACCCAACCACCTCAATCTGCATATCTGTCAGCAATAGTTGCCTTTTGCTAAGAGCATCTGCAACCCTATTAGACTTTCCACTTCTGTGTTTCAAAACAAATGTATAACTCTGTAAAAACTCAACCCATTTCAAATGCTTTTGATTCAATTTTCCTTGACTATTCAAATATTGCAAAGCTTGATGATCAGTATACAAAACAAACTCCTTAGGAAGCAGATAATGTCTCCACTTCTTTAATGCCTGAACTATAGTATAAAATTCCTGATCATAAATAGAATATTTCCTCTTGGCATCATTTAACTTCTCACTGAAATAAGCAACAGGTTTACCTTCTTGGCTCATAACAGCTCCTATTGCAGTACCACTAGCATCACAATCTACTTGAAACAACTTATTAAAATTTGGAAGTGATAAAACATATTGTTCTGTAACTTTTTTTTTCAACAATTGAAAACTTTTTTCTGCCCCATTAGTCCACTTAAATTCTTTTCTATCCCCTCTCATTGTTTCAGTCAAGGGTCCACAAATAGTGCTAAAATTTCTGATAAACTTTCTGTAAAAGCTAGCTAGACCATGAAAAGATCTTACCTCAGTAGCATTCCTTGGAGTAGGCCATTCAAGAATAGCCTGTACCTTCTCTGGGTCTATTTTCAGACCTTCTGCTAAAACTACAAATCCCAAATACACTAACTCTTTCTTCACAAAATTGCACTTCTTCAAATTAATCAACAATTTCTCTTCTCTCAACTTCTCAAATACTATACGAATATGCATCATATGCTCCTCCAATGTCTTACTAAGGATCAAAATATCATCTAGGTAAATAATGACAAACTTACCCAGAAATTCTTTTAGAACCTCGTTCATGAGCCGCATGAAAGTGCTCAGTGCATTGGTTAGCCTAAAAGGCATGACTAACCACTCATATAGTCCTTCCTTTGTCTTGAAGGCAGTCTTCCATTCATCTCCTTCTCTGATCTGAATCTGGTGATATCCACTATTCAGATCTATCTTTGAGAAATACACAGCTCCACTCAAACAATCTATAATATCATCCATTCATGGCAATGGAAACCTGTACTTGATTGTAATCTTGTTTATTGCCCTAGAATCTGTATACATCCTCCATTCTCCATTTTTCTTTGGTGTTAATACTGCTGGTACAGCACAGGGACTCAGACTCTCTCGATCTAGTTGATCAATTTTTCTGGGTTAAGATTTCCAAAAAATGTAGGAACCTCAATCTTAGGTCTTTTCCCAATCTTGAAAATCGTCCGAAAAAGTCTTTCTTCCTCTTGGTTCACAATTTCAGCTTCTCCTTCTTGATATTTTTGTTTGGCTTCATCCTCGCTTTCATCTCTAACATTAAGATTCATTCCTCTACAAATCTCTTCTTGCAATGCTCGCACTTGTCTCTGCAGCTCTCTAACCTCAGGTGTTACAACACCAGCTCTTCCGCCACGTTCCCTTCGTGGAGGTATTTTTTGCGATGCGCACTGAAACCCTGGCCACGGTCCTGGTGCAAACTACCTCATATTCGGTGATCTGTGTACACACTCAAGAAATCCTACTCTGATACCACTTGATGAAGAGTGATCCCCTTAATACCACAAACACATAACAGATATAGAGAAACAACAACAATATGCAAGAACAGAAAATTGGCTTCTTATTATCTCCACAAATGTGGAATTAAAAACTTTCAGAATTACAATATGCAAAGACACATGGGCATTCCCTTACAATATTTTGTAGGACAAAGCTTCGAACTATTACCCAGATCTATTACCCAGAACTATTCTGAACTGCCTAAGACAATAATACAGCCTTCCTTATATAGGCAATTTTCCACCGCCTGGGAAGGTTCTAGAATTTTTAGCCAATAAGGCCGACCAAACTTAGAATTGTTTTATTTTACATTTTATTACATCATAGTCGGCTCAAGATAACCTTTGAAACTCGAACAGAAATTTTGAAGAAAATTATTTTCGCCATTTCAGGTGGCCCAACTTCCGAAGACCATAAGTCATCACCCGTTGACCCGCTCGGCTATTATAACCCCATTTCAGAAACGCTACGAAGCACTCTACAGGATTGACTAGCGCAAGTGCCCATCACCCAAATTTTTGACCTCATCCGGGGCCTCTAAAGCCTTCAAAACTGAGTTCAAAGTTTCTGTACCCTGCTGCCAATACCAAAAATCTTCAATATCTTCCAATATACACTTGATCTGGCAATGAAACTTTACTGCCAGACTTATATGACCAAAATAAACCTCCAAGAAAGAAATCAGATCATTCTGAGCGCATACAAAAATTACCAAAAATAGTAACTTTCCATAAATAGTAGCTCTGCACAAAATAGCCCTTATTGAAAATAAAAACAAAAATATTTTTGGGTGATGCAAGATTGCTCTTACACCTAGGATGCTCTTGCATCAAAATCCATTACGAGGTGAGGAAGCATATTACCAAGATGAATGCGCAGAATAAGGCTAAGGCAGATGAGAAAAGGAGGCATAAAGAATTTCAGGTTGGAGATGAAGTCGTGGTTCATTTGCGGAAGGAGCGATTTCTGGTTGGTACATATAACAAGTTGAAAATGAAGAAGTTTGGGCTATGTAAGATACTAAAGAAGCATGATTCAAGAAATGCATATGAGGTAGAATTGCCTACTGAGCTGAATATTTCACCAGTGTTTAACATTTCAGATTTGACAGAGTATCATGAAGGAGGTGTTGAAGATGAGGTTGCAGCGGCACAGTGGAGTATTCCAACAAGTAGTTCAGATATCAAGGAAATTGAAGACATACTTGACAGTCGTGTTGGTAGAAGCACAAGGAACAGGACATATGAAGAGTATTTGGTCAAATGGAAAGGATGACCTGTTGAAGATTCATCATGGCTAACAAAGGAGGAGGTTAACCGCCTTGGTCTTCATCTACACACCTGAGTTGTGACAGGGTCACTTCTCAAATTACCCCGGGTGTCTGATACAGGAGCATCTTGGGTGTAAGAGCAATCTTGCATCACCCAAAAATATTTTTATTTTTAAATTCAATAAGGGCTATCTTGTACAGAGCTGCTATTTATGGAAAGTTACTATTTTTGGTAATTTTCATCTGTACTCAGAATGATCTAATTTCTTTCTTGGAGGTTCATTTTGGTCATATAAGTCTGCCAGTAAAGTTTCATTTCCAGATCAAGTGTATGTTGGAAGATATTGAAGATTTTTGGTATTGGCAGCAGTGTATAGAAACTTTGGACTCAATTTTAAAGGCCTTAGAGGCCCCGAATGAAGTCAAAAATTTGGGTGATGGGCACTTACACCGATCAAGCCTGTAGAGCGCTTTGTGGCATTTCTGAAATGGGGCTATAATAGCTAATCGGGTCAACTGGTGATGACTTATGGTCTTCGGAAGTTGGACCACCTGAAATGGCAGAAAATAATTTTCTTCAAAATTTCTGTTTGGGTTTCAAAAGTTATCTTGAGCCTACTATGATGTAATAAAATGTAAAATAAAATAATTCTAAGTTTGGTCGGCCTTATTGGCTAAAATTCTGAAACCTTCCCAGGCAGTGGAAGAATTGCCTATATAAGGAAGGCTATATTATTGTCTTAGCAGTTAGAATAGTTCTGGGTAGTAGATCCGGTATTGACTCGAGGCTTTGTCCTATAGAATATTGTAAGGGAATGCCCCATGTGGCTTTTCATATTGTAATTCTGAAAGTTTGTAATTCCACATTTGTGGAGATAATAAGAAGCCAATTTTCTGTTCTTGCATATTATTGTTGTTGTTTCTCTATTTCTATTATGTGTTTGTGGTATTAAGGGGAGCACCCCTTCATCATCCTAGATAATTGGATACTTCATGAGATTGAAAATTACCACGACTAATGTAGACTCCAATCTTGTATTTCATGATAGATCAAATAAAATTTGATATTCTCTACATTATGTTAGAGACATAGTGGAGAGAAATGTTATACAATTGAGATATAATAGTACAAATAAGTAAATTGTAGACATTGTAACCAATCCTCTCGCAAAATATAGGTGGATAACTTTAGAGGTAAGGTTGGTATGGTAGAAATATAATTTTTCATCTGAGATTGAGTCTTAGTAAAATTATTATGCTATTATATATTTTAAATATTTTTAATGTATAAAATCTTTTTTCATACATATTATTACATGATTGTATGGATCCTGGTAAACATCTCGAAAGGCTACGATCATTCAATGATGTATACTCTTTTTTGGTTACTATTGTAAGGTGATGAATTTAC
>BSBK01006439.1:0-300498 GCA_027943335.1 Chamaecyparis obtusa | reverse complement strand
CATAGATATATATATATACATATATACATAGATATATACATATACATATATATATATATATATATATATATATATATATATATATATATATATATATATATATATGTATGTATATATATATATATATATATATATATATATGTATGTATATATATATATATATATATATATATATATATATATATATGTATGTATATATATGTATATATATGTATATATACATACTGTAGACACCTAAAAATTATTTAGAAAATAAATTATTTTTATTTTATGAAAAATCTATGATGACATCATCATTTATTAATTAATTAATTTATTTATTTTTATGCCATTAAATCCCTTTATCTTAATTAAAAATATTTAATTAAGAAATCCCTCGCAAAAATGTTCAAATCTTATTTAAACATTATTCCCTTATTTATTAATTATTTAATTAATTAATTGACCAAAAATCTCCAAAAAAATAATTAATTTATTTTTTACCCAAAACTTGGCCAATTTTCTTAAGACCACTAACCTCTTCCAGAATCTTCTAATCTCTCCTTAATTTCAATTAAAAGGCTAATCCCATCCTTTCTAACCCTAATCCCAACTCAAAATATTTAATTAAGATTAAATATTTAACTTTCATATTTATTAAATATATTTTAATAAATATTCCCAAAACCAAAAGCCTTTGGAATGAATAAACATTTATTCGATAAAACCTAAGAAAACTCTAGACTCTTCTAGAAACTTCTCAACCCAACCTCTTCACCCATCCTAATCGTAAATTCCCCTAATCCTAATCCTAATCCTCCCCCTAACCTTGTCACATGCCCTAACTAAGGTTAGCCAACTCTTAAGCTTACCCCAAAGTCAACAAAGAGGGCTTCCCTTTTTGAAATTCACTAAATGCATTTAAAGCTTCCTTATCCCTCTTACATGAATTTATCATGCATTTAAGAAGCCCCCTCACCCCTTTCTTACACCCCTTTGACCTTAGGCACATTTCCCAAATTGTGCACATTCCTCTCATCTTTCAACCCAATCCCCTTATGACACTTGTCACAAGGAGGTAACCCTTCCCCTAATGAGCCTCAAACTCATTAAAGCTTTTGAGATAAATAAATCTTTATTTATCTCCTAAATTCCTCTTTATCCTAGAAAGTCCTAGACTCTTCTAGAAGTCTTCATTCTCATCCAAAGCCTAGACTCTTCTAGAAGAAGTCAATCCCCTTGACTCAACCCCTAACCTTACCCCAAACTCTAACTCATCCTCCTAACCCAAGCCCTTCCCAAACCCTATAAATACTCCTCCTTCCAAGAGTAAATTATTAGCTTAGTTTTTATCATTTATGCATTGTTATCATGAGCATTTTTAGCTAGATCATCTTAGCATACATCTTAATTGTTAGATTTCTTCATATTTTTCATGTTTTCTAACACATCTTAGAATAGCTTAATGGATTAATCTTAGTTCATATTTCAAGCTTTTCTCATCATTTATGCATCACCACAAATCCATCTCCATGCATTTGAGAGCACACCCACATCCCTCTAATTGAAGCAAATCAAAGATTTGCTCTATAGCACTTGTTTTTAGCAACAATCTTGAGGTGACTTGGTTTTATATTTGTTTATGCTTTGAACTGATAAATGCTAGATTAGTCTAATGTTTGAATGTTTCAGCCTTTCAAAATAGATAACAGGTTTTAAAATCATAGTCTACATTCTAGCACACCCCGGTGGGACCCACTTCACGGGTTCTTTGCAAACATTCTGGTGGGTTTTAGAGCATTTTCAGATTTTTCAAGCTTATAGGTGGATGGAGCACTTCAAATTCTTCTTCCTCTTCTTGTCTATATTCTTCTTCTATTCCATCTACTTCTTCTTCTTCTAGCAAGATCTTGGCCATTTTTTTTCAAAAAAATCCATAAGGAAGCAAAATCACACACACCTTGTTTTAGTGCTTAAAATGAACCCCCAAATCATTCTTGAATGTTTTAAGGACTAAAATTTGCAAAATTTGTTCTAACAAATAAGAAAAATCAAATCATTTGCATCCTTGCAACATCAAGGTTTTAGAAGCATTCATGCAAAAATTAGGAATATTTCATGTTTTGGGTACTTAAAAAAAAAGAGAACCTCAAATTTGCATCCCATTTTCTAAAAACATTCAAAATCAAATCCTAAAAGTGCATGCAAAAGTTCCTAAGATCAATCCTAAAACACTTTGTTTTTATTGAAAACTAACTTCATTTTGCAAAAATCTTGAATGCCTTCTTTTTCAAATTTCACGCGTCAAAGCTAAATTAGGAACTTGTCTTTTGGAGCTAAAAAATCAAAGCAAGGGTCAAAACAAATCTCAAATGAAATTAAAGAAAAATGAACTTAAGTCCTAAGAGTCATTATTATTTTGAAAATCAAACAAACTCAATCTTGAATGATCTAAAGGATAAAACAAAGCTCTTTTCAAAATTCTTAAATCAACACACCAATCTCAATCTTGAATGATCAAAGAAAGAACTTGCAATTTCTCAAATGGCTTACTTTTTGGAAAATGAACAACTCAAAATCTAAAAACACTTGTGTCTTCAGTTCTTCAAAGTTCAAAAACACTTAATCAATTTGGGAAAATGAAAAAACTTGCTTGATGTGCATTTAGGAGTTTTTCAAATTCTTGCAAAATCCTTGGTAGAGTAAGCAACGTAGAACATTTGGACTTGGACAAGTTCACTTGTTCTACTTTTAGCAAGGCCTATCCAGGAAGAAGTGCTTCCTCCTCAGAGAATGACCTCAAACCGGTATCCCCCCCGGACGGTATATAAATAAAGTGAAGGCAAAAAGTACTCACTTATATCTCCTAATCGTCAGGCGCTCGTGCCAAACACAGTGACTAGGGATGGTAAATATTCCTCTCCCCTAGCATTATTGGCTAGGCACTTAAGTGAGTCACGGGCGGTTAGCATAACTGGGTATGGAGACTCCACAGAACTATTAAAAACCTGATAAAATAGATGCTACCCTATCTACATCTGAAAGTATCAAAATCCTTGTGCAAGGACCGATTCCAAGGGGTTTACCGGGTCGCCTCAAGATTACTCACCATTTGTATTCCCTTCTAGGGGGTACCAAGCTATGGGCAAGTGATTTTGATACTCACCTTCCTTAGGTAGATCTGATTGAAGTGCTTGATAGTCAAATACTTTGTGAAAACATTGTTGGAACATACACTTTTCAAAAGCTTTTATCAGAGTTAGTTATCCTGTTTGTATCCCGCAAGGTTGCTTTGGCCCTTATGCAGATTGCTTTTTCAAAAATCTTTGTTGAAATCTATCATTTTCCATTGGAAAAACATCATACTAATCTACAACTTGGTTCAAGGTACTCAGAACATCCATGTCAGTCCAAATCCTCCAAAAATCCAAAAAATGTCCAAAACTTGTAGAATCTCAAATCATGGTTTTCCAGTCATATTGAATCCAGTCTTGTCATCCTTTCCTCCTATCTTAGGTTAGCAGAGTCATCTTGGTCATCCCCCATCCCCTTGTCTGTCTTCCTCTAGAGTCAGTCTTCTTCCAATCTTAAGCCAAATCCAATCCTAGTCTGATCCTGTCAGTCACCCCAATTTGAGTCTTAGTCTTCCAATCCCTTTTCATCCTTCATTCCTTCATCCAACTCATCCACAATTCAGCATGTCTCAAAACTATTATGATGAGATTGGTTATTATGTATATTCTCTTGATCCATCCTATCCTGATGATGATGAAAGCCTTGTAGATCACGATGCGTACTTTGAAAATCCTAGCAAGTTTGCTCCAAACATCCCCCAGCATCCAATCATTCCTCAAAAAAATCCAATCGTGCCTTCACACTTATCCACTAGCACTCTCTTTCATGTTCTTGGCAAGGCAAATCCATTATCTTATCCATCCACAACTTATCCCTATCTTAAATCTACACATGCATCCTTCATACCTCCATCTCCTGCTATGGTCATATCCCAAACACCATCATCCCATAAAAACACATCTCACTACTTCCCTTATCTAAAAAATCCATCCACTCATCCTTCAAACCATTCTTAAAACCAAAAACCAAGTCTTCCAATCCTTTTTCCCAACCCACCATCCTCCAACTCCTCGTCTGCATTGTCATCCCCTCAAGCAAGTTCCCCTTTATCCACTCCATCTTCATATGAGGACTATCCTAGCTTTCCATCTCCTCCACATTCCAATCCTTCTTCACCACGAAAGTCTCCAAGGAGTTTCACAAGGAAGCCAAAAACAAATCCCACTCCTAAAGTTGAAGAGCCAAGCCATCTCAAACCTTTATGTGAAGCCATCATTGATGAGGCCCATCCATCGCTCCCATCTGTTATCTATCTTCCATACATCCCACTCATTAATCCTCTTCCATCTCCTAGCATCATTGAGTCTCTTCCATCTGAAGTCTCCATCCAATCCCAACCAACATCACCTCCTCCTAGCATTATCCAAAGCATATCTGATGAGCCTCATAAGTTCACCCTTCTTACTGCCATCACAGCTGCAGAACCTTCCATCCTTTCATCCATACCATCTGAAGAGTTCTTCCTTCTTCCAAACATCATAGCTACAAAATCTCCCATCCTTCCATCCACCCCCTCTGACGAGTCCATCCATACATCCCCCATCACTCTATCCACACAAATCCTAGCATGTCAAGATCTTTCCCAAAAGCATATTGAAATACTCACAGAATAAAATCAAGATCCAATCCCTTCACTTCCCCCATCACATGTTCTATTGCTTCCATCACCCCCAATCCAAAATCCTACAATCCCAATTCCTCCAATCCAAGATCCTATCATCCCAATTTCTCCATCTAAAGATCCATTACTATCCCCGAATCCCAGTCAAAATCCCACCATCCTATCCTCTCCTCTTGAGGATCTTCCAAACCAAACTGTCCCACAACCATCACTCTATCCTCTTGGATCACTTACTTTTGTCAAAGACAATCCTCTTGAAGTGGAAGAAATTAGTTTCATATCTTCCATTAGGGAACCAAAAACTAGATGTTTATCATATTCCCCAAGTCAGAAATATCCTTGTTTGGATAAAATGCTCAAGAAATGGAATTATCAAGCAAAAGGCCTAGGCACTCATGAACAAGGAAATCTAGAGCCCATTCAGGATAAGAAACATCCAAAATCATGTGGAATTGGTCACACATCAGAAGAAGGCACTTCCTCTAGAAATGTTGGTACAGCTAAAGCTAAATTCAAGCATCCATCCAAAAACACCATCACATCTCGCCATTATTCCTCCAAAGCATACAATACTATTCCTCCTCCATAATTACAGCCTAGGACAACTTATCGCATTCCTCCTTCATCCTCCAAATCCATTTTGGGTCCCTATGTCCCAAAATCTACCAGCACATATCCTCCACATACCAAATCCATTTTGGGACCCTACATCCCAAAATATCATCCCCCATCTTATCCTACTCAGTCCTTCATCCAAAATCCAAGCATCCCTAGTCATGATCAACAAAGGCACATTGCCACATAACCTATCTGCCAATCTCCTTCTATTCTCTCCATCCATATTTCTTCCATCCCACACATCTCCTCATATTCACTCCAATGGTCCCCACAATTTAGATGCCACATCCATTATGAATAAAGGGAAATATCCACAAAGATCTAAGGATTGTCATGTCCAGCCTAAACAACATGGTCAACCAAAGCAAAATCCAATCAAGTGATCCAATGGATTCCAATGGCCACAAAGGCCCAGAAAAGCACAAGCAAAATCTACTACAATGGCCACAAAGGCCCAGCAAAGCACAAGAAAAATCTACTACATGGCCACAAAGGCCCAGCAAAGAAAAAGAAAAATCTGATGCATACCAATGGCCACAAAGGCCCACCAAAGCTAAAACAAAAATGATATGGATCCCAAAGCAAAAAAGATGTAGTGCATCTAACATAAATATCCACACTAGCATCCAAAGTTGCTAATCCACTAGCTACTCAGTTTCCTCCTCCATCTCCTAAATCCATCTTGGATCCCTATATTACAAGATCTCCTAGCACAAATCCTCCATCATTTCTACATCTGTCTTTCACATCCCATCAACTTCATCCATCTCCCCCACAACATGTGCCAATGTTGATCCTGACAACATCCCCCTATCACGACCACTTTCCATCTTTCCATCCAAACACTTTCTACCACCATATATCCCATCTACCCCATCCAATCTGTGCTTTTGCATAAATCCATCCATCCTAGTGAAGCTGTACCAACATCCGAGCACATCAGAAAGATCAGTGAAGAAAGTCAACGACAAATCAGAGAAATCAGCAGGTCAGCAAATTCGGAAAGTCAGCAACATGACAACACCAAATCAGAAAGTTAGCAACACATCAGAATATCAGAAGGTCAGCATCTAGTCAGTAGAAAATAAAAAAAATCCATAAAAATTGGAAAAATCAAGAGAAAAATATTCGTCCTATGGCAAAAACTTGGCAATTCAAGCACCTTGGGCAAGTACCATGATGAAAACCTAGTAAATAGGCATCATGCGTAGGTCCCCCCAATTCCTTTCTATAGTTGGGGGCCATTCCCTTCTTCCATCTTATCCAACATCTCCTCCATCCCATTCGTCTCTCACCTCCTTCATCCTCCTTTGGATCTTGATGAAAAAACAAAGAGTACCAAGTATACATGCTTTTGGGCACTTTCTTGGCATCCATCACACCTTTCATCTACATATCCTCTATCCAATCCATTTGTCATAGCTTCCATCTACCTTCCTCATCCTCTTGTCAGCATATCTTCTGTCCAATCGTACCCCATTCTACTGCCTCTGAATAAATGAACTATCCTAAGCAGGGGGCATCTTATTCCTTGGTAACGTATTCCTTGGAGACTATCTTTCATCCAAAATCTTCCATCTCCCAAATCCTTAAGAAAATCCACCATCCAATCTTCCCAAGCATTCCTCTATCCAGATCCCTCAGTGGTTCCTCCAGCATTCCATCTTTCAATCCTCCAGCAGTTCTTCCATCCAAATCCAAATCTTCCTCCATCCAAATCTCTCAGCAATTCCTCCATCCAAATCCCAAGCATTTTCCTCCAGCATTAATCCCTCAACATTTTCTCCATATCGCCATCACTTGGTATCTTCCCTTTTCATTGGTATCTAGCTATAGGCTACCCCCATGCAATCCAATGCCACTCATCCATATCCAACTATTCCTAGCAATCTTCCAATCCTCTCCACATCCTCTAGCAATCCAACATCCAAGATCAAGCCAACCAATCGAATCACATCCTTAGTCTTGTAGCAAGCCTTGATCTCAATCCAATAATCATCATTGGGATATGTCCTTTCCAAATCTGTCTCATTTCAGGACACATCTTTTGTCAATCCATCTTGGCTTTCCAGCCCAACTGGGGCATCGTCTTGCATATCTTTGGAGTTTTAGCTTCATCCCCAAGTTCTTTGTACATCCTAATCCTGAGTCTTGTACCATAGCGTCAGTTATGTCTCCACCTAATCTCATTTGTACATATGTGTCTTTAGGTCCCATCCTTTGTGTCAGTTAGCCCTTGTTGCTATCTTGTTGTACATATCCTTGTCAGTCTTGCAGCAGCATTTGATCAGAAATCTTGTCCTACCTAGCCTCGCACTTCAGCAACATCAATTGTTGACTATTCTCGATCATCATGACTATCTTTGAACTGCATCATTTGCCAATCAGAAACATAACATTCTCCCTATTAGCATTAGATCCGCACAGATGTATGCTTATGTTTTGTCTGACCTAAGCCTAATCACGGGTCCCCTCAGTTGTATCCTTCCTGTCTAACCCAATCTTCCACCAAGCACACCAGGTCCGTGTCGATGTATCCTTCCACACATTCAGACCAATCTTCCCGCCATCAATCGAATCAAATCTCTCTCCTTGGCAAAGCTTGTCTTTTGGAGTTATCAATTTGGTCTTAGATTTTGTCCTTTGGCTCTTGTTAATCTTTTACAGCTTCTCTTTGTTCTCCACTCAAAGTCACCATGATCCTTTATATCATGGTGTGCTGCGAATGAGGATAATCTGGGGCAAGGTCTTTTGATCTTTTGCTTCTGCCTGTGAGTCAGTCATGTGTTTGTGGTTTCTTCAGCATCATTCCCACCATGCCTCCTTCGGGTTTCACGTGTGATGCTGGGGCAACCCTGCATGTCTTTTTAGCATCAGTCCTATGCAATGCTGGTGACAAGGCCTTGTGTTCTTTCGTAACCTTGGCAAGTCTCTAGCATTGCTATATCAAACTAGGTTGTGCTCTCTAAAAGATAAAAAGCATGGAGCTCCCTAAATCCCCCATCTTGCATCATATAGATTACTTTTGCATCTTGCATCCTCATGTAGCTACATCTTTCATTTTTGCATTCCATCTCATCTTGCATTCACTCATCTTTTCTCTTGGAAGCTTGGTTATTTATCTCCCCTTCTTCCTAGGTCCTTCCTTCCTTGTTTCCTTTCGAGAAAATTCCACAACGTTTACTCGCGTTATTTTCTCGAGGGGGTACAACCCCTTATTCCTCCAAATTCTAACCTTGGGCATCTTATTTTCTTGTCTTTGACGTCATGCCACTTGCGGCACCGCATCAAAGAGGGGCAAAATGTAGACACCTAAAAATCCTTTAGAAAATAAATTATTTTTTATTTTCTAAAAAACCCATGATGACATCATCATTTATTAATTAATTATTTATTTAATTAACTAATTTATTTTTATGTCATTAAATCCCTTTATCTTAATTAAAAATATTTAATTAAGAAATCCCTCCCAAAAATGTTCAAATCTTATTTAAACATTATTCCCCTATTTATTAATTATTTAATTAATAAATTTATCAAAAATCCCCAAAAAAATAATTAATTTATTTTTTGCCCAAAACTTGCCCAATTTTCTTAAGACCACTAACCTCTTCCAGAATCTTCTAATCCCTCCTTAATTTCGATTAAAAGGCTAATCCCATCCTTTCTAACCCTAATCCCAACTCAAAATATTTAATTAAGATTAAATATTTAATTTTCATATTTATTAAATATATTTTAATAAATATTTCCAAAACCAAAAGCCTTTGGAATGAATAAATATTTATTCCATAAAACCTAAGAAAACTTTAGACTCTTCTAAAAACTTCTCAACCCAACCTCTTCACCCATCCTAATCCTAAATTCCCCTAATCCTAATCCTAATCCTCCCCCTAACCTTGTCACATTCCCTAACTAAGGTTAGCCAACTCTTAAGCTTACCCCAAAGTCAACAAAGAGGGCTTCCCTTTTTGAAATGCACTAAATGCATTTAAAGCTTCCTTATCCCTCTTACATGCATTTATCATGCATTTAAGAAGCCCCTCACCCTTTTCTTACACCCTTTGACCTTAGGCACATTTCCCAAATTGTGCACATTCCTCCGATCTTTCAACCCAATCCCCTTATGACACTTGTCACAAGGAGGTAACCCTTCCCCTAATGAGCCTCAAACTCATTAAAGCTTTTGAGATAAATAAATCTTTATTCATCTCCTAAATTCCTCTTTATCCTAGAAAGTCCTAGACTCTTCTAGAAAGTCTTCATCCTCATCCAAAGCCTAGACTCTTCTAGAAGAAGTCAATCCCCTTGACTCAACCCCTAACCTTACCCCAAACTCTGACTCATCCTCCTAGCCAAAGCCCTTCCCAAATCCTATAAATACTCCTCCTTCCAAGAGTAAATTATTAGCTTAGTTTTTATCATTTATGCATTGTTATCATGAGCATTTTTAGCTAGACCATCTTAGCATACATCTTAATTGTTAGATTTCTTCATATTTTTCATGTTTTCTAACACATCTTAGAATGGCTTAATGGATTAATCTTAGTTCATATTTCAATCTTTTCTGATCATTTATGCATCACCAAAAATCCATCTCCATGCATTTGAGAGCACACCCACATCCCTCTAATTGAAGCAAATCAAACATTTGCTCTATAGCACTTGTTTTTAGCAACAATCTTGAGGTGACTTGATTTTATATTTGTTTATTCTTTGAACTGATAAATGCTAGATTAGTCTAATGTTTGAATGTTTCAGCCTTTCAAAACAGATAACAGGTTCAAAATCATAGTCTATACATACATACATACATACATACATACATACATACATACATACATATATGTGTGTGTGTGTGTGTGTGTGTGTGTGTCTACATACATACATACATACATACATACATGTATGTATGTATGTATGTATGTACACACACACACACACACACACACACACACACACACACACACACACACATATATATATATATATCTATTTATGTAGATATATATCTATATATGTAGATATATATACATAGATCTATACACACACACACACACACACACACATATTTACATATACATATACATATACATAACAAAAATAATTAAAGAAATAAAATCATAGAAAACCTACAATTATGAAGGGTAGCCAACAAGATTTTCTTGCACCTCAAGGTGCTAATATTTTTTTAAAAATTACAATCTATGTGATTGAATCTTCTCACATCATTTCAAAAATGCATTCCCAAATCGAAAGGTTAAACTCTATCTTCTATGCATTTACCTTGGTGGTAGTAGAACTCAAAAACATTGAAATTTGTCATCTCAAAGTATCATTCCCTAGCTCAACAGAGCTAGGGTTTAAAAAATGAAACCCAAAATTTTTCTATATGAATGAAAATTGATATTTCAAAAAGCACATTATCAAATATTGATATACATATACAAAGAAATAAAGAGCTAGTAATATCTAATTCCAAATAGCTGGGAGACAACCAAAAGACCTACATTAGAACATCAACTTTATAAATTCTATACTCACAATGTTGACCATTAGTCATGTGTTGTCACTTAAAATCTCAAAATTTAAATTGATAGCTCTATTCCAAAGGGAAAACATAAAAGTACCAATGAACCATGATGATAATAATGTCAATGTATCAATGTTCCCAAAAATAACCCAATATAATATATTGCTATCGTATTCCCAAATGACCAATTATCAAATGTCACTATTCACATACAATCATCTTACTATACCATTAAGTATGTCATTGCCATGTAAATGAGAAGTATACCAAATATCACTATAAATTGATGCAGGAGCATCCCAGGATCAAAGATATTGACTTAGATGTGCATTATGGTTGAGATTTACTTCAGAGGGTCATAACTTTTGACATAGATGTGGGTTTTGGCTAAAATTTTACAAGCAGTTGCATGAGGTGGAGCTATTTGGATTGCCGGTGGAGCTCTGTTTTAGTGTTTTTTTTTTTTTCAATTTTTTAGAAAGTTGTTTTTGTAATAAATCTAAAATCATATTCTTGATTTCATAGATTAATTGGCAATTCATCTTGCCCTATTTGGGATCATCTTTTGGGAAAAATCAGGATTCGTAGGATGGGTTTTAAAAATTACCAAAAATAGAAAAATTTGATTTTTCCAAAAATCTACCAAATATGGTAATTTTCTGGAATTGTAATAAGTAGTCATTTTCTTTCATTGTAGAGGATGATGGAGTTGGAGTAGTTGAATGAAGAATATGGTATTTTGAAACTTTGCTATTCTGTGTTTTTTTTAGTTACTGTTTGAAGGGTTTGGGCTACATCATAAATTAAACAACTATTTAATTTTTTATCATCAAGGTTAACAAGATCAGCAGTCAAAATAATATGGTGCTAAAAAGGTGACTTTTAAAATGTGGTTTTCAATAATGCCTATTGAAAATAGAATTCTATCATCTGCGTATTCAAATAAACTACATATTTTGAAGGTAGAGTTTGAGTACTACAATTTATATTAGTAGCATTTTTCCAACATTCAATGTCTAAGTGCTTCAAATATTTAGGTGTTTCAAGTAATTAGGTCAAATAAGATGAATTTCCAAAAATAAGAAAAATAATTCCACTTTATGTTGAAATAGTGAACTCAACTTCTTGTTGGTACCCATTAATTGAAGCAATTTTAAGGTATTATTCAAGTGACATTTTAATATATAGTGCATTTTCTATTGTCTTAACCTTGTACTAGTAATTTTTGAAATCAAATGTAATAAAAGAGGTTTTTATAGTTTTCCCTACACTCACAACTAGGAATTCTAAGACCATGGTAGTATTGTGTATAACAGTCTGATCTAGAGTATTAGCACTAGTCAAGGATCTTGTTACATGTAATATACGTAACCTACCTCCTATGAAATCATCAGAGTCTACTATCTTACACAATTTTGATGTCACCCTCAAAATCGCATCCTTAGGGATAATTTTGCATATAGCCCAAAAGATATGCCTAAATGAAAAATAAATAAAATCATCTCCCATAATAATTTTAAAGTCTTACTCCCAAAGACTTTATGGTTTGTCAGCTTTCCTCCTTTAAAATAGTCATTGTCCATGCAAGAAAAATAATCATGAGTTAAAGACATGTTATCAATGATGTCCATTGCAAAGGTGGGTGATATGGCTAAATAGCCAAATACCATGTCACTCCTACAAGTTTACATTCTACAATGCAAAGAGTTAGTTGTATTCCTTTGCATATCTAGTGGATGTTGGAAAATTTCCAAATAATCTCAAAAAAAAATTTGACCCGTGTTCCTACCATAATTAAATTTCCAAATTCCAACATTGATGTCTTGCAAGCCTTCAATATATTATTAGATTGAAAAATTAATCATCCTCACTAATCAAATGATCAATTATAATTGTATCTTTATAAATTTAAAATGGAAGACATATTTCTCAAAGTATTCTCATGGTTAGCTACCTAAACAATAGTCTTCTTTGAGACATTGGCATACCAAATACCAATATACTAGTTGTTGAGGTTGTTGGAACTAAAACTCCCAATCCAAATGTGTCATCCTTTGATATTGTGGTTTGATTTTTAGTGAGGGAACTCTCTAATAGAAGGGTGTCTCCCCTATAAATTTTCAATAACTGATATAAGTGTCGAACAATAATCATAATAGACCATAATTGAAAACCATTCAAAGAAGTTTTAGATACAATATTGTTCCTAAGCATTTTTATATTTGTCAAAACTCCCTGCTCTTATAGTAAATATAAAATAGATTAGAATATTAAAGTTAGACATAATTTATAAGATAGTGGATCTTTTTATTTTTATTTTTTAAAGTGTTGATCTTCAATTATTGTTTGATAATGTATTCTCCCCTTCCTTCAATTACCTCTTCATTTAAGAAATCTTTAAAATAGGCTACCTATAAATTAGGTACATACATCATCCATATGTCTTTATAAAATTTAGAATAAAACGTATAATATTTCTCTATTTCAAACAATCTTAAATATATGAAGACACAGAGTGATCTCTTCCTATGACCAAAGTAAATACGAATCAACCATCACATAGTGATAAGAACGTTCAATCTCTTAAAAAATATTGATTTCTAAATAATTAATTTAAAAAAATCTCTCTATTCTGATTTTAATTAATAACTAAATATGGTCACATGTATATTCGGGAACCTGAAAAGACATTGGCTAAATTGGCTAGTGCTCGCTAGATTTAAACCGATAAGCTCTGGTTCTACTTGATAGTCTAAATATGAGAGTAAGCATTGTAGTGAAGGAACAAGTCAATACAAGACATAGCTCTCCAATTTATATTGTATTCAAAATATGACTTGACTTCTTGAGTCATCGACTTGTCCTTCAAAATCTTATCCTTACATTGAAATAACAGAAGAGCATGGTTGATTGTCACTTGCAACGAGTAAATTAAATACCCTCAATGAGAACCTAAAATTCTTGTCAATGTGTTTGAACAGATATAAATGCACATGTGGGTCATCCTTTTTGTGTGGCTCCAGTGTGATGGTGTGGATGAGAACAATAGTGAACGGAAGTCAACACCTGAGATGTAGAAGACACTAGCCATAGACCTCAAGAAAGCCAAATCACATTGCCATAGAACAATAGTGAGACACCATGAGTGAAAAAAGTTCAAAGTGAAGGGCAAGTGACGTTTAGAATAGAGTCAACACCCGAGACATAGATGGTGTGGATTTTCAACACTATGAAAGTGAACCCTTTCTCCATTTCATAAAATAATCCCAATGATATTCTAAAAATATAATTTTTGATTTGTAGGAAAATATGTATACAGCTCATAGACAAGATCTTCAGCTTTTAAAATGTACAGAAAATGACTCACCATTTTAAAATCTAAATTCCTTCACTATGCCAATGTAGATGATTTGAGTAATATAAGATGAATATGATGTGCAGAAATTAATAATAAGATCACATTGTTGTGAATTAATATAATTGATGGCGAAACAACAAAAATGAACACCATCTTCCTTCCAATCATTGAATCATCCTAAACTCCGATATTCATTAAAATATTTTTAACAAGTTTTATAAGTGTAGTAGAGGTGGAATTTTGTTTCTATTTATGAACCATACGTAGATTAGGTTTGTTAACGTAGTTATCTATAATTTAAAATAAAATGATGTAAGGTACATTTAAACATCTACTAAACTAATATGGAATTGATTAGTGTGTAAATATTAGATCTTTATAATTATAGAAAATAAATGCATGTAAGACATAAATAAAATTGTATTGAAGCATATTTGGACATGGGAAATGTCCTTTTTGAGAGAACCTAAAATCCCCCCTCTAGTGTAGTTCAATAAATGATTTAGGAACCTACACACGATTATAATACACTAATAGATTAGTAATTGTATGTTTTATTTTGCGTGCAACGGATCGCTGATAGGTAGGCAATTTTGGAAAGAAAGAGAATGGTGCATGTGACAATAATTTTGAGCAAGCAAATTGGAAGAGGGAGATGGTTTTACTTTTTTATTTTTTGGGGAAGGTTTCTCAATATCAGATTATAAAATGATATTTTGAATTGTGGGTGGAACCCAAGATAAAGAGCAAAAAAATTCTTAGAAAACACTACATAAAGTCAAATGGAATAGTTTTCTATTCTCCTAATTTTTTCATGGAGATGAGGATTAAGATATCGTGAAGCAACCTTCTATAAAATGATTAGAAATGAAACAATAGGTTCTCTTCAATTCAAAAGGTCATCCAAAAATTATCCCAAAGTCACCCTATTGCATTCTTTTGAAGACCCTATCTAAAATATTACAATGAGGTAAATACAAATCTATGATTCAATCAAAATCAATATTTTAGACATACATGGTATCCCATGCTTAATTCACATATATGTTACAATTAATTTTAGCTTTAGATATTATGAATCCACCTTAAAATGTGGTATCTCATGTTGTAGCCAACAAAAGGAAATATCTATCATATGATGTATACAATTGACAATGATATTAAACACTCATTTGTAGGGTGTAATATAATGGACTTGCACATCTAAATAACCAATTGGGTACTCTTGATTAACTCAAATTTGTGATTATTGACTTGTTGTTGGTGTTAATGACTTGAGTGTTACTACTAGTGGTTTTGATGATTTACGTGTTGTTGATTGTGGTCCAACAATTGAAGGTGTTGGTACTATTGTTGATGTGCAAGACACTTCTGTTGTTGTTGTTGTTGAAGGTGTTATTGTTGTAGGAAATATATGGATTTGTATAGATCCATATTGATTGACGGCGTAGAAAAAAAGAGCATAAATAATGAGATGCATCCAAATACATTTGAGAACATTGTCAAATTCATAAAAAAACCAAGTTCAAATCATAGAAGGTAGAATAGTTATTCTCAATCATACAAATAATTAATAATGAAAGTTGAATGGACATTTCCTATTCTCAAGTAAAATTAATTTGTCAATAATTTTTTCTACCATATTTGGCTCATGACTACCAAAAGAGATATGCACATAGTTGATTGCTCAAAGACATCTAAAGAAAATATTAGGTACTTTCTATTTTAAAACTTACTCAAGAATTATGTTGTTCCAAATTAAAATTTCTACAAGATATCATGCTGATTAATCCACAAAATAAAAGAGTGTAGAGATGGTGTGATATACAGAGGATAAGTGGGGTTCAATATAAACATACACCTCTTTGTTTTCCAAACACAGTATAGGTGTATGGTCTCTCATTTTGTAAATGAAAATGATTTGCGATTACATAGGACTACCTTTAAATATTTTTTAATCATTCTTGAGAGACCAAATTAGCAAATAAATGATTTTGCTAAATATAAGTGATATTTTTGAAGTTGAAAATGGAATGGAAAATGCCAACCATCATTCTCATTATAGAAAAGAAGGAGGATAGGAAACATGCCGAAATATATTAGGGATCATCTAGAATTTACATGAAATTAGAATGATTAGCTTAATGAATCCACTATAAATATGTGCCTCTTACTTTTTATTGGATATTATTTTTGTCTTTGTTTTAACATTAATGTGTCCAGACCTCAAATATAGGATTAAAGTATTCCAAGAATGTCGAACTATGTAGGTTCATTAAAAAACATAATTTTAGTTAGAAGTTCTACAAGGATTAATTTTACATACTTAGTGACCTCTTTATAAAACAAAGTGGATTTAGTAAGCATAACTCTGGTGTTATGCTACAAAATGTAAATGGAAACTTTTTCAAAGCTAAAGGTTTGTTTTCTTATATTCCAGTGCATGAATAATGTTATGCAAATGATCTATTCTTCCTTTGCCATATTTTTATGTGGAATACAATACAATTTTTTTAACAGACATCCAAAAGCTATGTTTCCAACAAATGGTAGCAAAAATTAAAGTATTTTTTTCTTGTTGTGGTGAAAGAAATTAGTTGAGATTACTTAAATATGACTATTATCACCTTATCAATGTGGTTCCTCTTTTTGGAATCTGAAAAATATAAAATATTGCTCCACTTCAACACAAGTTTTGTACCAAAAAATTTAGATTCTAAATCATTTGTTCCCATGGGTTCTTCACAGGACTATTGTATAATAGCCCCTTAACCTTATAAATAAAATAACATTAAGGCTGAATACAAATAGAGTTTCAAACCACCAATAAACAGTTCATAGACATGACAAAAGGAACTAAAATTTTATCATATACAACATTCATTATTCACTATAAACAATAAAAATAAACTCCATAATAGTTATCTAAAAAGAAAACCAAATCTAAACAAACTATAAGAAATGCATAAGGAGCTACAAAATATTTTTTTCATATTAAAACACCTATAAAATAGATCTATAGATTTTAATTATTTCAAAATATATTAGTGATTTTGATGATAATTCTAAAGGAAAACAAAGAAAGAAAGAAAAGAGGAGTTATTTATTCGATAATTCATTGGGCTAGGAAATCCATTGAAGCGAATGAGCTCAGTGATGACCACCAATTAGATCATATAGTACACAATACAATTAATCCTAACTATATTCCTTTAAAATTAAATTAAGAAAAAAACACAAAGAGAGAGAAGGCAAATAGTCAACCATAAGTCTTCATAGACTATACAAAACTACCATCCATGATAGTTTACCCTCCTTTATTTCTTTTTAAAATGAATGAATTTGCAGCTGGGTGATGAACAAGAAGAATTGGGTTATATCTACTTGATTTGTTTTTGTGTTTACTTGGACCCACTCGAGGGTCTAGATCTCCCCAAAGAAAAAGAAGTGGATAGGAAAGTTTCTAAAAAATACCATTTAGTGTAACTATTGCTAGATTTAACATAAATTATGTCATCAACCTGCAAAACAATAAAAACTATTTACTGTTAGGTGGAATATTCTAGGAATTTTGTTTTTAAAAAAATGTAGGATATCAAAGAAATTTGTTGTTTTTTTTCCATTTTTATCATCAAATGTTCTACATCTAACTCTAGAAATTTCATGGTATTCTGTATTGAGAAAAAAAATCATGTACAAAAATGACTTATTCGGTAAGTGCAAAGGGAAAGTGCATAAAAACTTTTAATCCACAACCACTATTGAGATATACCAGGAGGATAAATTAACGATGGAATGATGTAATAAAAGTTAAATTGTTTTGGTTAATGAAATAGTCATAAAATATTTTTCATAATTTAAAAATTTAAAATATATTTACACAAAACTATAACAAAACTATTAATTAAAAGAAAAAATTATAAAATGATTGCAAGAATACTGCAAGTACTAATAAGATCAAAAAACTAATACACCACTACTTACAAAAGGTTGGATTCTAATTAGTTCGTTAGATGAAGTTTAGCTACAACAATCCTCCATATTTATACCCTTTACCATAAGAATAACATGGTTTTCTTGATATATGTGAAGAAGATTCCAAACATATACCCAATTCAATAATAATATGTTCAGAAATGTAAGAGTATGATAATAGGCACATGATATTTTAGTGACCTCACCTCCAAGTTGAAATTTATATAGGATCCGCTGGTTTTGAGATATTCTATGAGCCCTCCATCATGTATTGGGGGATTCTCATAATATTGGGCGTATGCATTTTCAAGCACAAAAATAGGTTGGGCATTTGATGTTCGAGATTGTGATTGTGTCATATAAACATCTTGATTCTCATGCATCTCAAAAGCTGAGTTTTTAATAGAAAAAAAAATTATATAGCAAATAATGTCAAGTATTACATTGACCATTAACGAAAAAAAATCCTCCTACAAAGATCCTAGTCTTCACCACATAACAATAAGTAGATAAAAAAGCTTCATCTTCATTGTCCTAGTCATTTAGAGAAGCTCTAGCTGAAAGGACAGTGAATGCAAGTATAAATGTAACCTTGTTCACAAATATCTCAACTGTCATAAAACCTTGAATTTCAAATTCCAATTATAATGTCAATTTAAATCAAGAAAATACAATAATCTTAGAGGAATTAAAGTGTTTAAATTTATATAACCTTTCTCCCTGATTGTTGTGAGAGGAAAAGAATGAAGATATAAAACATGAATAAGGATGCATTTACCTTAGCATTTATTGTAAGTATTTTCTAGTCATTAATACATGAAAAATTCTATTAAATAATTTGTAGTATTTAAAATATATAGAACATTTAATGTAATTTATTTTTTGAAGACAATTATGGGAGAATGTATCGAGTTCAAGTGTAATTTTATGGGATAATTCTAAGTTAATGATAAGTACAAGACATGACAAATCAAATGTAGATAAAAATTTATATTACATTATAAATATCTAAGAGAAATGGTACCATGAAAATGTTGAGAATCAAGAGAAGATAAAAAAAATAAAAAATATTAATTTTAAGCTAACAAATGAATAGAGAACATACAATACATGAAGTTACATGGTTCATCATCAATAGCTACATCTAGAGAAAAATAGGGTAATCTCTATTTTATTAACTCACTTTCATAGTCTTGGTTATAGTAGCATATATAGATGCATAATGTATTATGCACTTAAAATGGAAAGTCTCTAATCAAGTAGCGAACATATAATTGAAAGAAAAAGGATAAACAAGTGGAACAGTCAAAGACCATTGTTTTTAAATATGAAGTTCTTGATTTAACAAGAACTCATTTATACCACTTGCTTGAAAATTTTGATGTTCTTCCAGATTATAGTTGAATGAGTGTGGGTTGCTTATTAGTAACACAAGTAAAATAGATGCAAACAATTTTAGGGCATACAATTTATGAGAATAGTTAGCTAAATGAGAAAAAATAATGGAAGAATAAATTTACAAATTAGAATAAGAGTTATTTATAATTTTTTGTGTTATTAAATTAGTGTATACTTTGAAGGTCTTACTAACAGACCCCTCATGAGGAGTGAAAAGAAAATAGATTAGTAGAAAAATCCTAAATGTTAGACATTTTTAACTAGTTGGAATTTGGATATGTGGAACAGTTAGCAAAATTAATAAAAAATATAAATTATTAATTTTAGTTTCACATTTATTATCATTTGTATGGGCTTGATTTCTTTAGACTTTATAGGCATGTTTCTCTATCATCTTTTATTCTATATTGTACTATTATATTTTATTAAAATAAGTTAAATAGAAAATATTTTGGCTTCATAGATCATATTCTACTTGTTAGATGGATTTTGACATTGTGAAACACAAAATGTGATGAAGGGTGCTCCCCTTAATACCACAAACACATAATAGAAACAAAGAAAAAACAATAATTTGGAAGAACATAAAATGGGCTTCTTATTATCTCCACAAGTGTGGAATTCCAAATTTCAGAATTACAATATGCAAAGCCACATGGGCATTCCCTTTACAATATTCTGTAGGACAAAGCCTCGAATCATTATCCTGATCTATCCAGAATTTCCCTAGACAACACTACGGGCCTTCTTTATGTAGGCAATTTCAACCGCTCAAGAAGGTTCCATAAATTTAGCCCTAAAGGCCGACCAAACTTAGAATTATTTTATTTTACAATTTATTAAATCAAAGTTGGCTCAAAATAAATTTTGAAACCCAAATAGAAATTTTGAAGGAAAATCATTTTTCACCATTTCAGGTGACCCAACTTCCGAAGACCATAAGTCATCAGAGTTTATCCGATTGACTATTATGACCCAATTCCAGAAATGGCACAAAGCACTCTACATGATTGACTCATGCAAGCACCTATCACCCAAAGTCTTTCCCTCATCCAGAGGCTCTAAAGCTTTCAAAATTGAGTTCAAAGTTTCTATACCCTGCTGCGAATACCAAAAATCTTCAATATCTCCAAAGCTAGACTTGCTTTGTCAATGAAACTTTACTGGTAGGCTGATATGATTGAGATGAACCTCCACATGTGAAATCAGAACATTCTGAGATTATACATGACCAACTTACTAAAAATAGCAAGTTTCCATAAATAGTAGCTCTACACAAGATAGTCCTTATTGAAAAAAAGAAACCAAAAGTATTTTTATTTTTGGGTGATGCAAGATTGCTCTTACACCCAAGATGCTCCTGCATCAAAATATCTATACAGTACCTAAAATGAACCTTCGACTTATTTATTAACTAAATGATATATTCTATCTTTTATGATAAAGATGAATATTAAGTATACATACACATTGCCCAAATTAATAGGACCCAGATTATCCTAAATAAAATTTTAGAAGAGATAATTTGAGATAAGTGCACTAAAGCACCAAAGTCATAGTAAGTGGTAATAAAAAAAAATGAAAATAGTTGTCAGCAAGACCCAAGTAAGGAAGTTAGCTGATGAGTAGGTCCATCATCATAAATATTAAACATATGATTCAAGAATATAGGAATTGACCAATAGTAATTGCAGAGACATAAATAAAGAAAAAAGAATAAGGTTCAAACTTATAGGAGATGCACAAAAAAGTACTCTGTAACTTTGAAAAAGGTTGAATATCATTTAAGAATAAAGAAATTGACCAATGGTCGTAGTAGAGACATAAATATGCTTAACTAAAAAATATAAGGATCAAACTTAAAGGTGATGCACAATAGAGTACTTTGTATGTTTGAAAAAAATTGTACAAAGAGTATATTTACACACCATGAACAAATGAGGCATATGATATAAATGCTCATGTTCAATGGTGCCTAATAATGAACATGTCTTCCACAACAAAGACAACCAACTACAACATTTGTAACCACCATAGCCATCACTAGAGTCAATGCTACCATCATCCCCTTTGAAAAAGAAATACTCCTTTGATATATGCATCTCCCACTTTCATTCACTCTCACTTCATTATCCTATAGACCACCTTCATCAATTAATATGAAAATTTGAATGATTATTTGGAACTATGTTTTTTATTAGGGGAAAATTGGTTTTACAGGGACCAAAACCCCAAAGTTTAGAAAAAAAGGTTTATCCTATCAAAAGGTAACACTAGACAGAAACCAGACAAGACTGAGATGCAAAACAAAAGTAAAAAAATAGGAGACTACAAACCCCAAAGCAACCTAAAAGAATGTGGCCAAAGACTGATTTTCTCTAATGATATCTACATTAATATCTCTAAAATTTTTGACAATATTGTCTAGAGGGGTAGCCTCCTTGTTCTTGCTCCTTAGGCATATAGCTGCACTAGAGCAATTCTCTTGATTATTTGGAACTGTCTTATTTTTAGTGATTACTAGTAATATATTAGAAATCATAGATAACATTGGACTAACTTGTACCATGTATGGAACTTGTTAGACAAAATGTTGGATTATTACAAGATAAGTTATATATTTCAAATTTTATGACCCAAACCTATTCAAATAGAATTTCATTTCTTAGAAAATGCAAAGCACAACTCTCTAAAAAAGAAAGTATAAAATCAAGCACTGGTTTACTTCAAATATCCTAGAATCGGATAAAATACAAAAGGTAAAGATAAACACTACCATCATTGGAACTTTGACATCCATGCCTATGACGCACATTAGTGAATGACCAAATAGAGTGAAGTAATTGACAAGAAAATCCAAATCACAATATCCACAAGAGTAGATGTAAAAAAGAAAAGATCAAAGTGAAACTATAATTATCAATTTGGCATAGTTGGTATGCACCTAACAAACTCTAGTTCAAACCTATAACGTAAACTTCTCCTACATTAGGATCACCCACAAGTCTTATAATAGATTCAAGAAAATAATTATCTACATTAGTTGAATCTGGATATACCTACAAAGTAGGAGAAATCTCCTTTTTTATGGTAAGTGAAAGTTATCTTCATGCAATATCTTAATCACCTAAAGAGAAAATGATTTGCGAGAAAGGTGATACAATATAATTGAATCAAACGTAACTAAAGATATCTTCTAAAAATAAAATGGTTAGACTTTTCAAGACAAACATAATACAAGATGGTTGTTTCTCTTTCCGAAATACAATGCTAAGTACAACAAGTTGAACCAATTTTTTCAAAGGATTGATTATAATTATTTGGATAGCTATTTCTCCAACCCGTCAGGTTGAAGTTCAGTCAAAGGAAATTCTAATTTACAAACCCGTCTAAAATCTAGTGGAAATGCAACCCTAAGGCTTGTGCCATTATTTCTTGAAGCACTACAAAAATCAAACAAAACCTTCTTACCTCTGTTTGATAAAACTTGCTTCTAGAGAAAATGGGGAGTTCTTCAGTTTTCAAAAGATTTATATATTCATCAGGCCAAGAGAAGATAAGGCACCGAGAGAAGATGAGGAAAGACCACGGGAAATGTCACCATGAAAAGACACTACAAAAGCCACTGGAAATCTACTTTCAGACATGGCTGACAATTTTATGGCAGAAAAAGTCCAAACGGATGTCTATCGATGTAGTACATATTTATAGTGATAAGTCTGATTATTAATTTTCAATAGCTTTAGTCACATAATTTTACATACAAAATTTTACTATATAAAAAATATGATACTATAGAGAGGTAGAGTGGACTCCTCAAAAGTTAAAATCCTTATGTATAAATTAGTTTAAGTTTTCACTTTTGAAGTCACTTAAAGAAAATATTTTAATAGGAGAATTCTAGTTCTAATTAAAAAAAAATTCTAAGAAAGGATACATTCTCTTAGGCAAGTGCATATGGAGACTCTATGGTTGATGCTATATATAATGTTTCTTATAGAACTTATTTCTACATCTAACTATGGATGAATAATGGATAATACTAAAGGAAAGAGACATCAAAAAGACGTAGATATTTTCTAATGCCTATCTAGCCTTTCACGTCTTGATAATTACTAGCAGTTGCATGTTTTTGTGCATGCAATGATGAGCCGATAGGAGATTTGATTTTCTAAGGGGTAAAATTAGTTTAGAGCTCAAAGAAGTTTGGGTTATTATGCAATATATCTTTTGTCGTCATTAGTCTTATATTTTCATCTATAAATTTATAAATAAACCAAGGGAAAACTATCAAAACATTAAAAATTATGAAATGACACTTTATAGATAAAGAAGATAAAATTTAAATTTTGTATATAAATGATCTAATGTTATAATTTGCAATGCTTAACTATGACATAATATTCAAATTTTAATTTTGGATGTGATAAAAAATTGGAACAAGTAAGAAATGAATTTATATCATAATATGAAGATTAATTTATTATTTCGCTTCACAACTATTTTAATTGGATCAAAAAACCCTTCATTCTATTTTGAAAATAAAATTATTATCATAAATAAAATATTATCACTTTCTAATTATTTTATACAAAGAAATAAGAGAAACTAACCTTCTTAAAATTTTATAAAACAAAAACCACATTGTAAATGAAATATTATCATTTTTAAATTATTTTATAAAATGAATTAAGATAAAATCACCCTCTTAAAATTTTATCACATTTTAAATGAAATATTGTCAGTTGTTAAATATCATATAGAATGAATTAAAGAAACTTGCTTTCTTAGAATTTTATAAATAAAAAATCACATTCTATTATGAAATTAAAATTATATAAAATAAAAAATCACAGTCTATTATGAAATTAAACTTATATAAAATGAAAAAACACATTCTAATATCAAAGTTATTTCTATTATCAAAACTATAACTTTCTCGATTATATTAAAATAAACTTTCAATTTCTTTTTATAATACAAATATATGGCATAAAAATATAAACATAAAAATGAGGTTTTTATAAAGGATTGTGTGGTTAATCTTATGATAGTACTTGCTGAATTAATGTTTTATTTTTTCATAATATTGTACAAATGACTTTAAATTGTTATTGTTGATGAGGATTGAATAATTAATTAAAAAATTAACATATTCATTTGTTCTTTTTTTCACCTTAGAACATTAATGAAAATATCCTTTCATACAAACACATAGAAAATATCCTTTCATACAAACACATAAAATATTACCCTTTAAAAATTTACTTTTAGCATAAAAAATTTGTAACAACACTATTCCCAACAAATAAATTCTAATAGCTGAATGTTTGTCAAATCTCACACCAAAAACTCGTAAAACTTACTCTCAACATGTCTTAAATTAAATAAACAAATACATCTGGGTAGTAAATAGATGGAATCAAATTTTATTTAGCCAGGAGATGCAGGAATAAACTCATACAGCATTGTTTGGGTTAATATGAACTGACATGTGACTCAAAGTTGAAACCTCTCTATTAAATTGCATTTTTCTCTAGTTTTTGTAGACTAACAACATTTATAAAAATTGCTTTGAAATAATTTCCTCTATGCTAAAAAAACCTTAACAAACTTGTAAAATAATGATGGTTCTTTTCTGCATTGGGGTTTCCCCGATATCTATGAACACGCTGGTCCATTATCTGTCCTGGCAATGCATTTCAACTTTATGCATTCATTCCTTCCAGCTTTCTCAAAATTAGCACGAAGTTCTTGAAGTCTTTAGATCTTAGATATTGTACATATTGCAAAATGATTGTGAATTTGAAGACAATGTAACCAAAACTTTTCAAAGTAAAACTTCTAAAAAAACTAATCACAAAAATCACTCAAAAAGTTGATGCAATCAAATGACATAGAAAGTTACCAAAACATTATAGATGTTTCCTATAATTTAATATGTTAACTACAATCAATTAGAAATAACTTTTAGCAATGTTTAAATATTATATATTTATTAACCATATAATTCTCTTCAAATTAAGTTACCGAAAAAAAAAGACAGTCAGAAGGGCTGACAATTTTCTGGCAAAAAAATACAATTTCAAGTAGCAAAGCTCCCACATAAAGCCTATCGGTTTAATTAGATGAGAAGCACTTTTCTATATTTGTGTCCCTTCAAGGAGTATGTGGGCTTCTTTTTGTTGAGATTTTTTGTACATGCATTTAATCTATTCTTTTTAAAGGTTTTTCTATATAATAAATGAGGGATATCCACACACTTGGCTTGTAGATGTGAATTAGCAAAGGAGACTTTTTATCTTATGTGCAATAATAGGAGGGATTTTGACACACTCAAAGGAGATAAGGAGTTTTGAAAATAAATGTGTTCTCTCATTGTTCATGAAGGATGATGCCCCTTTATATTATCTCATGTTGTACATGAGTTTCAAAAGTTCTTCAAAGAAGATATTTTCTAATGGAGTCAATTTGGTGTATCTTGGGTGAGAAAAAGGGATTGGTGAAGCCAATTGATCAAAGTCTCTAGAAAGGTCATATTCAACTATTACCCGTCCTTTGCTATAAATTGTCCCTTTTTGTGACCTACCTGACCCTCACTCAAAGTTTTCTCTCCCCAATAATTCTCCCTTTCTTGTTGATCCATCTACCCCTCCGTCTAGCTTTTTTGCCTCATGAGATCTAGTCTCTCTCTTTCTTGTTTTCCATGTCCTTCCCCTTGTAGATCTACACCCTTCTCCTTTCATTACTATTAAGGGTTAAGGATTCCCCTCATTTGGCTTCTTACTTGAAGATTCAAAAGTACACTAATGTGGGGATTTATAAAAATAGTTGTACTTTGGTAAAGGATATAAGAGAAACAAGTGCAACAATAGAACTAGAAAATGGTAGCTAAAGTAATTTGGAGAAATCTTGCTCCCATAAATAAAAAAGATGATTACTCTATCTTAGAATATAAGAGGACTCAATGGTCCTTAGAAGAATATTTTAGTAAAAAATCTAATCAAATACCTTCACCCAAATATTTTTCTTCTTTAGGAGACTAAAATGATCTAAGAAAATTTCTACATAGATGATATATAAATATGGCCTTTCTACAACTCTTTAGTTATTTGTGTTGAAGGTGATTTTAGAGGACTTGTTTCTCTTTCAAAACCCAAAAAGCTTGTTGGTTCTCTACAGTCCCAAAATACAAATATCCAAAACATTACCTCTAAGGAAGATAAATCTGTAGTTTAATAGATTCTTATTAATGTGTTTTCTCGTAAAAATCAGTCTCTTAGAGGAGATCTCTATGGTGATGAACTACAACTAATTGAATATCTAATGAATTGAAGGAACAATGATTAGAGATCATAGAGCTACTAAAATGATATGTAAAATGATTAAATCAGTCAATATGTTCTCATTGATGTCAACTAGTTTTTTACAGTGCTTATCATGTTAGTTACAAACATTCGAACATCTGTTGAAGAAAGAAAAGATGAAGAACTGAGATATCTACATGAGGAAAAGATGGATATGACAGATAAGGATAAGATAAACATTCGGTAACTTATTGATGAGTCTATGGCTTTATATTTTTTACTTGAGTATGTTACAATAATCTATTATGAAGAAGAGATTTGAAATTGAACATGTCAACATGATTGATAATTGAAGATTTCTATATACATCGAGCTAGTGTATCCTGAGTGACAATAATAACTAAGCTAGTTAGGTAGTTATCACTGATGCATTTCTATATTAATAGAGTATGGATGAAAACATTAAATACTAAGAACAACCGATTGAATTTGATGAGCTAGAATTTGTTATGATTGCGATGTTAAGGATAAAGTGTGTTATGAGATCCAGGGATGAAAATATTCAGAGATGATCTAAAGGATGAGATTGAAATGTGTTGATGTCATATCTACCAAGGAAGGTTTAAGTAGAAAAAGGGATGAAGGAGATTAAGAGGCAAAATACAATGGATGATATGAAAATGATTTACTTGTCTATATAAGAGATATGAGTTTCATTATTGAAACATGTCACAAAGAAGAAGACTGCAGAGATTTCATGTGAAGAATGTATTCATGCATGCCTGATCAAATTGGTTATTAAAAGAACTCAGCTGTAGACATTACCGAGCGTCGAAGAACTATTTACCGAGTGAGAGTAAGTTGAGAAATATTGAGGAAGTGAAATCGATTAATGATTAGAGAATATTTTTATGGGCTTAGCATAGATCTGAATATTTTCAATTAAGTTGTATTTGAGTTAGATTAGTATTGTACCAGTTTAACCATTGATTCAGAAAATCTCTTAACTGAGTGGACTTAATAGTCTTATTGTAATATCCTATGACATTTGTTAACTATAAAGTGTTATCTTGTTGAACCCATAGTGAATACTAGTCAAAAGTTAATTATTAGTGATAAATCCTCTAACTAGGTCACACTTAATAGTGTGCATTGTAACCTTTAACAAGATTGGCTTTTCACCAAGCTCACTTTAGAAGAGTGAATTATTTTGGGTTATCGGTCCCAAGTGCTTTTTCTCTTAGCAGGGCTTCCACATTAAATCATTTTGTTATATGTTACTTGTTATGATTTTTTTTCTATCATAATTTACATACTGCATAGTTGATTTAGTTGGTAATCACAGTTGGATAATTACTAGTAATTGGTAAACTAGACAGACAACTTGATATTTTATGTTACCTAGCTGCATAATTTGTTGGAATTATTTTGTAAGGTACATCTTAGTATTTACGACTGTAGTATAATTGATCTAACTAATTCAGTCCCCTCTCAGTTATTCTAAGAATTGGTATCAGAGCATATTGGTTGCTTGGAAGAAAGTTTTAAGGACTTGAGCAGAAATATTACAAGATGTACAAGAGGGAAGTGCCAAAGCTAAACAAAGATAACTTTACCACATGGAAAATCCATATGAGACTTCACATATCTAGAATTGGTGAATCTATTATAACTTTACCAGGGACAATGGCTACTTACAATGGAATGTTGGACCTATGACTGTTGATCAGTTGAGAGACCGACATGAACACAATATTAATATGATAAAGATTGTTGCTACTCTATCTCATGCTAAATTTGAGGATATCAAGGATTTCACAACAATGAAGAAAATATGGGAGAAACTTGCTCTAGTTCATGGTGGTGATGTGAATGTGATGAGAGCCAAAGCTGAAAGCTTGAGAGGTAGGTTTGACGACATGAAGATGAAGGAAGGAGAGAACATTATAAAATATTTAAACCAAATCAAAGAGGTAGTCAATGCTATCCAAGGAGAAGGAGGTACTATTGATGAAGATACTATGGTAAGTAAGATACTAAGAACTTTTTTGCCTATCTATGCAATCAGAATATCTACTATTCATGAAATGAGGTCTGCACCTAACATCACTCTTACTCTTGATAGTTTGATTGGACAGTTAACAACTTTTGAGATGAATAATTTTGACAATAGTGTTTTATCAAGTGTTGAGTATGCTTTTATGTCATCTCTTAAGATTGGTAAATCTACTAGTAAGCATAATATAAAGACTGAAAGTGATAGTAATACTAACGATGAGCTTGATGAGCTTGAAGCACTTATGGCCCACAGACTACAAAAATGTAAAGGAATATATAAGGGAAAGTTACCTTTAGCTTGTTTTAATTGTAAAGAGATTGGCCATATTATTGCTAGATGTCCTAATAGGAAAGAGGAAGATAACAACTGATCTAGTGATGGAAATTTTGGCAGAAGGAATAATAGAGGAAAATGACACTACAATAGAGACAACCAAGATCACAAAGATAAAGGAAAAAAGATAGGTTACCTTGTTGGAGAAGATGACACCAACACCAACACTGACACTGATGATGATATTGAGGTAGTATTTGTTGAAATGAAAGATGATTCAGTAGAGGAGGAACTGTATGTAGAAACAACACTTATTTCTAAAGTTAATAAAAATGATACTTGGATCGTTAATAGTGGCTAAACACATCACATAACTGGTGATGAATATAAGTTTGATCATCTTGAGCATTATAATGGAGGATCCGTGAAAATGGTAAATGATACACCTTGTATGGTAAAAGTAAAAGTGTCTAGTCTATTAAATGATAAAATTAGATGTGATATTTCATACTGGGTAAAAGGACTTAACTACAATTTCTTGAGTGTAGCATAGCTAAATAACTCAGGGTATCGAGTTGCATTTAAAGAAAGAAGGTGAAAATCTATGATGAAAATGGAAAGCTTATCAGAACAGGAGGACAATCAAAAGGTAATTTATTCTATCTTAACAATGTTGAAACTTCTTGTTTATTGGTGAAGAATGAAGATGAATGGTTATGGAATAAGATGTTATGCAATGTAAAATTTGATAACATGATTAAGATTAGTAGAAAGAGAAAAGTTAGAAGTTTTCCAAGTCTAATCAAACCTGATCATGTTATGTGCCATCAATGTAAAAAAGGAAAGATGACCAAATCTAGTTTTAAAAGTACAGACTATTCATCTAAAGGAATTTTGGAGTTGGTTCACACCAATTTATGTGGTCCTATGAGAACTCAAAGCTACTATGGTGATAAATATTTTATTTTATTTGTTGATGACTATACTAGACTGATGATAGTTATATTATTGAAAGAAAAATATGAGGCATTCAAACTGTTTAAATGGTATAAGGCTAAAGTTGAAAAAAAACTAGAAAAGAATTGAAATGCTTAATGTCTAATAGAGGAGGTGAGTTTGTTTCTGATGAATTCACTAATTTCTATAATGAGCATGGAATCAAAAGGCAAGTTTCTGGACCTAGAACACCACAGTAGAATGGAATTACTGAAAGGAGGAATTGAGCTATTTTTTATTGTGCTAGAACATTGATGATTAAGAAAAATGTTGCACAAATGTACCGGAGAGAGGCAGTTAGCATAGTAGTATACACCTTGAATAGAGTTCAAATGAAGAAAGACACAAACAAGACACCTTACGAGTTATGGTTTTGATACACACCGAGTGCAGGTTATTTTAGAATATTTGGTAGTAAGTGTTATATTCTGAAAGATGATAGGAATGGTAAATTTGATTCTAAATGCGATAAAGTAATATTTTTTGTATATTCTACTAAGAGTAAAGATTATAAATGTTTGAACAAGGCTACTAATAAAATGATTTAAAGTGCTAATGTCAGAGTTGATGAGTTTGCTGAAAAGAATAATGAAGAAAGTATGAAGGAACTAGAAGACTATGCTAGGTTTACTTATGTTAAAGATCCAATATATCTACTGAAGCTATAGGCTTAGTCTATCAAGCATCAGGAAAATGCTACCAAGAATCAGCAAATGCAAACTAAGAATCATGAAGAAGCTACCGACCAGCAAAATGAACCTGAACTGAATGATGAGCAAAGATGAGATCAAGTGCTAGCAAGATTTTTTAGAAGACACCATCAAGAGAATCAAATCATTGGAGATAAGAAAGCTGGCATGATGACCCAAAGTAAGTTAAGACAAAACACATTGATGCAGGAGGATCCTGGGTGTAAGAGCAATCTTACATCACCCAAAAATATTTCTATTTTTATATTCAATAAGGGCTATCTTGTGTAGAGTTGCTATTTATGGAAACTTGCTATTTTTAGTAAGTTGGTCTTACGATCTCGGAATGTCTAATTTTACATATGGAGGCTCATCTCAGTCATATCAGCCTGCCAGCAAAGTTTCATGGCTAGATCAGGTGTAGTTTTGAAGATATTGAAGATTTTCGGTATTGGCAGCAGGGTACAGAAACTTCAAACACAATTTTGAAGGCTTTAGAGGCCTGGGATGAGGTTGAAAATTTGGGTGACGGACACTATGCACCAATCAAGCCTGTAGAGCGCTTCGTGGTGTTTCCAGAATGAGGTTATAATAGCCAATCGGGTCAACGAGCGATGACTTATGGTCTTCGAAAGTTGGGTCACCTGAAATGGCGAAAAATAATTTTTCTTCAAAATTTCTGTTTGGGTTTCCAAACTCATTTTGAGCTGACTTTGATGTAATAAATTGTAAAATAAAATAATTCTAAGTTTGGTCGGCCCTAAGGGCTAAATTTCTAGAACCTTCTCGGGCGGTGGAAATTGCCTATATAAAGAAGGCCCGTAGTGTTGTCTAGGGTAGTTCTGGGTAGTAGATCTGGGTAATAATTCAAGGCTTTGTCATACAGAATATTGTAAGGGAATGCCCATGTGGCTTTGCATATTGTAATTCTGAAAGTTTGTAATTCCACATTTGTGGAGATAATAAGAAGCCAATTTTTTGTTCTTGCATATTATTGTTGTTTCTCTATTTCTGTTATGTGTTTGTGGTATTAAGGGGAGCACCCTTCATCAAGTGGTATCAGAGCAAGAGTTCTTGAGTGTGTAAACAGATCACCGACTGTGAGGCAGTTTGCACCAGGACCGTGGTTAGGGTTTCAGTTCACATCGTGAAAATGCCTCCACGAAGGGAACGTGGCGGAAGAGCTAGTGCTGTGACACCTGAGGTTAGAGAGCTGCAGAGACAAGTGCGAGCATTGCAAGAAGAAATTCACAGAGGAATGAACCTTAATGTCAGAGATGAAAGCAAGGATGAAGCCGAAGAAGAATATCAAGAAGGTGAAGCCGAAATTGTGAACCAGGAGGAAGAACAAGTTTTTTGGGCAATTTCCAAGATTGGGAAAAGACCTAAGATTGAGGTTCCTACATTTTCTGGAAATCTTAACCCAGAGGAATTGATTGACTGGATTAATGAATGCGAGGAATATTTTGAGTATGAAGATGTTGAGGATCCTGATAGGGTCAAATTTGCGAAGGCCAGACTGAAAGGTCATGCGAAGATCTGGTGGCAAGAAATTCAATTGGAGCGAAATAGAAGAGGGAAAGATAAAATCAAAAGATTGGATCGGATGGTGGATAAATTGAAGTGACAGTTCATTCCTATTGATTATGAGCTTGACCTATTCAAGAAAATGCAAATTTTGAAGCAAGCAGGAAGATCTGTTCAGGAGTATACAGAAGAGTTCTATCGACTCCTCATTAGAACAGGCCATGCAGAAGCTGATAAAGAGAAAGTTGCCCGATACCTTAATGGGTTAAGGCCAAGCATTCAAGAGGAGTTGAATCTGGTTGAACTGAATAGTATTGACAAGGCATACCAGTTTGCCCTAAAAGTAGAGGAAAAGCTGAACAAGAAGTTTGAGAGCAGACAAAATGGAAGAGGTCATGGAGGAAGATCTGGTGGACGGTCATATGGTGGCCGAAATGAAGATCTGAAAAAGAAGGACGAGGCCAGTAGCAGTCAGAATTAGAGAGGAAATAATTCCAATCCTTTCCAGAATCAGAGTAATAGAGATCAGAGAGGGAGAGGAAGAGGACAAGGATCTGGAAGAGGAGGCTTCCGTGGAACATGTTTTCACTGTGGAGAAGAAGGTCATAGGGCATTTGAATGTCCTCAGTGCCAAGACAGTATAGACAGGAGAAATGAAGGCCAAGCCAGAGTTGCAAATGTAGATGAAGATGCTAGATCATCAAATTCTGAAGATGCTGAAAGAGGAGAAACACTAATTAACAGAAGAGTCTTGCTGAGTGGTGAGAATGAACCTGAACAAAGGAGGAGCCTATTTCACACTAAATGCATGTGTGAGGGTAAATGCTGTGATGTGATTATCGATAGTGGAAGCACTGACAATTTGGTGTCAGAAGAGATGGTGACAAAGTTGAAGCTCAAGAGACAGAAACACCCACATCCATATCGGATTGCCTGGGTGCAGGATGACCACAAGGTCATGGTCAGTGAACAGTGCCTGGTAAAGTTCAAGATCGGCGGATACCAAGATGAGGTACTATGTGATATCATCTCTATGGATGCATGTCATATGTTGTTGGGTAGACCGTGGCAGTTTGACAGATGTGCTGTACATGATGGTCGTGCAAATACCTATTCCTTGACAAAGGATGGAGTGCGACATAAACTAAAGCTATTGAAGGAGACCAAAGAGAAGGTATGTGGTAATGCAAGAATAACATTTGTTGATGGAAGAAAATTCCTAGATGGTATGTGGCATGAGCATGTGTGTTTTGCTTTAATTTCAAAAGTTGGTAAAGAAGAAGTATAGGATGTACCTGTAGAGGTTGCAGATTTGTTGAATGAGTTTCAGGATATCGTATCTGATAATGTACCTGATGGATTACCACCAGTAAGGAAAATCGGTCATCAGATGGATTTGATTCCAGGAGCCAGTTTGCCAAACAAGGCATCACATAGAATGACACCAACAGAAAGTGAAGAGTTGAACAGACAAGTACATGAGTTATTGCAGAAGGGGTTGATTCGAGAGATTCTAAGTCCCTGTGCTGTACCTGTGGTATTAGCACCAAAGAAGAATGGAGAGTGGAGGATGTGTATAGATTTCAGAGAAATAAACAAGATCACAATCAATTATAGGTTTCCATTGCCATGAATGGATGATATTATGGATTGTTTGAGTGGGGCTGTGTATTTCTCAAAGATAGATCTAAAGAGTGGATATCACCAGATTTGGATCAGAGAAGGAGATGAATGGAAGACCGCCTTCAAGACAAAGGAAGGACTGTATGAGTGGTTAGTCATGCCTTTTGGGCTAACCAATGCACCGAGCACTTTCATGCGGCTCATGAACGAGGTTCTGAAATTTTTTTTGGGTAAGTTTGTCATTGTTTACCTAGATGATATTTTGATTTTTAGCAAGACATTGGAGCAACATATGATGCATATTCATATCGGGTTTGAGAAGTTGAGAGATGAGAAATTGTTGATTAATTTGAAGAAGTGCAGTTTTGTGAAGAAAGAGTTAGTGTATTTGGGATTTGTAGTTTTAGCAGAAGGTCTAAAAATTGACCCAGAGAAGGTACAGGCTATCCTTGAATGGCCTACTCCAAGGAGTGCTACCGAGGAAAGATCTTTCCATGGTTTGGCTAGATTTTATAGAAATTTTATCAGAAATTTTAGCAGTATTTGTGGACCCTTGACTGAAACAATGAGAGAGGATAGAAAAGAGTTTAAGTGGACTAATGGGGCAAAAAAGAGTTTTTAATTGTTGAAACAAAAAGTTACAGAACAACCTATTTTAGCACTTCCAAATTTTAATAAGGTGTTTCAATTAGATTGTGATGCTAGTGGGACTGCAATAGGAGCTGTTATGAGCCAAGAAGGTAAACCTGTTGCTTATTTCAGTGAGAAGTTAAATGATGCCAAGAGAAAATATTCTGTCTATGATCAAGAATTTTATGCTATAGTTCAGGCATTAAAGAAGTGGAGACATTATCTGCTTCCTAAGGAGTTTATTTTGTATACTGATCATCAAGCGTTGCAATATTTGAATAGTCAAGGAAAGTTGAATCAGAGGCATTTGAAATGGGTTGAGTTTTTGTAGAGTTATACATTTGTTTTGAAGCACAGGAGTGGAAAGTCTAATAGGGTTGCGGATGCTCTTAGTAGAAGGCAAGTATTGCTGACAGAGATGCAGATTGAAGTGGTCGGGTTCAAGGAGTTCAAGAATTTGTATCCAAAGGATCCTGATTTTGGTGAAGCTTGGAAAGCTTGTACAGAACCTGTTACTCTAGACAGGATGAAATGGCTGGATTTTATCATCCAAGATGATATGCTATTCAGAGGGAGTCAGTTGTGCATTCCACGAAGTTCTATGAGGGAGAATCTCATCAAGGAGAAGCATAGTGGAGGATTGGCTAGACATTTTGGTCGTGACAAAACCCTTGCTTTGGTTGGTGAGAATTATTATTGGCCGCAATTGCAGCAAGATGTGAAGAAGTTTATACAGAGTTGTAGAGTATGTCAGATGGCAAAAGGAGTGAAGCAGAATACAGGGCTGTATTAGCCTTTACCTGTACCAGAGAAGCCTTGGGAGGATATCAGCATGGACTTTGTTCTTTGTTTACCAAGGACTCAGCAGGGATATGATTCAATTTTTGTGGTGGTTGATAGATTTTTGGAGATGGCACATTTCATTCCCTAAAAGAAAACTAATGGTGTTGTTCATATAGCAGAATTGTTTTTCAGAGAAGTGGTGAGACTACATGGTTTGCCAAAGACCATAGTTTCAGATCGAGACACTAAGTTCGTTGGATATTTCTAGCCTACATTGTGGCAGAAGTTGAAGACAGATTTGAAGTTTAGTTCATCACATCATCCAGAGACTGATGGACAGACAGAGGTGGTGAATAGAAGTTTGGGAAATTTGCTGCGATGTTTGGTTCAAGACAAGCCAACAGGATGGGATTTGATTTTACCACAGGCTGAATTTGTATACAATAATTTTGTCAACAGGAGCACTGGTAAATCACCATTCCAGATTGTATATGGAAGTAGTCCAAGAAATGCATCTGAATTGAGAAAGATAGATAAAGGAGAAATAAGTAGTGCTGAAGGTGATGATTTTGCAGAACATTTGAAGAACATCCATGAGGAGGTGAGGAAGCATATTACCAAGATGAATGTGCAGTATAAGACTAAGGAAGATGAGAAAAAGAGGCATAAGGAATTTCAGGTTGGGGATGAAGTCATGGTTCATTTGCGGAAGGACCAGTTTCCAGGTGGTACATATAACAAGCTGAAAATGAAGAAGTTTGGACCATGTAAGATACTGAAGAAACATGATTCAGGAAATGCATATGAGGTAGAATTACCTACTGAGCTGAATATTTCACCAGTGTTTAACATTTCAGATTTGACAGAGTATCATGAAGGAGGTTTTGAAGATGAGGTTGCAGCAACATAGTGGAGTATTCCAGTAACCAGTTCAGATATCAATGAGATTGAAGACATACTGGACAGTCATGTTGGCAGAAGCACAAGGAACAGGACATATGAAGAGTATTTGGTCAAACGGAAAGGATGACCTATTGAAGATTCATCATGGCTAACAAAGGAGGAGGTTAACAGTCTTGGTTTTCCTCTGCACACCTGAGTCATGACAGGGTCACTTCTCAAATTACACCAGGTGTCTGATGCAGGAGCTCCTGGGTGTAAGAGCAATCTTGCATCACCCAAAAATATTTCTATTTTTATATTCAATAAGGGCTATCTTGTGCAGAGTTGCTATTTATGGAAATTTGCTATTTTTAGTAAGTTGGTCTTATGATCTCAGAATGTCTGATTTTACATATGGATGCTCATCTCAGTCATATCAGCCTACCAGCAAAGTTTCATGGCTAGATCAGGTGTAGTTTTGAAGATATTAAAGATTTTCGGTATTGGCAGCAGGGTACAGAAACTTCGAACTTAATTTTGAAGGCTTTAGAGGCCCCGGATGAGGTTTAAAATTTGGGTGTTGAGTGCTTTGCGCAGGTCAAGCTTGTAGAGCACTTTGTGGCATTTCCAGAATGGGGTTATAATAGGCAATCGGTTCAACGAGCGATGACTTATGGTCTTCGAAAGTTGGGTCACCTGAAATGGCGAAAAATAATTTTTCTTCAAAATTTTTGTTTGGGTTTCAAAACTCATTTTGAGCCGACTTTGATGTAATAAATTGTAAAATAAAATAATTCTAAGTTTGGTCGGCCCTAAGGGCTAAATTTCTAGAACCTTCTCGGACGGTGAAAATTGCCTATATAAAGAAGGCCCATAGTGTTGTCTAGGACAGTTTTGCGTAGTAGATCTGGATAATAATTCGAGGCTTTCTCCTATAGAATATTGTAAGGGAATGCCTATGTGGTTTTGCATATTGTAATTCTGAAAGTTTGTAATTCCACATTTGTGGAGATAATAAGAAGCCAATTTTCTGTTCTTGCATATTATTGTTATTTCTCTATTTCTGTTATGTGTTTGTGGTATTAAGGGGAGCACCCTTCATCAAGTGGTATCAGAGCAGGAGTTCTTGAGTGTGTAAATAGATCACCGACTGTGAGACAGTTTGCACCAGGACCGTGGTTAGGGTTTCAGTGCACATCGCGAAAATGCCTCCACGAAGAGAACGTGACAAAAGAGATGGTGTTGTGACACCTGAGGTTAGAGAGCTGCAGAGACAAGTGCGAGCATTGCAAGAAGAAATTCACAGAGGAATGAACTTTAATATCATAGATGAAAGCGAGGATGAAGCCGAAGAAGAATATCAAGAAGGAGAAGCAGAAATTGTGAACCAGGAGGAAGAACGACTTTTTCGGGCGATTTCCAAGATTGGGAAAAGACCTAAGATTGAGGTTCCTACATTTTCTGGAAATCTTAACCCAGAGGAATTGATTGACTGGATTAATGAATGCGAGGAATATTTTGAGTATGAAGATGTTGAGGATCTTGATAGGGTCAAATTTGCGAAGGCTAGACTGAAAGGTCATGCGAAGATCTGGTCGCAAGAAATTCAATTGGAGTGAAATAGAAGAGGGAAAGATAAAATCACAAGATGGGATCGGATGGTGGATAAATTGAAGCGACAGTTCATTCCTATTGATTATGAGCTTGACCTACTCAAGAAAATGCAAAGTTTGAAGCAAGCAGGAAGATCTGTTCAGGAGTATAAAGAAGAGTTCTATCGACTCCTCATTAGAACAGGCCATGCAGAAGTTGATAAGGAGAAAGTTGCCCGATACCATAATGAGTTAAGGCCAAGCATTTAGGAGGAGTTGAATCTAGTTTGAATGAACAGTATTGACAAGGCATACCAGTTTGCCCTAAAAGTAGAGGAAAAGCTGAACAAGAAGTTTGAGAGCAGACAAAATGGAAGAGGTCGTGGTGGAAGAACTGGTAGACAGTCATATGGTGGCCGAAATGAAGATCCGAAAAAGAAGGATGAGGCCAGTAGCAGTCAGAATCAGAGAGGAAATAATTCCAATCATTTCTAGAATCAGAGTAATAGAGATCAGAGAGGGAGAGGAAGAGGACAAGGATCTGGAAGAGGAGGCTTCCATGGAACATGTTTTCACTGTGGAGAAGAAGGTCATAGGGCATTTGAATGTCCTCAGCGCCAAGGTAGAATAGACAGGAGAAATGAAGGCCTGGCCAGAGTTGTACATGTAGATGAAGATGCTAGATCATCAAATTTTGAAGATGCTGAAACAGGAGAAACACTAATTAACAGAAGAGTCTTGCTGAGTGGTGAGAATGAACCTGAACAAAGGAGGAGCCTATTTCGCACTAGATGCAAGTGTGAGGGTAAAAGTTGTGATGTGATTATCGATAGTGGAAGCACTGAGAATTTGGTGTCAGAAGAGATGGTGACAAAGTTGAAGCTCAAGAGACAGAAACACCCACATCCATATCGGATTGCCTAGGTGCAGGATGACCACAAGGTCATGGTCAGTGAACAATGCCTGGTAAAGTTCAAGATCGGCGGGTACCAAGATGAGGTACTATGTGATATCATCTCTATGGATGCATGTCATATGTGGTTGGGTAGACCGTGGCAGTTTGACAGATGTGTTGTACACGATGGTCGTGCAAATACCTATTCTTTGACAAAGGATGGAGTGTGACATAAACTAAAGCCATTGAAGGAGACCAAAGAGAAGGTATGTGGTAATGCAAGAATAACATTTGTTGATGGAAGAAAATTCCTAGATGGTATGAGGCATGAGCATGTGTGTTTTGCTTTAATTCCAAAAGTTCGTAAAGAAGTAGAGAATGTGCCTGTAGAGGTTGCAGATTTGTTGAATGAGTTTCAAGATATCGTATCTAATAATGTACTTAATGGATTACCACCAGTAAGGAAGGTTGGTTATCAGATGGATTTGATTCCAGGAGCTAGTTTACCAAATAAAATAGCACATAGAATGACACCAGTAGAAAGTGAAGAGTTGAACAGACAAGTACACGAGTTATTGCAGAAGGGGTTGATTCGAGAGAGTCTAAGTCCCTATGCTGTACCTGCGGTATTAGCACTAAAGAAGAATGGAGAGTGGAGGATGTGTACAGATTTCAAAGTAATAAACAAGATCACAATCAAGTATAGGTTTCCATTGCCACAAATGGATGATATTATGGATTGTTTGAGTGGGGCTGTGTATTTCTCAAAGATAGATCTGAAGAGTAGATATCACCAGATTTGGATCAGAGATGGAGATGAATGGAAGATCGCCTTCAAGACAAAGGAAGGACTGTATGAGTGGTTAGTCTTACCTTTTGGGCTAACCAATACACCGAGCACTTTCATGCGGCTCATGAACGAGGTTCTGAAATTTTTTTTGGGTAAGTTTGTCATTATTTACCTAGATGATATTTTGATTTTTAGCAAGACATTGGAGGAACATATGATGCATATTCGTATCGTGTTTGAGAAGTTGAGGGATGAGAAATTGTTGATTAATTTGAAGAAGTGCAGTTTTGTGAAGAAAGAGTTAGTGTATTTAGGATTTGTAGTTTCAGCAGAAGGTCTAAAAATGGACCCAGAGAAGGTACATGCTATCCTTGAATGGCCTACTCCAAGGAGTGCTACCGAAGTAAGATCTTTCCATGGTTTGGCTAGCTTTTACAGAAAGTTTATCAGAAATTTTAGCAGTATTTGTGGACCCTTGACTGAAACAATGAGAGGGGATAGAAAAGAGTTTAAGTGGACTAATGGGGCAGAAAAGAGTTTTCAATTGTTGAAACAAAAAGTTACAGAACAACCTGTTTTAGCACTTCCAGATTTTAATAACGTGTTTCAAGTAGATTGTGATGCTAGTGGTACTGCAATAGGAGCTGTTATGAGCCAAAAAGGTAAACCTGTTGCTTATTTCAGTGAGAAGTTAAATGACACCAGGAGAAAATATTATGTCTATGATCAAGAATTTTATGCTATAGTTCAAGCATTAAAGAAGTGGAGACATTATCTGCTTCCTAAGGAGTTTGTTTTGTATACTGATCATCAAGCGTTGCAATATTTGAATAGTCAATGAAAGTTGAATCAGAGGCATTTGAAATAGGTTGAGTTTTTGCAGAGTTATACATTTGTTTTGAAACACAGGAGTGGAAAGTCTAATAGGGTTACGGATGCTCTTAGCAGACGGCAAGTATTGCTGATAGAGATGCAGATTGAATTGGTCAGGTTCAAGGAGCTCAAGAATTTTTATCCAGAGGATCCTGATTTTGGTGAATCTTGGAAAGCTTGTACAGAACCTGTTACTCTAGACAGGATGAAATTGCTGGATTTTATCATCTAAGATGATATGTTATTCAGAGGGAGTCAGTTTTGCATTCCACGAAGTTCTATGAGGGAGAATCTCATCAAGTAGAAGCATAGTGGAGGATTGGCTGGATATTTTGGTTGTGATAAAACCTTTGCTTTGGTTGGTGAGAATTATTATTCGCTGCAATTGCAGCAAGATGTGAAGAAGTTTATACAAAGTTGCAGAGTATGTCAGATGGCGAAAGGAGTGAAGTAGAATACAGGGTTGTATCAACCATTACCTGTACCAGAGAAGCCTTGGGAGGATATCAGCATGGACTTTGTTCTTGGTTTACCGAGGACTCAGCAGGGATATGATTCAATTTTTGTGGTGGTTGACAGATTTTTGAAGATGACACATTTCATTCCCTGCAAGAAAACTAATGATGATGTTCATATAGCAGAATTATTTTTCAGATAAGTGGTGAGACTACATGGTTTGCCAAAGACCATAGATTCAGATCGAGACACTAAGTTCGTTGGATATTTCTGGTGTACATTATGGTAGAAGTTGAAGACAGATTTGAAATTTAGTTCATCACATCATCCACAGACTGATGGACAGATAGAGGTGGTGAATAGAAGTTTGAGAAATTTGCTGCGATGTTTGGTTGGAGACAAGCCAACAAGATGGGATTTGATTTTACCACAGGCGGAATTTGCATACAATAATTCTATCAACAGGAGCATTGGTAAATCACCATTCTAGATTGTATATGGAAGTAGTCCAAGAAATGCATCTGAATTGAGAAAGATAGATAAAGGAAAAATAAGTAGTGCTGAAGCTGATGATTTTGCAGAACATTTGAAGAACATCCATGAGGAGGTGAGGAAGCATATTACCAAGATGAATGTGCAGTATAAGACTAAGGCAGATGAGAAAAGGAGGCATAAGGAATTTTAGGTTGGGGATGAAGTCATGGTTCATTTGTAGGAGTGATTTCCAGTTGGTACATATAACAAGCTGAAAATGAAGAAGTTTGGACCATGTAAGATACTGAAGAAACATGATTCAGGAAATGCATATGATGTAGAATTGCCTACTGAGCTGAATATTTCACCAGTGTTTAACATTTCAGATTTGATAGAGTATTATGAAGGAGGTGTTGAAGATGAGGTTGCAGCAACACAGTGGAGTATTCTAGCAACCAATTCAGATATCAAGGAGATTGAAGACATACTGGACAGTCGTGTTGGCAGAAGCACATGGAAGAGGACATATGAAGAGTATTTGGTCAAATGGAAAGGACGACCTATTGAAGATTCATCATGGCTAACAAAGGAGGAGGTTAACCATCTTGGTTTTCCTCTGCACACCTGAGTCGTGATAGGGTCATTTCTCAAATTACCCCAGGTGTCTGATGCAGGAGCATCCTGGGTGTAAGAGCAATCTTGCATCACCCAAAAATATTTCTATTTTTATATTCAATAAGGGCTATCTTGTGCAGAGTTGCTATTTATGGAAACTTGCTATTTTTAGTAAGTTGGTCTTATGATCTCGGAATGTCTGATTTTACATATGGATGCTCATCTCAGTCATATCAGTCTGCCAGCAAAGTTTCATGGCTAGATCAGGTGTAGTTTTGAAGACATTGAAGATTTTCGGTATTGGCAGCAGGGTACAAAAACTTCAAACTCAATTTTGAAGGCTTTAGAGGCCCCAGATGAGGTTGAAAATTTGGCTGATGGGCGCTTAGCGTCGGTCAAGCCTGTAGAGCGCTTTGTGGCATTTCCAGAATGGGGTTATAATAGCCAATTGGGTCAACGAACGATGACTTATGGTCTTCCGAAGTTGGGTCACCTGAAATGGTGGAAAATATTTTTTCTTCAAAGTTTCTATTTGGGCTTCAAAACTCATTTTGAGCTGACTTTGATGTAATAAATTGTAAAATAAAATAATTCTAAGTTTGGTCGGCCCTAAGGGCTAAATTTCTAGAACCTTCTTGGGCGGTGGAAATTGCCTATATAAAGAAGGCCCGTAGTGTTGTCTAGGGTAGTTCTGGGTAGTAGATCTGGGTAATAATTCGAGGCTCTGTCCTACAGAATATTGTAAGGAAAAGCCCATGTGGTTTTGCATATTATAATTCTGAAAGTTTGTAATTCCACATTTGTGGAGATAATAAGAAGCCAATTTTTTGTTCTTGCATATTATTGTTGTTTCTTTGTTTCTGTTATGTGTTTGTGGTATTAAGGGGAGCACCCTTCATCAAGTGGTATCAGAGCAGGAGTTCTTGAGTGTGTCAATAGATCACTGACTGTGAGGCAGTTTGCACCAGGACCGTGGTTAGGGTTTCAGTGCACATCGCAAAAATACTTCCACGAAGAGAACATGGCGGAAGAGCTGGTGCTGTGACACATGAGGTTAGAGAGTTGCAGAGACAAGTGCGAGCATTGTAAGAAAAAATTCGCAGAGGAATGAACCTTAATGTCAGAGATGAAAGCGAGGATGAAGCCGAAGCAAAATATCAAGAAGGAGAAGCTGAAATTGTGAACCAGGAGGAAGAACGACTTTTTCGGGTGACTTCCAAGATTGGGAAAAGACCTAAGATTGAGGTTCCTACATTTTCTGTAAATCTTAACCCAGAGGAATTGATTGACTGGATTAATGAATGCGAGGAATATTTTGAGTATGAAGATGTTTAGGATCCTGATAGGGTCAAATTTGTGAAGGCCAGACTGAAAGGTCATATGAAAATCTGGTGGCAAGAAATTCAATTGGAGCGAAATAGAAGAGGGAAAGATAAAATCACAAGATGGGATCGGATGGTGGATAAATTGAAGCAACAGTTCATTCCTATTGATTATGAGCTTGACCTACTCAAGAAAATGCAAAGTTTGAAGCAAGCAGGAAGATCTGTTCAGGAGTATACAGAAGAGTTCTATCGACTCCTCATTAAAATAGGCCATGCAGAAGCTGATAAGGAGAAAGTTGCCCGATACCTTAATGGGTTAAGGCCAAGCATTCAGGAGGAGTTGAATCTAGTTCGAATGAACAGTATTGAGGAGGCATACCAGTTTGCCCTAAAAGAAGAGGAAAAGCTAAACAAGAAGTTTGAGAGTAGACAAAATGGAAGAGGTCATGGTGGAAGATCTGGTGGACGGTCATATGGTGGCTGAAATGAAGATCCAAAAAAGAAGGATGAGGCCAGTAGCAGTAAGAATCAGAGAGGAAATAATTCCAATCGTTTCCAGGATCAGAGTAATAGAGATCAGAGAGGGAGAGGAAGAAGAAAAGGATCTGGAAGAGGAGGCTTTCGTGGAACATGTTTTCACTATGGAGAAGAAGGTCATAGGGCATTTGAATGTCCTCAGCGCCAAGGCAGAATAGACAGGAGAAATGAAGGCCAGGCCAGAGTTGTACATGTAGATGAAGATGCTAGATCATCAAATTCTGAAGATGCTGAAAGAGGAAAAATGCTAATTAACAGAAGAGTCTTGCTGAGTGGTGAGAATTGACCTGAACAAAGGAGGAGCCTGTTTCGCACTAGATGCAAGTGTGAGGGTAAATGTTCTGATGTGATTATCAATAGTGGAAGCACTAAAAATTTGGTGGCAGAAGAGATGGTGACAAAGTTGAAACTCAAGAGACAGAAACACCCACATCCATATCAGATTGCCTGGGTGCAGGATGACCACAAGGTCATGGTCAGTGAACAGTGCCTGGTAAATTTCAAGATCGGCAGATACCAAGATGAGGTACTATGTGATATCATCTCTATGGATGCATGTCATATGTTGTTGGGTAGACCGTGGCAGTTTGACAGATGTGTTATACATGATAGTCGTGCGAATACCTATTCCTTGACAAAGGATGGAGTGTGACATAAACTAAAGCCATTGAAGGAGACCAAAGAGAAGGTATGTGGTAATGCAAGAATAACATTTGTTGATGGAAGAAAATTCCTAGATGGTATGAGGCATGAGCATGTGTGTTTTGCTTTAATTCCAAAAGTTGGTAAAGAAGAAGTAGAGGATGTACCAGTAGAGGTTGGAGATTTGTTGAATGAGTTTTAGGATATCATATCTGATAATGTACCTGATGGATTACCACCAGTAAGGAAGATCAGTCATTAGATGGATTTGATTCCAGGAACCAGTTCGCCAAATAATGCAGCACATAGAATGAAACCAGCAGAAAGTGAAGAGTTGAACAGACAAGTAAATGAGTTATTGCAGAAGTGGTTGATTCGAGAGAGTCTAAGTCCCTGTGCTGTACCTATGGTATTAGCACCAAAGAAGAACAGAGAGTGGAGGATGTGTACAGATTCTAGAGTAATAAACAAGATCACAATCAAGTACAAGTTTCCATTGCCATTAGTGGATGATATTATAGATTGTTTGAGTGGGGTTTTGTATTTCTCAAAGATAGATCTGAAGAGTGGATATCACCAGATTCAGATCAGAGAAGGAGATGAATGGAAGACCGTCTTCAAGACAAAGGAAGGACTATATGAGTGGTTAGTCATGCCTTTTGGGCTAACCAATGCACCGAGCACTTTCATGCGGCTCATGAACGAGGTTCTGAATGAATTTCTGGGTAAGTTTGTCATTGTTTACCTAGATGATATTTTGATTTTTAGCAAGACATTGGAGGAACATATGATGCATATTCGTATCGTGTTTGAGAAGTTGAGAGATGAGAAATTGTTGATTAATTTGAGGAAGTGCAGTTTTGTGAAGAAAGAGTTAGTGTATTTAGGATTTGTAGTTTCAACAGAAGGTCTAAAAATGGACCCAGAGAAGGTATAGGCTATCCTTGAATGGCCTACTCCAAGGAGTGCTACTGAGGTAAGATCTTTCCATGGTTTGGCTAGGTTTTACAGAAAGTTTATCAAAAATTTTAGCAGTATTTGTGGACCCTTGACTGAAACAATGAGAGGGGATAGAAAAGAGTTTAAGTGGACTAATGGGGCAGAAGAGAGTTTTCAATTGTTGAAACAAAAAGTTATAGAACAACCTATTTTAGCACTTCTAGATTTTAATAAGGTGTTTCAAGTAGATTGTGATGCTAGTGGTACTGCAATAGGAGCTTTTATGAGCCAAGAAGGTAAAACTGTTGCTTATTTTAGTGAGAAGTTAAATGACACCAAGAGAAAATATTCTATCTATGATCTAGAATTTTATGCTATAGTTCAGCCATTAAATAAGTAGAGAGATTATCTGCTTCCTAAGGAGTTTTTTTTTATACTGATCATCAAGCGTTGCAATATTTGAATAGTCAAAGAAAGTTGAATCAGAGGCATTTGAAATGGGTTGAGTTTTTGCAAAGTTATACATTTGTTTTGAAACACAGGAGTGGAAAGTGTAATAGGGGTACGAATGCTCTTAGCAGAAGGCAAGTATTGCTGACAGAGATGCAGATTGAAGTGGTCGGGTTCAAGGAGCTCAAGAATTTGTATCCAAAGGATCCTGATTTTGGTGAATCTTGGAAAGCTTGTACAAAACCTGTTACTCTAGACAGGACAAAATGGCTGGATTTTATCATCCAAGATGATATGCTATTCAGAGGGAGTTAGTTGTGCATTCCACGAAGTTCTATGAGGGAGAATCTCATCAAGGAGAAGCATAGTGGAAGATTGGCTGGACATTTTGGTTGTGATAAAACCCTTGCTTTGGTTGGTGAGAATTATTATTGGCCACAATTGCAGCAAGATGTGAAGAAGTTTGTACAGAGTTGCAGATTATGTCAGATGGTGAAAGGAGTGAAGTAGAATATAGAGTTGTATCAGCCATTACCTATACCAGAGAAGCCTTGGAAGGATATCAACATGGACTTTGTTCTTGGTTTACCGAGGACTCAGCACGGATATGATTGAATTTTTGTGGTGGTTGACAGATTTTTGAAGATGGCACATTTCATTCCCTACAATAAAACTAACGATGCTGTTCATTTAGCAGAATTTTTTTTCAGAGAAGTGGTGAGACTACATGGTTTTCCAAAGACCATAGTTTCAGATTGAGACACTAAGTTCGTTGGATATTTCTGGTGTACATTGTGGCAGAAGTTGAAGATAGATTTAAAGTTTAGTTCATCACATCATACACAGACTGATGGACAGACAGAGGTGGTGAATAGAAGTTTGGAAAATTTTCTGTGATGTTTGGTTGGAGACAAGCCAATAGGATGGGGTTTTATTTTACCATAGGTGGAATTTGCATACAATAATTCTATCAACAGGAGCACTGGTAAATCACCATTCCAGATTGTATATGGAAGTAGTCCAAGAAATGCATCTGAATTGAGAAAGATAGATAAGGGAGAAATAAGTAGTGCTGAAGCTGATGATTTTGCAGAATATTTGAAGAACATCCATGAGGAGGTGAGGAAGCATATTACCAAGATGAATGTGCAGTATAATACTAAGGCAGATGAGAAAAGGAGGCATAAAAAATTTTAGGTTGGTGATGAAGTCATGGTTTATTTGTGGAAGGAGCGGTTTCCAGTTGGTACATATAACAAGCTGAAAATGAAGAAGTTTGGACCATGTAAGATACTGAAGAAACATGATTCAGGAAATGCATATGAGGTAGAATTGCCTACTGAGCTGAATATTTCACTAGTGTTTAACATTTCAGATTTGACAGAGTATCATGAAGGAGGTGTTGAAGATGAGGTTGCAGCAACACAGTGGAGTATTCCAGCAACCAGTTCAGATATCAAGGAGATTGAGCACATACTGGACAATCGTGTTGGCAGAAGCACAAGGAACAGGACATATGAAGAGTATTTGGTCAAATGGAAAGGATGACCTATTGAAGATTCATCATGGCTAACAAAGGAGGAGGTTAACCATCTTGGTTTTCCTCTGCACACCTGAGTCGTGACAGGGTCACTTCTCAAATTACCCAAGGTGTCTGATGCAGGAGCATCCTGGGTGTAAGAGCAATCTTGCATCACCCAAAAATATTTCTATTTTTATATTCAATAAGGGCTATCTTGTGCAGAGTTGCTATTGATGGAAACTTGCTATTTTTAGTAAGTTGGTCTTACGATCTCGGAATGTCTGATTTTACATATGGAGGCTCATCTCAGTCATATCACCCTGCCAGCAAAGTTTCATGGCTAGATCAGGTGTAGTTTTGAAGATATTGAAGATTTTCAGTATTGGCAGCAGGGTACAGAAACTTTGAACTCAATTTTGAAGGCTTTAGAGGCCCCATATGAGGTTGAAAATTTGGGTGAAGGGAGCTTTGCGCCGGTCAAGCCTGTAGAGCGCTTCGTGGTGTTTCCAGAATGGGGTTATAATAGCCAATCAGGTCAACGAGTGATGACTTATGGTCTTCGAAAGTTGGGTCACCTGAAATGGTAGAAAATAATTTTTCTTCAAAATTTCTGTTTGGGTTTGAAAACTTATTTTGAGCCGACTTTGATGTAATAAATTGTAAAAAAAATAAATTCTAAGTTTGGTCAGCCCTAAGGGCTAAATTTCTAGAACCTTCTCGGGCGGTGGAAATTGCCTATATAAAGAAGGCCCGTAGTGTTGTCTAGGGCAGTTCTGGGTAGTAGATCTGGGTAATAATTCGAGGCTTTGTCCTATAGAATATTGGAAGGGAATTCCCATGTGGCTTTGCATATTGTAATTCTGAAAGTTTGTAATTCCACATTTGTGGAGATAATAAGAAGCCAATTTTCTGTTCTTGCATATTATTGTTGTTTCTCTGTTTCTGTTATGTGTTTCTGATATTAAGCGGAGCACCCTTCATCAAGTGGTATCAGAGCAGGAGTTCTTGAGTGTGTAAACAGATCACCGACTGTGAGGTAGTTTGCACCAGGACCGTTGTTAGGGTTTCAGTGCACATCACGAAAATGCCTCCACAAAGAGAACGTGGCGGAAGGGCTGGTGCTGTGACACCTGAGGTTAGAGAGCTGCAGAGACAAGTGCGAGCATTGCAAGAAAAAATTCGCAGAGGAATGAACCTTAATGTCAGAGATGAAAGCAAGGGTGAAGCCGAAGAAGAATATCAAGAAGGGGAAGCCTAAATTGTGAACCAAGAGGAAGAATGACTTTTTGGGGCGATTTTCAAGATTGGGAAAAGACCTAAGATTGAGGTTCCTACATTTTTTGGAAATCTTAACCCAGAGGAATTGATTGACTGGATTAATGAATGTGAGGAATATTTTGAGTATGAAGATGTTGAGGATCCTGATAGGGTCAAATTTGTGAAGGCCAGACTGAAAGGTCATGCGAAGATCGGGTGGCAATAAATTCTATTGGAGCGAAATAGATGAGGGAAAGATAAAATCACAAGATGGGATCGGATGGTGGATAAATTGAAGGGACAATTCATTCCTATTGATTATGAGCTTGACCTACTCAAGAAAATGCAAAGTTTGAAGCAAGTAGGAATATTTGTTCAGGAGTATACAGAAGAGTTCTATCGATTCCTCATTAGAATAGGCCATGCAGAAGCTGATAAGGAGAAAGTTGCCCGATACCTTAATGGGTTAAGGACAAGCATTCAGGAGGAGTTGAATCTAGTTCGAATGAATAGTATTGAGGAGGCATACCAGTTTTCCCTAAAAGTTGAGGAAAAGCCGAACAAGAAGTTTGAGAGCAGACAAAATGGAAGAGGTTTTGGTGGAAGATCTGGTGGATGGTCATATGGTGGCCGAAATGAAGATCTGAAAAAGAAGGATGAGGCCAGTAGCAGTTAGAATCAGAGAGGAAATAATTCCATTCATTTCCAAGATCAGAGTAATAGAGATCAGAGAGGGAGAGGAAGAGGACAAGGATCTGGAAGAGGAGGCTTCTGTGGAACATGTTTTCACTGTGGAGAAGAAGGTCATAGGGCATTTGAATGTCCTCAGCGCCAAGGCAGAACAGACGGGAGAAATGAAGGCTAGGCAAGAGTTGCACATGTAAATGAAGATGCTAAATCATAAAATTTTGAAGATGCTGAAAGAGGAGAAATGTTAATTAACAGAAGAGTCTTGCTGAGTGGTGAGAATGAACCTGAACAAAGCAAGAGCATGTTTCGCACTAGATGCAAGTGAGAGGGTAAATTCTGTGATGTGATTATCAATAGTGGAAGCACTGACAATTTGGTGTCAGAAGAGATGGTGACAAAGTTGAAGGTCAAGAGACAGAAACACCCATATCCATATCGGATTGCCTAGGTGCAGGATGACCACAAGGTCATGGTCAGTGAACAATGACTGGTAAAGTTCAAGATCGGTGGGTACCAAGATGAGGTACTACGTGATATCATCTCTATGGATGCATGTCATACGTTGTTGGGTAGACCGTGGTAGTTTGACAGATGTGCTGTACACAATGGTTATGCGAATACCTATTCCTTGACAAAGGATGGAGTGCGACATAAACTAAAGCCATTGAAAGAGACCAAAGAGAAGGTATGTGGTAATGCAAGAATAACATTTGTTGATGGAAGAAAATTCCTAGATGGTATGAGGCATGAGCATGTGTGTTTTGTTTTAATTCCAAAACTTGGTAAAAAAGTAGAGGATGTACCTGCAGAGGTTGCAGATTTGTTGAATGAGTTTTAGGATATCATATTTGATAATGTATCTAATAGATTACCACCGGTAACAAAGATCAGTCATCAGATGGATTTGATTCCAGGAGCCAGTTTGCCAAACAAGGCAGCACATAGAATGACACCAGTAGAAAGTGAAGAGTTGAACAGACAAGTACACGAGTTATTGCAGAAGGGGTTGATTCAAGAGAGTCTAAGTCCCTGTGCTATACCTATGGTATTAGCACCAAAGAAGAATGGAGAGTAGAGGATGTGTACAGATTCCAGAGCAATAAATAAGATCACAATCAAGTATAGGTTTCCATTGCCACGAATGGATGATATTATAGATTGTTTGAGTGGGGCTGTGTATTTCTCAAAGATAGATCTGAAGAGTGGATATCACTAGATTCATATCAGAGAAGGAGATGAATGGAAGACTTCCTTCAAGACAAAGGAAGGACTATATGAGTGGTTAGTCATGCCTTTTGGGCTAACCAATGCACCGAGCACTTTCATGTGGCTCATGAACGAGGTTCTGAAAGAATTTCTAGGTATGTTTGTCATTGTTTACCTAGATGATATTTTGATTTTTAGCAAGATATTGGAGGAACATATGATGCATATTCATATCGTGTTTGAGAAGTTGAGAGATGAGAAATTGTTGATTAATTTGAAGAAGTGCAATTTTGTGAAGAAAGAGTTAGTGTATTTAGGATTTGTAGTTTCAGCAGAAGGTCTAAAAATGGACCCAGAAAAGGTACAGGCTATCCTTGAATGGCCTACTCCAAGGAGTGCTACCGAGGTAAGATCTTTCCATGGTTTGGCTAGCTTTTACAGAAAGTTTATCAGAAATTTTAGCAGTATTTGTGGACCCTTGACTGAAACAATGAGAGGGGATAGAAAAGAGTTTAAGTGGACTAATGGGGCAGAAAAGAGTTTTCAATTGTTGAAACAAAATATTACAGAACAACCTATTTTAGCACTTCCAGATTTTAATAAGGTGTTTCAAGTAGATTGTGATGCTAGTGGTACTACAATAGGAGTTGTTATGAGCCAAGAAGGTAAACCTGTTGCTTATTTCAGTGAGAAGTTAAATGACGGCAAGAGAAAATATTCTGTCTATGATCAAGAATTTTATGCTATAGTTCAGGCATTAAAGAAGTGGAGACATTATCTGCTTCCTAAGGAGTTTATTTTGTATACTGATCATCAAGCATTGCAATATTTGAATAGTCAAAGAAAGTTGAATCAGAGGCATTTGAAATGGGTTGAGTTTTTGCAGAGTTATACATTTGTTTTGAAACACGGGAGTGGAAAGTCTAATAGGGTTGCAGATGCTCTTAGCAGAAGGAAAGTATTGCTGACAGAGATGTAGATTGAAGTGGTCGGGTTCAAGGAGCTCAAGAATTTGTATCCAGAGGATCCTGATTTTGGTGAAGCTTGGAAAGCTTGTACAGAACCTGTTACTCTAGACAGGACGAAATGGCTGGATTTTATCATCCAAGATGATATGCTATTCAGAGGGAGTCAATTGTGCATTCCATGAAGTTCTATGAGGGAGAATCTCATTAAGGAGAAGCATAGTGGAGGATTGGCTGGACATTTTGGTCATAATAAAACCCTTGCTTTGGTTGGTGAGAATTATTATTGGCTGTAATTACAGCAAGATGTGAAGAAGTTTGTACAGAGTTGCAGAGTATGTCAGATGGTGAAAGGAGTGAAGTAGAATATAGGGTTGTATCAGCCATTACCTGTACTAGAGAAGCCTTGGGAGGATATCAGCATGGACTTTGTTCTTGGTTTACCGAGGACTCAGCGGGGATATGATTCAATTTTTGAGGTGGTTGACAGATTTTTGAAGATGGCATATTTCATTCCCTGCAAGAAATCTAATGATGCTGTTCATATAGCAGAATTGTTTTTCAGAGAAGTGGTGAGACTACATAGTTTGCCAAAGACCATAGTTTCAGATCGAGACACTAAGTTCCTTGGATATTTCTGGTGTACATTATGGCAGAAGTTGAAGAAAAATTTGAAGTTTAGTTCATCACATCATCCACAGATTGAAGGACAGACAGAGGTGGTGAATAGAAGTTTGGGAAATTTGCTGTGATGTTTGGTTGGAGACAAGCCAATAGGATAGGATTTGATTTTACCACAGGCAGAATTTGCATACAATAATTCTGTCAACAGGAGCACTAGTAAATCACCGTTCCAGATTGTATATGGAAGTAGTCCAAGAAATGCATCTGAATTGAGAAAGATAGATAAAGGAGAAATAAGTAGTGCTAAAGCTGCTGATTTTGCAGAACATTTAAAGAACATCCATGAGGAGGTGAGCAAGTATATTACCAAGATGAATGTGCAGTATAAGACTAACGCAGATGAGAAAAGGAGGCATAAGGAATTTTAGGTTGGGGATGAAGTCATGGTTCATTTGCGGAAGGAGCGGTTTCCAGTTGGTACATATAACAAGCTGAAAATGAAGAAGTTTGGACCATGTAAGATACTGAAGAAACATGATTCAGGAAATGCGTATGAGGTAGAATTGCCTACTGAGCTGAATATTTCACCAGTGTTTAACATTTCAGATTTGAAAGAGTATCATGAAGGAGGTGTTGAAGATGAGGTTGCAGCAACATAGTGGAGTATTCCAGCAACCAGTTCAGATATCAAGGAGATTGAAGACATACTGGACAGTCGTGTTGGCAGAAGCACAAGGAACATGACATATGAAGAGTATTTGGTCAAATGGAAAGGACGACATATTGAAGATTCACCATGGCTAACAAAGGAGGAGGTTAACCATCTTGGTTTTCCTCTGCACACCTGAGTCGTGATAGGGTCACTTCTCAAATTACCCCGGGTGTCTGATGCAGGAGCATCCTGGGTGTAAGAGCAATCTTGCATCACCCAAAAATATTTTTGTTTTTATATTCAATAAGGGCTATCTTATGCAGAGTTGCTATTTATGGAAACTTGCTATTTTTAGTAAGTTGGTCTTACGATCTCGGAATGTCTGATTTTACATATGGAGGCTCATCTCAGTCATATTAGCCTACCAGCAAAGTTTCATGGCTAGATCAGGTGTAGTTTTGAAGATATTGAAGATTTTTGGTATTGGCAGCAGGTTACAGAAACTTCGAACTCAATTTTGAAGGCTTTAGAGGCCCCGGATGAGGTTGAAAAATTGAGTGACAAATGTTTTTCGCCAGTCAAGCCTGTAGAGCGCTTCATGGCGTTTCCAAAATGGGGTTATAATAGCCAATCGGGTCAACGAGCGATGACTTATGGTCTTCAGAAGTTGGGTCACCTGAAATGGCAAAAAATAATTTTTCTTCAAAATTTCTGTTTGGGTTTCAAAACTCATTTTGAGCCGACTTTGATGTAATAAATTGTAAAATAAAATAATTCTAAGTTTGGTCGGCCCTAAGGGCTAAATTTCTAGAACCTTCTCGGGCGGTGGAAATTGCCTATATAAAGAAGGCCCGTAGTGTTGTCTAGGGCAGTTCTGGGTAGTAGATCTGGGTAATAATTCGAGGCTTTGTCCTACAGAATATTGTAAGGGAATGCCCATGTGGCTTTGCATATTGTAATTCTGAAAGTTTGTAATTCCTAATTTGCGGAGATAATAAGAAGCCAATTTTTTGTTCTTGCATATTATTGTTGTTTCTCTGTTTCTGTTATGTGTTTGTGGTATTAAGGGGAGCACCCTTCATCACACATGCTTAGTTTATCAGTTTGAACCTAAGAATGGTAGGGATGCACTTGAAAATGAGGAATGGATAAATGCTATGAATGAGGAAATTTAAAAAATTGAAAAGAATAAGACATGGACATTAGTACCCAGACTAAAAGATAAAAATGTTATTGGTACTAAGTGGATTTTCAAGAATAAGTTAAATGAAAATGGTGAGGTCACTAGGAATAAGGAAAGACTTGTTTGCAAGGGATATGCATAAGAAGAAGGTATTGCTTATGGAGAAACCTTTATACCTGTTGCTAGATTGGAAGGAGTCTGTATTCTACTTGCATATGTGACACATAAGGGATTTAAAGTATATAAAATGGATGTGAAATCAGCTTTTATGAATGGAATACTTGAGGATGAGGTCTGCATATAAAAACCATAAGGTTTTGTTAATAAGAATAAAAAAAACATGGTATGTAGACTACACAAACCTTTGTATGGACTAAAGCAAGCACTAAGGGCATGGTATGAAAGACTACATGCTTATCTTATCAGTATTGGTTTTGTAAGAACTAGTGATTTAACAATAATCTGTATATGAAAGGAGAATCTGACGAAAATATTTTGATTAATGAGATATTTGTTGATGATATAATCTTTGGAGGACAAGATCTGATTTGCAAATTTTTTGCTGATGAAATGAGAAAGGAATTTGAGATGTCTATATTTGGATAATTTAAATTCTTTCTAGGTTTGCAAGTTATACAATACAAAGATGGTATTTTCATCACTCAATCAAAATACATTAAAGAATTGTTAAAAAAATTTTGCATGGAAGATGCTAAACCAGTAGGAACACTGATGGCAACTACATGTAAATTGATAAAGGATGATGAATCTATAGAAGTAAATCAGTTTCTATACTGATCTATGATTGCAAAACTAATGTATGTTGTACACAATAGGCTTGATATTGCACATGTTGTTGGCATTATGGCTAGATTTTTTTCCAATCATAAAGATTCACATATGATTGCAGTTAAAATAATTTTGAGATACTTGAAGAAGATGAAAGACTATTCTTTATGGTACACATTGGAAGGAAAATTTGAACTTAGAGTTTACACCGATGCAGATTGGGCTAGAAACATAGATGACTGGAAGAACACAACTAGTGGAGTATTATTTTTAGGGGAAAGGCTTGTGACTTGGATAAGCAAGAAACAAGCATGCATTTATTAGTCTACTGCTAAAGTAGAGTATGTTGCTGCTAGTGTAGATTGTTCAAATATTGCTTGGATTAGACAAGTGTTGGATAAAATGAATGAGGTAATCACTGATCTGGTGATTATATTTTATGACAACACTAGTACTATAAATATTTCTAAGAATCTTGTGATGCATTAAAAAAAAAGCATATATCTATTAAGTATCACTACTTGAGGGAATAAGTTCAAGAGAAGCAGGTGAAACTGGAATTTGTAACATCTAAAGATCAACTTACTGATATCTTTACCAAACCCTTACCAAAGGACACATTTGAATATTTCAGGACTAGACTTGGGGTCTGTCCCCTATCTACCGGTCACTGAGGTGATGTGGAGGTTGCATCAACCTATACTTATTAGAAGATCATTTATGTTGATGCATATAGCTAATACTTTGAATTTTTTTAAAGGTTGTGAAAGATTGTAGAAATTGGAACATAAATTTGTTTAACAGTACACTGAAGGTACCTGATATGAACTGAACAATAGAGAATTACTTGGCTACTTAAGAGATGTTTGTATATTTTCTTTGGCATTGTTGCCAAAGGGAGAGAGAATGAATATGGAAAATCAGTTAGTGAGAACACAAACAGGGAGAGAGATTGTAGAAAGAGAGAGACTTGAATATTTGTTGTTGAGAACAAAATGAATCTAAGAATTGAAAAGATCAAATCCGTAGGGAGAGTCTGCATGTAATGCTATTTTATTTTGTAGTGATTAAAAATATTAAATATCAAGCTAGGGAGAGCCTACTGAGATGTACAACATTTACTTACATAGTTGTAGAATACATGTTTGGTATGTGTATGGCATATTTTCATATTGCTTTTGTTGCCATCAATGCCAAAGGGAGAGATTGATGAACTACAATTGATTGAATATCTAATGAATTGAAGGAACATTGATTAGAGATCACAGAGCTACTAAAATGATATGTAAGATGATTAAATCAATCAATATGTTGTCATTTATGTCAACAAGTTTTTGATAGTACTTATCATGTTAGTTACAAATATCTGGACATCTGTTGAAGGAAGAAAAAATGAAGGACTGAGATATCTAGATGAGGAAAAGATGGATATGATAGATAAGGATAAGGTAAACATTGGTAACTTATTGATGAGTCTATGGATTTATATTGTTGACTTGAGCATGTTACATTAATCTATTATGAAGAAGAGATTTGAAATTGAACAAGTCAATTTGGTCAGTAATTATATATTTCTATATACACCAAGCCAGTGTAGTGTATACCGAGTGACAGTAATAACCAAGCTAGTTAGCTAATTATCATCAACACATTTCTATATTAACTAAGTATGGATGAAAATATTAAATGCTAAGAACAACCTACTAAATTTGATGAGATGAAAATTGTTATGATTTTGAGGTTAAGGATAAAGCCTGTTATAAGATCCATGACTGACAAAATTCAGAGATGGTCTAAACGATGAGATTGAAATATTTTAATGACACATCTGTTGAGGAAGGTTTAAGAGACAAAATGGATGAAGGAGATTAAGAGGCAAAATCCAATGGCTGATATGAAAATGATTTACTTACATCTATATAAGAGATATGAGTTTCATTATTGAAACATACAAGAAAGAAGAAGACTGTAGAGATTTCATGTGAAGACTGTAGTCATGCATGCCTGATCAAAGTGGTAATTGAAAGAACTGAGCTGCAGACATTACTGAGCATTAGAGAACTATTTATCGAGTGAAAGTAAGCTAAGAAATATTGAGGAAGTGAAATTGATTAAAGGTCAGAGGATATTTTTATGGGATTAGCATAGATATAAATATTTTCAATTGAGTTGTATTTTAGTTAGATCAATACTATATCAGTTTAACCATTGATTTGAAAAATATTTTAACCAAGTAGACTTAACAGTCTTATTGTAATACACTATGACATTCGTTGAATGTAAAGTGTTATCTTATTGACCCCATAGTGAATTTTGGTCAAAATTTAACTATTAGTGATAAATCCTCTAACCAAGTTACACTTAACAGTGTGTATTGTAACCTTTAACAGGGTTGGCTCTTCACGTAGCTCATTTTAGAAAAGTGGTTACTGGTCCGAGGTGGTTTATCCATTAGTAGGGTTTCTATGTTAAATCATTGTGTATGTGTGACTTGTTATGATTTTTTTTCTATCATACTTTACATACTACATAGTTAATTTAGTCACTAATCACAATTTGATAATTACTAGTTATCGGTAAACTGGACAGACATATTGATATTTTATGTTACCAAGATGCATGATTTGTTGGAATTGTTTTGTAAGGTACATCTTAGTATTTGGGACTATAGGATAATTGATCTAACTAATTCACCCCCCTCTTAGTTATTCTAACATAGGGATGACTTCTTATTGATCAAATCTCATTCTTCGATTATGATTAGATGATAATGGGGGACTTCAACATCACACTTTATCCCTTTGAGAAATAAGGAGGTTCTCCTAGTTTTATAGACTCTATGCAAGTCCTTCATGAATTTGTTTCTAATAGCCTTCTCTTGGATTTGGACTTTCTTGGTAAAAGTTTTAGTTAGTCTAATATGCATTCTAGTAATCATTTGATTCAAGTCATATTAGATTGTTGTGTTATTTCCTCCTCTTGGTGCATCTACGATAAATGAAACTTGTCTTATCTAATAAGATTTGGATTCAATCATTGTCCTATCATGTGCAATTGAGACTCAAATAAGGCTAGGAATATTCTTCCTTTTAAATTTGAAGTGATGTGGACATATCACCTAGAATTTAAGGATCTCACATCTCTTTGGTGTACTATTGATGTCCAAGGCATGACCATTGTCATATTGGTTAGTAAATTGAAACTTGTATAGGAAAAATTAAGGGATTTGAACAAATCCACATTTGAAAACATTTTCCTTTAGAAAAAGTAGTTGAAATAGAAAATTATGAAGATTCAGAATCAAATTGAAAGCGATAGTTGGGATTTAAAGACTGGCCTAAAAAAAGAAAACCTAGATGGTTGAACTTCACAACATGATCTCATAAGAGGAACTCTTATGGAAATAAAGATTAAGAGTTCAATGGATTAAAGTTGGGGATTATAATACTAAATTCTTATATCAATATGTCATAGGACATTAAAAAAGAAATTCTATCTAAGAATTAATTTCCCTTGATGGCTCTATTCTTATCATATAAAATGATATTAATAAGGAAGTAGTTGACTGCTTTAGTTTTATTCTAAATTGGATGCTTTGATATCTGGCCTTCATGTTTCCTAGATTTCAGATTCTCATTTAGAAAACATTCCTAAGTTCCCTTTTCTAGAGGATGTCAAGGGAACGTGTACTATTTTCTTAGTTAATAAAGTCAATAAAGTGTCTGTCTCTATAAGACCTTACAAGGATTCAGGGCCCAAAGGTTTTCCCAGCCATTTTTTCAAAAAATAGGCATGTACTTTTCTAGGGAGAGATGACCTGTCTACTTTGGCCTCAACGCAACACTTGCACAGGAAGGGCTCATTCTTGGAAACTCTGAAGGAGTTAGTTCAAGAATTGAAGGAGGGTAAAACCCCTCACCTTTAGTTTCTATCTATGCTTTTGTTTCTATTCTAGATTTTTTTCTTTTCTATTGTTGGTACTTTAATTAGATTTTTTTGGTTTGGTGGTTTTCTATTTAAGTTAACTTCTTGTAAATTCCTTTTGAATTGCCTTCGAGCTTGACATTATCAGTTTGAGCCCTTTTCTAATTGACTTAATTAGAACTAAATTATAATTATCATTGCTTTGTTTAGATTGATATAACACAGTCAGAATGTTATATTTATTATATATATATTTCAGGTTAGATTAAATAATAATAATAAATTAACATATAACCATTAATTTACAATAATGTAAGTTAGGTAATAGTAAATGAATAAATTAATTACTAGTAATAAGGTTAGTTGGGAAGTTAAAATTCTATAAATAAGGTAGTGTAGAATATACTTGGCTTTATAAGGCCACAATGTGATGTAATGAGAAACATTCCTATGAATTCCAACTATTTATTTTATATTATGTTATAGTTGGATAATGACACTATAAACTTTAAATGCAATCTAATTTCCCATTTAATGTTTAGAGCATAAAAAATAAACAAATAAAGAAACACATTCATACACATAACAACATAAGAAAAAAATAAAAATGAAAGGGAGAAAAAATGTTTTCAAATCTATTCACTTGTAGTATCAATGAGATGTGCTTGCAAATACAATGATATATTAACAATATAAAATATCAAACATAATCTACACATTGTGAAATGTTACTATAATTCAATCAACGTATCCATCAGTCACACCCAATAATATCTTACACACTCAATTATTTCTATCATTTATGTGATCAATCTAAAAGAACAATATTTTTGGTACAAAATGTAACTATTCATCACAATCTATTTTTAATTAGTTACAAAAAACATCAAGGATTTTTTAGACTATGACATGTGTATTGCAACCTATTATTCCAAGCACTCTTTTTATTAAAAAGAAACAATTAAAAAAAAACTTACTAGGTTACAGAATTACTTTTAAAGGGTGCAATAATGTACCACCTTACTAGAAGTTATGGAAGCATATTATATCCCATATTTTTGTCATATTTATAGAAAAATGTTTTAAATATCATATGGTAAAGGAATATTAGAGCATAATTATATTCATGTGAGATTCTATTAAATTAATAGATAATAATATCTAATATTTTATTTCTTGATTTATGAAGTCTATGAATAAGAATGATAGTCTTTTAGTTGCACCAAATTAATTAATTCGGTTCCTAGGTTATTGAATACCTAGAAATTTGAAATGTATAATATTCTAGTTATGCTCATATATTTGTGAAAGAAATTGTTAGACTAAATTGAATGGAATAGTTAATAATTTTAATTGGAAAGAAACTATTTAAATACATAAAGGTTTAAGACAATTTTGAGAACTTTTAACACATTTTAAAAATCAAACCATACTATTTGGAAAAACTATTCTATTTGGAAACTATCACTAGAGTGGAAGGAAAAATTTAGCGCTAAAGGATACATTGTGTATGTATTTTCTGGTTCAGTAGCATAATAGAAACAATGCATTCATTGAGTACTATTCTCTAACAACTATGTACTTATGGTGTTTCCACTTGAATATTTGTATACTCATAAGTATAGAACTCAATTCACTTGTTAGGTTTTGAAAATGATATGCGATGAGTTTGAAAAGAGCATATAATGACTAAGAGAAATATTTGGATTAATTTTTTTAGAAAATTAGTCTTATAAAGAATTATTACATTAGTATATAAAAGTTAAAATAATGATTATCACTTTCTAATTGAAAAACTACCATACTCTAAGTGATATTGCTAGTATCTTGAATTTAGAGCCAATATTTGTATCTGTAAAATTGATAAATCAATCTACACTTAAAGAACATTAACAATTGTTTTGAAATAATATGATAGAAATATTGTGACAAAACATTTCTACTCATAAATATATATAGCTCGCATTAACATGGCCAACTTATAGTTTTAACTACTATCACAATGGCCATATATAAAAATTAGAAAAGGACTAACCATTGAATTAAAAGGCCATTTTCCTCGCCTCAATGGTGATCTCGAAGACTGTCAAGAGACTCCTGAAATTGTGTTGTCTTGGTCTCCACTATCCCTTGGAGTATTTGCACAACTTGAGCAATGGCTGGCCTAACATTTTCGTCTCTTTGAATGCATATCATGCTCGCTGCAACGGCCCTTCTAACCTCTTGAGCATCTGCCTCACCTGCTATCCTCCCATCAACAATAGCCATGAGGTTTCCTTTGTAATTGATCGGTAGCCCAGGGAGGAAAGTAATAAGAGCTGGGCTCGGCCACATTTATGTCCAAATTCCTTCGTCCTGATATGATCTCCAGTAGTGGCATGCCAAAACTATACACGTCTACCTTTTCAGTGATGGGAAGACCTGAGATCCACTCTAGAGCCAAATAGCCTATCATTCCTCTTGTCGTGGTCAGTACGCGGCTGAAATCTCTACCCACAAGTTTTGCTAGCCCAAAATAAGCTAATTTGGGAGAGAACTCGGCATCAAGGAGAATTTTTTCTGGCTTAATATCACAGTGAATGATGTGATCTCTGTATTCCTTGTGAAGATAAGCTAATGCCTGCACGGTGCCCAACGCTATTTGAAATCTGGTTTGCCAATTCAACAACTTCCCTTGATTTTCGCCGTCTTTCCCGATGAATAGAAAGGAGTCAAGAGAGTCATTGGGCATGTACTCATAAACGAGTAGCCTTCGAGAACCCTCAATGCAAAATCCCCATAGCCTCACCAGATTCACGTGTTGTATTTCACCAATCGTATTTATTTTTGCACGGAATTGCTTCTCTGCTTGCGCTGAGCCCTCTAATCTTTTGACAGCGACTAGAGTTTTGTCTGGTAGAGTTCCTTTGAACACCAAGCTGAATGATCCGCTTCCCAGCTTATACCTGAAATTCTTGGTTGCAACCCGCAACTGTCAAAAATTGAATGTTCTGAGGGACGTGAGAACGTCATTCTCCTCACTAACTCTTCCACGTTTCCACATAATAAACATGACCAGAAAAAGAACAAGAACAATACCTGCAGCAACCAAAGGAATCAAAATATGAATGGCAAAGGATGTTTTTTTTCCCTTGGATGTCGGAACTTGTAGCTTAGAAGGTGCCAAACGAAGATAGAATGACTGGCTGGGGGAGTCGCGCACATTCATCAGATCCACAAACCATAATCGACACAAAGGAGCAGATGAGCTACCGAGTGAGAAAGCCATGCATAAGCAGTTGTTGAGGTAGGCAAGTTGGCATCCATTCAGAGTTTTCTCCTTGCTAAACAGAACTCCTTCATCATCAGCCAAATGCTTGTCCTTCACTTCTGAAAAACATTGATACAATTTATGAGAGAGCACTGCAATGGACTTCGGCGAACACAACCACTTAACCACCACTATTGTGAATCCCAAGCATGACTATTTTTGGGCCTGAACCCCTGCAGACGTGCACGTACCATTGGCACTCAAGTTTGTGTAGCCAATGCATGTTGCGTTAGCCCCACATACACCAAAAACATTGCATTGATCCAACGACATGAACCCATTAGGTATCCACCCACTGTTTTGCATTATATAGTACGCCTAGAGTTCACCATTCTTTTCCAAAATATTGCATCCCATTATCGTACTACTCATTGTATATGTAGAGTACATTATTGAAGGAGAATGAATTACAAACACCACTTTAGCAATAGAGCCTGGCGAGGCAAATCCTGGCATATTTGCGAAGTACTTTCCACTCCACTCTCCGCTAGACCAGTAAAGACCATTGTTGTGAGAGAAGAGCAAAAGCTGAGTCTTCCCTGGTGATGGGTCCATTTGTAAATGAAAAGGTCCAGGTGCCGGATCAGCAGAGCTCTTCCAAGAAGTTAGTCTCATTCCTTTCCACAACTTCATCCCTGGCAGCCATGTATCTAACAGATGCTGGAAACTTTCCCAAATAATTTCAGAAATATTCTCAGCCCGTGTTCCTACCATGACCAAATTAGCCGATTCCAACATAGATGCCCGAGATGCCTTCACGCTGTTGCTGGATGACCAAACTAACCGTCCTTGTAAATCAAACAGTCGAAGATAAGCATCTTTGTGTTGGGATTGGAAGGCCAACAAACATTTGTCTATTTGTGCCTTGTCTTTCAGCTGCTCAGATTGAGCTTATAAATAAGACTCTTTGTGGTCATTTGTAAGCATTTATTTATTTATTTGAAGTTAATATAATTTCTTTGCTCTTAGTGTGGACGTAGCCACTATTGTGGTGAACCATGATAAATTGTGTGTTCTGTGTATTCTACTCTTTAATTCTATTTTTTTGGTTTTAATTCAAATTCTTTAAATCAACAATTGGTACCAAAGTGAGGTTAATCGCTGGTTGAAGATTTCATTTTTAGAATTATGGAAGAAGTAAGAGTTCAAATTTTTTTTGGGAAGAATTACAGAATATGGAAGATTCAGATGAAGTCTCTGTTAGTGAATAAAGAGCTTTTGCTGGCACTTGAAGGAAAAGAGAAGAAACCCACAGCCATGTTGGATGAAGATTGGGGAAAGCTTGATGAGAAAGCCATGGCGATAATCTTTCTTGCATTAGGCGATAATGTGTTGTTTACTGTTTCAGATCAAAATACAGCCAAAGAAGTATGGGATAAATTGGCTTCTAGATATGCACAAGCATCCGCTATGAACAAAGTCTTCATCATGAAGAAGCTATACAAACTTAAGATGAGGGAAGGTGAAGTCCTAACAAATCACCTCAACAAATTCAACACCTTGATTAGCCAAGCAAATTTAGTTGGCATGACACAAGATAATGAGAATAAGGTTGTTCTATTGCTATGTTCTCTTCCTAATAGTTAGGATGGACTTGTGACAGCTATAAGCACTTCAACATCAACTACCAAGAAGCTAGTTTTTGATGAAGTTTCAGCCACCCTGCTCTCCAAAGATGTAGGGAGAAAGAATGATGAATCCTCTTCTGGTAATGCTCTCACAATGGTGAGCACTGAAAATAGAGGAAGAAGCCAATATAGAGGTAGATTTAACAACAATCAGAGGTCCCAATCTGTAAGAAGATCGCAGTCAAGAGGGAGAAAAAATGGTTGTTGGTTTTGTGGGAAGGCTGGGCATGTTAAGAAGGATTGCAGAAAATATAAGAAGGCACAAGAACAAGTATTGGACAGCCAAGCAAACATAGTTTTTGAAAAGGATCCTGGCATCCTAATTTTCTCAACAATTGATACAAAAGTTGATTTGTGGGTAATTGATTCAGGAGCTTCCTTTCATGCTTCATCTCTCACGGATGCATTTACAAATTACCAAGATGGTGAATTCGGAGAGGTATATTTGGGTGATAACAAAGCATGTAAAACTGTTGGGAAATGAGATGTTGTCTTGCATCTTGAAGGAGGAACAAAATTACTTCTCAAAGATGTTAGACATGTTCCTCAATTAAAGAGGAATTTGATTTCTGTTAGTCAATTATACACCCAAGCATTCATAAATGAACTTATGGATACATGGAAAATAGTCAAAGGTTCATTGGCTATTGCTAAAGGAGACAAAATTGGTAGTCTCTATATTTTGAAACCCATTGATAAGGTGGAAGCTGCTTTGACACTTGTGGACAGCGATGTTGTGCTTTGGCATCAAAGGCTAGGCCATATGAACAAGAAAGGCCTTGAGGTAATGCTAAATCGTGATCAATTACCGGGCCTTAAATTTGCACATTTAGAATTTTGCGAGCATTGTCTTCATGGGAAACAAAAGCGGATCAGTTTCTTCAAGGATGGACATGATAAAAGGACTACACCTTTGGAATTAGTTCATTCGGATGTCTTCGAACCTATGGAGGTAACCTCTTATGGAGGCACCAATATTTTGTCACCTTTCTTGATGATAGCACACAAAAGTTATGGGTTTATATGCTTTCTATAAAATTAGAAGTATTCTCTAAATTCAAAATATTTAAAGCTTTTGTGGAAAATCAGAGTGGTCATAAAATTAAGTGTTTAAAAATGGATAATGGAGGTGAATTCTATTCACTGGAGTTTGATAACTATTGTCATATTTTTGCACATTTTGGAAGCCTAATTACTAGATGAGCTACTATACCCTAGTTTGTGTTATTAGTGGTCTTGTTTAATATTTGTGTTCATTTCATTGCAAAGTACATGAAAAGGGAAAAGAAATGAATTGCATCTACATCTACACATACATCTATCTGTGGCATCTATACTATTCAAAGAAGCAAGAAACTGAAAAGAAAAGCATATATCTAGGCTCACATAGGCTGTGAGCATAGCCTTTACTAGAATTTAATGGATGAGTGTAGATATACATAAAAATGTTTAATATTGGGGTACTAGACATTGCCTAGTATTGTAGTCTGAAGCCCGGTCCAGTCCAGAAGCTCCTAAGATCCAGAACTTGCAAGAAGAGGAGAGGGGATTTATGTTAGATCCAATGGATCTAAGCAATGGCTAATATCACAATATTATGAATGCATACATAGACTCAGCCATGCACCTCTAGCAAAGGTTGTGCTCAAAGATGTTCATTAGGCTTATAATAATCAAGGCACCATGGTTTCCCCTAACATGTTTATTTCATGTGCAGATACAGGGGAGCTGATCCAATAATGATTCTATGAATGATTTGGGCCCTTGATGTTGATAATGATAGAGAAACATCTTGTTCTCTATCTGTTATCTCATCAAAGGCCAAGAAAACACACAATGTGTACAAATAGGGAACATTTAGATGATCTAGCATCAATCAGGCTATGATAAAAGAATAACAAGCTACATGCAATCAAGTTGAACATAGCTAATGACAGAGTACACAGATCTATGAAAGAGATAGGGCACTCTATTGCATAGGTGTTCACATGACATTCATCATCAACATGTTGAGGGCACACAAATTCCATAGGTTCAAAAAAGTACAACATAAAGGTTTTTCAAAGCTAAACCCAATGCATTAATTTTATAGTATAATGTACTTCAAATCTGCATTCTATGCATATGCTATTGCATGATTATGTTAATCTGCATTGTGGAACAAATACATGGGTTTCATTTATTAAACAGTGATGTTTCTTTCTATGATAACATGTCATCAAGGAATAGTAATGCACAATGGCCCAAATAAGGAAGCCCAACATATCATGATGCCATAACAGACATACTTGGTGCAAATATAATATAATATCAACATGTGACACATATTATATCTCACTGGATAAAATACAGAAGGGCTCATTTGATACAGAGGATGTACAATCTACATGGTATCATCATTACTATAGCACTCAATATGTAGGCATGTAATGAAATGGGACACCATGGAGTTCATACAACAATAGGTGATAAGATGTTACATCACAGAATAACATTGAACAGTAGCATTTGTATAAACATTATGCATGTGGGATCTCAACATTGATATACAATAAAATCAAGAAGGGCATGAATTCAGAATGTGAAATGCAACATAACATGTTTTGAGGCACTGGAAATAGAGCACTGGCATGGGGAAATTCAAGCAAATGAAGCAATATCAATGAGTTTCCAACCAAGGTACAAATAGTGGTCATTCATGCTTTTGGCCCACACATAACAGTAAATGAAAAGCAATCATAGTATATAGCATGGCATCATGCAATACCCAAATACATCATGAGCTCAGGTCTTCAGACATTCAGTACATATGGAGGAACAACATTAAGCCATGGTGCTTTTGGAACACTGCAAACTCAATACACCAAAATGGGAGCAAACATTAATAAAAGCAATGGAGAAATCGTTCACCGGCTCTAAGTTTCAAAACTTGAGCAACAACCAGTACAATAACATGGTGATAGTGTGGTGGTTTAAGCATAACCCGAGCCTCGATGATGGTGAAAGGCATACCATCTAATGCAGCTCACAATATGCATGAGAGATGCAATATATACAATAGTAATACTGATACCGTGCTCGGGTCACAATGCCCATAATAGAGTAACATGGTTTGTGCAATCAAAATAGAGGTGAAATGCCAATACAAATGTCATGCCACAACATCATAGTAAATTGAATCAACAATGCCCTAGCTTTATAGCTTTTAGGTTTCTATGTTACAACAAGATCATGTTATAAAAGTGATACATCTTCACCAATGCCCTAGCTTTATATCTTTCGGGCTATATGGTTAGCAAATGCCATGAATGCCATATTCATATCCTCAAATATGCATTCACAAGGATACATGCCATCTTTGACAGTGGAATGAAACATGAATAAAAATAGTTCTTTTGGCATAACAGTACGATCATTATAGATGGTTTCCTTAACCTCTAAATTTTTGTGAATGCCATATTCATATGTTCGAATATGCATTTAGGAGGAGGAAATGCCACAGTATTATATTGCAAAGTTACAAGAAAGATAAAATAGTGAGATTATATGCAGTAAATAACTAGCAAATAATGCCCTTGAGTACTGTGAGCTCAATGAATCATGATGCCCTAACTGGCATTAACATCTATACAACAGTGAATGCCCTAGCTTTCAAGCTATGTATAGAGAAATACAATGATCAATGTATGTAACAGTGCCAATTTGCAATTCATAATATCATGCCAAGAAGAATAGCAAAAAGCAATCAACATGCCATAATACAATGCCTTTCAAATATGCAGAGAGGGAAGATGAAACCAATCACAATGCCTACCTCGATCTTTTTATCAGTCATGAGGGTTTTCTATTTCCTGATTTGAACTCAAGTCCAGTTCAGTAGCTGAAGATGGAATTGGCAACTTGCCATTTGGTAGAGGTTAATCTTCACATAGACACAATCAAGAGTTGAAAATAATGAATGGTAATTTATTCATCTTTCTTTTTCTCCCCTTTTTCAGGGTCGAGTTCACATTAGATTTATTTTAATGTTATATTTTCAAAGCTAATATGTGGAGATTATTATTTGAGCTATGACCTAGGGTTTCTAGGTTGAGGATTTTTTTTAAAAGGGCTTAATTTGAATTTGAATTAGGCTATTAATTGTTTCCTCCCCTTTTATATTGGGTTGAGGCTATTATAGTCTTATTTTTTATGCTAGGTGTCCTTGTATATGACATGGATTTGGTCAAAATACAAATATTTTTAGACATTCTCCTCGTTTTGAGTTGAGTGTGTCTTGAATATACATTTAGAATCCACTCATATTTGATATAGTGGGGGGAGTTATTGTTTTTTTTTTATGTAAAGGTCATTGTTTTTCCATTGTAAGATGTCAGCAAGTGGTATTTTTATGAGCCCTTGTTAGATATCAGTTATAAAAACATGACTTAATGGGTGTACAGGTCATCTCTGACTATCTATTTTTAGGTCCCACTTTCCTCACCCCCTAGGAATCTGGGAGTCTGACTTTTAGACCATGATGCTGCCTCATGGGTCCCATTTTGAATTTTCTATTGTTAGGAGGTAGTGGAGTTTGATAGCAGATTCTAGGCCTTTGTTTTCATACCTCTCACTTTTGGTGATTGAGGTTAGATCTTCAATTTTTCTCTCTGATATGAATGCTATAGCTCTGAGAAACACAATTGTACTAGTTTCTTTCTAGCAATAAGAATTAATCCTTCTGCTCTCCTACATTTTTTGATTTTGTTATTGAAATCTTATGCTAAGATTATTGTGATATTTTCATGTCATTAATCTACATTTTGAATTCAAGTGTTCATTTAGGAAATTTTCTTAGCTTAGTGCTATGATTTGTGTATAATAAGAAATATCAGAATTGTGAAGTTGTTCTTCCTTTCTAAACTCCAAGTACCTTATCTCATTGAGGGTTAAGAAAGTGGGACTGATTTGTGGTTTAGATTTGAAGTGTTGATAAAGTAAACTTATCATCAATTGTAGTTTGTTTTAAAATTTTGGTGGATCACCTTTCATTTCAAGTATTAGTTGTTTCTTTTCAAGCATTTTCTATCCCTTTCCTCTCAAGTTTTATAGTAGTTCAGTGATCCAAAGGGGGAAGTGGGCCCTTAATTCAAAGGTCTATTCTCAGCAAAGCATCCCACATCCCAAGGATAGTCCCATGTTTCATGGGATTGCTAGGTTCTATACTTAGCCATACTCGGGTGCAATCCCTAGTGACAATAGTTTTTGGCACGCCTGGTGGGATAGAGACTCAGTGAGTCTAATTTCCTAGAAATTTTATTGCAAGTTATTGTTTGGTATGAGTAGTGATAGTATTTTAAAGTCATACCTAGTGAATCTAATGGTGCTTTATGCATATTAGTCTCTAAGCTAATGAGTGGGATTCCAACTAGGCAGAGTAAGGATCCTTTTGTGTATACAGAACTGCCACCTATGAAAAAGAGGCCTATAGAAGCCCAAGCTTGTGCATCAAAAACACCTAAGTCTGCTCCTAAACCTACTCATAATCCTACAAGTGTTTCACCAATCCAGTCAATACATGTGTTGTTACCTGTGCAAGTAGCACCATCAATTCAAGTACCAGTAACCCAAGCATCAATTACTCAAGTTCTAGTATTTCAAGCTCCCTTAAACCCTTCAATGGCTCAGCCTAGATAGCACCCTTTTGTGGCTTTTAATCAAGGCAACCCTCTAAATTTACAGCAACATAATGATATACCTATCACATCCCTTGAAAGTTTGCCCATCTTTATGAGAGAAGATTAGACTTCAACCATTGAACATATAAAAGATGTGGCATCTCTTTGTACTCTTCATAATATCACTGAAGATAATGTTGCTATGAGATTGCTAGCATCCTCATTTAAGGGCAAAGCTTTGCAATGGTTCAGAAGTTTACCAGTTGGTTCTATTGCCCATTGGGATGGGTTGGGTCAAGCCTTGACCAATCAGTTTGAAGATAAATCAGACCATCTTTCATTAGTTGATCACCTAACTACTATCAAAAGAGCACCTCAAGAATACATGATGGATTTCAATTTCAGATTTCAAAGAACATGGCATAGAATACCAGCTATAGTTAGGCCATCTAGCCAACATGTTTTAGTATATTATTTAAGAGCGCTCAATAGTGATATTGCTATTATGATCTAGTCAATGGGTGGGAATAACCTTCCAACAGCATATGATCTTGCCATAAGGGCTGAGAATAGTCTAATCCAAGTTGGGAAGATAGCTCCAAGACCCCCAATGCCTATTTTTCTAGAGTTACACCCTATCTTGGAATCAATTCCAGCTCTAGCATCTATTCCACCTCTCCCAGTTCCTCCTCAACAAGCTATTAGCCCGGTTGCAAATCAATCCCAAGATCTAGATGAGATCAAGAGAACATTGCATACATTCTCTAATGAATTGGTTACTATAAGTAAGAAGCTTCAATCTCAACCTCTCTCACAACCCTACCAACCCTACCAACAACCTCTCCAGCAATCTTATCAGTAGCCTTACCAGCCACCCTATTAGAATCATTATTAGCAGAATAGGCCCCAATACCAGCAAGGCCAGCAAAGTCAAAGAAGAAGTTACAACCAAAAGCTAGCTAGCCTTACAATCCTAACACATCTAGTACCTCTAGGGAATTAGTTCCTATGGCTCAAAACAATATGGTACAAGATTACCAGTGGAGATGCCCATGCAATAAGAAACGTATTCGAGGGATGTGTCCAATGGGTTATGCTCAAGCCGTCATGGTATAGAATAACATGACCATGCCATAGGAGGTGGTTCAAGGACCTGAAATCTAGCAGTGTCCAATTGCCACCACAAGTGAGGTTCAAGCTCCTGAGGCAGCATTGGTGAACTTTCAGAAGCAAGATTTTTGTGGGGTGAATTTTTCAGCAAATGACAACTCAACCTATACTCCAGTTGAAACCAACACAAGATCCAATAAGAAATCTTTAGAAGTAGAACAAGTGACCTCTACCAGTCAGCAAGGCCCTATTGTGAACCCACAGCCCAAAGCAGTTCAAGCTCTAGTCCTAAACCAGTCTAAGGAAGCTAAAGAACTAGTCAAGGTAGCTACACAGTTGGTATCTGCACAAACAGAGACTGCTATGCCAAAAGGATAGCGCAAAGTGAATTTGGGATCTTTTAATATAGTGGAGAAAATGAGGAAAAATTCTATCAATGTGCCTTTAATGGACACCCTAGCAATTCCTGGACAAAAGAAGTTGATACTAAATGAATTGGCTAAGATTTCACCAAATCAAGGAGCTATTTTGGAACAACCTAAAGTCCTGGGAGTTGGAACATCTTAGATGGATTAGCAAAAAGAAGAAGTTAGCTCACAACCTATTGTTGTCTCATAGGTTAAACCTCCTCCTTTATATGTAACTCTTATTGTTGGGGATCATTTATTTCATAATTGTATGATAGATTTAGGGGCAAGTAGTTCTTTGATTTCTAAGCAGCTAGCATATCTACTAGAGTTACCTTATGAGCCAATAAACAAGCCTATTGTTCAGTTGGATGGGTCATCAGTTAATACCTTGGGATTCATAAAAGACCTAAGTCTCACTCTTCATGAGTGTCCTAATTTCTCTATTCCCCAAGATGTCTATGTCATAGACCTACCTCCTCATTTTTCTATTTGTCTAAGCAGAGAGTTCACTGCTAGGATAGGAGGATATCTCTTAGCTGATTGGTCTCACCTATATTTCAGAACTAGATATGGAACCAGGGTCAGAATTAAGTCTGAAGCTTTTGCAAAAAACCATGTTGAACCATACAGCCCGAGCCCTATAAATGCTAACCTAATGTATCATGAGAAAGAGTCAAGTGATTCTAAATTTGAGAATAGTGACAGAAAGATTCCTGATATTGCTTTGGATGAGTGGGCTGAGAGAGATTTAGAAGAAGATGACCCTTTCAGAAATATGGATATTTCTGGTATTAGAATTTTTATCATTCATGAGGGAGATGTTGTGACACCAGAGCTGATTAAGAAAGAAGAAAAACCCTCTACCAGTGATAATGAGGACTTGTGGAAACTTTTCTTTGATGGGGCCAGAAGCAAAGTGGGTTCAGGAGGAGGAGCTGTCCTATTTTCTCCAGAAGGGAAAAGGTACTATTCTATAGTTCATTTTTCTTTCAGCTATACTAACAATACAATAGATTATGAGGCATTAATTCATGGCTTGGAATGGGCTAGACAGAGAGGAATTAAGTGTTTAAAGGTGATTGGTGATAGTGAGGTAGTGGTCAATCAAATCCGTGGCACTAATCTCACAAAAAATGATACATTTAAGATGTACAAACACAGGGTCTGGGACCTAATAGAAGGTTTATGTGCCTTCAATTTAGTTGATATTCCAAGAAATTAGAATAAACATGTAGACAAGCTGGCTACCATGGGAGTAGAATATGACATTCTAAGAGGTGTCTCAAATCCTGATTCTTAGCATGTGAAGGTCCTAGTAAGACCATCCATACCAGATAATCAAGTAAGTTGGAAAGCTTTTGAAGATGATGAACAAATTTTCAATTTTCTAATTGAAGAAGCTAAGTCCTCTAGAGTGAACTAGAGAAAGCATGCCCATTAGTATGGTGACCAAATGTTACAGTTGAAGAGAAATAGACTAGCTAAGGTAATGGTCACACTTGAGTCTGTATTTCATTCTGATGATCAACTCAGAGGTGACAAGGCTAGTATGATAGTTAAGGAAGAACACTACTAGTCTATGGAGGTCCTCAAAGGCAAATTTCTTAAGCTGGGAAAGGTATGCACTCAGCCTGAAACACAAGCCTTTGTTTCAATATGCGAGGAGTTTAGTGACCTCTTTGCCTAGGAATACTACAATCTAAAATGATTTGATCCCCATTTAGCTGAGCACACCATTGAATTAGAACCCCAAGCCAAGCTAGTAAGACAGAAACAAAGGCCCATCAATCCTAAGATAGAGGTCTTGGTGAAGGCAGATTTGAAAAAGATGATTGAAGACAACATTATTTTTCCTATTAAACACACCTCTTGGGTCTCAAACTTAGTGCCAGTTAGGAAGAAGAATGGTGAAATCTAACTGTGTGTAGATTTCAGAGACCTTAATAGGGCTTCACTCAATGATCATCACCCATTTCTATCTATGGAGAAGATTTTACAATATGTTTCAGGATCTGACCATTTTTCTTTGTTAGATGGCTTTTTTGGTTATAACTAGGTTCTAGTTAGAGAAGAAGATCAATACAAGAAAATATTCACCACTAAATGGGGCACCATGGCATACAGGAAGATGCCATTCAAGTTGTCCAATGCTAGTGCCACATTCCAGAAAGCCATGGAGATGGCATTTGCTAGCCTAATGAACAAGTTTGTTCTAGTATATCTGGATGATATAATTGTCTTCTCAAAAGATACAAAAGACCACCTAATTCATCTAAGGAAATTTTTTGAAAGATGTAGAGAGTTTGGAGTCTCACTAAATCCCAAGAAATGCATTTTTTCTATGCATGAGGGTAGACTATTGGGACACGTTGTTTCCAAGTAGGGAACAACTATTGATCCTGAGAGGATGAAGGCCATTCTAGCTCTTCCCCTGCTAGCTCACAAAAAAGGATTACAGAGTTTCTTGGGAAGAATCAATTTTTTGAGGAGGTTTATTCTGAATGTTACTGCACTCGTAAAGCCTATGACCCAGATGCTAAAAAAGAATTCAGGATTCCATTGGACTAATAAAGGTAAAAATTGTTTTCAAGAAGTCAAGGAGGCAATTGCATCTACTCCTACCCTGGTAAATCCTGACTTTTCTAAAGATTTTATATTTTATGCTTTTGGAGACAAAGATAGCATCTCTACAATGTTAGTCCAACAAAATACTGAGAAACAAGAACAGCCGGTAGCTTTCTATAGTCAAGGCCTATATGGTTATGAGATAAATTATTTGCCTATAGAGAAGCATGTATTGGAAATTGTGAGAAGTCTAAAGAAATTTAGGCACTTGCTGTCTAACAACACAGTGCACCTGATGGTTTCTCACCCTTGCATAAGGGATTTCCTACTAAATAAAGACCTAAGTCATAAGAGAGTTGGCTGGGTCACCAAGGTCATGGATTATGATGTTCAAATCAAGGTGACCAAGCTAGTTAGAGGGAAAGGAATGTGTGAATAGTTTAATGAAAAAATAGTAGATCCAGGCCAACAAGAAGAAGTTGTTCTGATGAATCAAGATGCTAGACAAAGCACAAGTTGGACAACAGAGATGAAGTGTTACCTCTCTATTGGCTAGTGCCCTCAAGGCCTCAGAAGGAGTAAAAGAAGGTACTTTAGACTCTAGGCTATTCCTTTTGTTGTTATTGATGATGTTCTATATAGAAGGGATCATATTGGTGTTCTACTAAGATGTGTTGAAATTGATCAAGTATTAGAAGAGTTTCATGATGGAGGCTCTAGTGGACACTTTGCTACCAGAACCACTGCTCTTAAAGTGATGAGAGTTGGGTACTACTAGCCTAGCCTGTACAAGGATTCTTTTGATTGGGTAAGAAGATGCAAGAAATGTGCCCTGTTTGCTGGAAAGCAAAAATTGGCAGCCCTTCCCCTTAATCCTATCAAGGTAGAACAAGCTTTCTCAAGGTGGGGACTAGACTTTATTGGACCTATCAACCCACTATCTAGTGTTGGACACAAGTGGATACCTACTTCCACATATTACTTCACCAAGTGGACATAAGCTGTAGCACTGAAGGAGGCCAATGAGACCTCTATTTTGAACTTCTATCAGGATATTGTATCCAGGTTTGGCACTCTAGATTCAATTATATCAGATAATGCCATGGCTTTCCTGGGAACTAGAATTTTAGAGTGGGCACTTAGGCATAAAATATTTCTGAGTATCTCTTCTAATTATTACCCTTAGGGTAACGGCCAAGTAGAGTCAACAAATAAAAACTTGCTAAGAATAATCAGAAGGACTATATAAGGAAACCAAAGAGAATGGCATAGCAAGTTAAAGCTAGCCATGTGGGTAGATAGAATAACACCTAAGAGGGCTATTGGAAACTCACCTTACACATTGGTATATGGAAAGGAGGCCAGGATTCCCCTATCTACTGAGCTACCTACCTTGAGTCTAATTAAAGAAATTGATCTTATGGAGGAAGATGCTATGCAGGTTAGGATGGTAGAGCTTATTGAACTTGAAGAAACAAGAAAGTTGGCATTTGAGAGCCTGGAGGCTCATCATACCTAGGTCAAGAAAAGTTTTAACAAGAAGGCAGCACCTAAAGCCTTTAAGGAAGGAGATCTAGTCCTCAAGTGGGATGAAACAAAACATAAACTGGGGAAACATACCAAGTTTGATGCTATCTGGACTGGACCTTTTATGGTGATTGGATGCAAAGCTCATAATTCTTTTTAGCTACCTAGCATGGATGGAGAGGAGCTACCCATTCCAGTGAATGGGATTCACCTCAAGGCTTTCTTTTGAGGTTCTTTCTCCCTTTTACATTAGTAGTGTTAGGAGTTTTGGCTTTTTGTTTTCCCTAATTTCCTAGCATAAGTTGCTTTTAGTTCAGTTGTTTCAGTTGCTCTCAGTTGGTTTGGTTAGCAATAAGCCTGAGTAGTTCTCAGGCTGTTAGTTTCAGTTTTGTTCTTGAAGGAGTTTGTTTTGGTTGGAATCTTGATTAGTTGTTGTTAGTGACTCTATGCCCAATGGATCTTCAAGGCAGCTAGTTAGGATGCTTAGCAAGCAAGCACTCCATAGAGGTCACTAGAATGTTGTCATATTTTTTCACATTTTGGAAGCCTAATTACTAGACGAGCTACTGTACAGGGTATGTGTTATTAGTGGTCTTGTTTAATATTTGTGTTCATTTCATTGCAAAGTACAAGAAAAGGGAAAATAAATGAATTGCATCTACATCTACACATACATCTATCTGTGGCATCTATACTGTTCAAAGAAGCAAGAAACTAAAAAGAAAAACATCTATCTAGGCTCACATAGGCCGTGAGCATAGCATTTACTAGAATTGAATGGATGAGTGTAGATATACATAAAAATGTTTAATATTGGGGTACCAGACATTGCCTTGTATTACAGTCCGAAGCTTGGTCCAGTCCAAAAGCTCCTGAGATCCAGAACTTACAAGAAGAGGAGAGGGGATTTGGGTTAGATCTAATGGATCTAAGCAATGTATGATATCACAATATTATGAATGCATACATACACTCATCCATGGACCTCTAACAAAGGCTATGCTCAAAGCTGTGCATGAGGCTCAAAATCATCAGTGCACCATGGTTTTCACTAACATGTTTGTTTCATGTGCAAATACAAGGGAGCTAATCCAATAAAGATTCTATGAATGATTTGGGCCCTTGATGTAGATAATGATAGAGAAACCTCTGTTTCTCTATCTGTTATCCCATCAAGGGCCAAGAACACAAACAATGTGTACAAATAGGGAATATTTAGATGATCTAGCATCAATCAAGCTATGATAAAAGAATAACAAGCTACATGCAATCAAGTTGAATAGAGCTAATGATAGAGTACACATATCTATGAAAGAGATAGGGCACTCTGCTGCATAGGTGTTCACATGACATTCATCATCAACATGTTGAGGGAACACAAATTCCATATGTTCAGAAAAGTGCAACATAAAGGTGTTTCAAACCTAAACCCAATGCATTAATTTTACAGTATAATGTACTTCAATCTGCATTATATGCATATGCTATGGCATGATTATGTTAATCCACATTGTGGAACAAATACATGGGTTTCATTTATGAATAAGTGATGTTTCTGTATATCATAACATGTCATCAAGGAATAGTAATGCATAGTGGCCCAAATAAGGAAGCCCAACATATCATGATGCCATAACAGACATACTTGGTGCAAATATAATATAATATCAATAGGGCACACATATTATATCTCACTGGATAAAATACAGAAGGGCTCATTTCATACAGAGGATGTACAATCTACATGGTATCATCATTAATGAAGAACTCAATATGCAATCATGCAATGAAAGAGGGTACCATGGAGTTCATACAACAATAGGTGATAAGATGTTACACCATGGAATAACATTGAACAGTAGCATTTGTATAAACATTATGCATGTGGCATCTCAACATTGATATACAATAAAATCAAGAAGGGCATCAATTCAGAATGTGAAATGCAACATAACATGTTTTGAGGCACTGACAACATAGCACTGGCATAGGGAGATTCAAGAAAATGAAGCAATATCAGTGAGTTTCCAACCAAGGTACAAATAGTGGTCATTCATGTTTTCAGCCCCAGCATAACAATAAATGAAAAACAATCACAGTATATAGCATGGCATGATACAATACCCAAATACATGGTGAGCTTGGGTCTTTGGGCATTCAATACATATGGAGGAACAACATTAATCCACATTTCTTTTGAAACACTACAAACTCAATACACCAAAAGGGGAGAAAATAGTAATAAAACCAATGCATAAATGGTTCTCGGGCTCTACGTTTCAGAACTCGAGCAACAACCAGTACAATAACATGGTGACAGTGCATTGGTTTAAGCATATCCTGAGCCTCGATGATGGTGAAAGGCATATCATCTAATGTAGCTCACAATATGCATGAGAGATGCGATATATACAATAGTAATACTGATACCATGCTTGGGTCATAGTGCCCATAATAAAGTAATATAGTTTGTGCAATCAAAATAGAGGTGAAATGCCAATACAAATGTTGTGCCACAACATCATAGTAAATTGAATCAAGAGTGCCCTATCTTTATAGCTTTTAGGTTTCTATGTTACAGCAAGATCATGTTACAACAGTGATACATCTTCACCAATGCCCTAGCTTTATAGCTTTCAGGCTATATGGTTAGAAAATGTCCCGAATGCCATATTCATATCCTCAAATATGCATTCATGAGGATACATGCCATCTTTGACAGTGGAATGAAACATGAATAAAAGCAATTCTTTTGGAATAATAGTACGGTCATTATAGAGGGTTTCCTTAACCTCTAAATTGTCATGAATGCCATATTCATATGTTCGAATATGCATTCACGAGGAGGCAATGCCATGGTATTATATTGAAAAGTTACAACAAAGATAAAATAGTGAGATTATATGTAGTAAATAACAAGAAAATAATGCCCTTGAGTACTATGAGCTCAATGAATCATGATGCCCTAACCATCATTAACATATATACAATAGTGAATGCCCTATCTTTCAGGCTACGTATAGAGAAATACAATGATCAATGTATGTAATAGTGCCGAGATGCAATTCATAATATCATGCCAAGAAGAATAGCAAAAAAGAATCAACATGCTATAATACAGTGCCTTTTGAATATGTAGAGAGGGAAGATGAAACCGATCACAATGCCTACCTCGATCTTTTTATCAGTCATGAGGGTTTGTTGTTTCCTAATTCAAGCTTGAGTCCAGTTCAATAGCTGAAGATGGAATTGGCAACTTGCCATTTTTCAGAGGTTAATCTTCACATAGCCATAGCTGAGAGTTGAAAATAATGAATAGCAATCAATTCATGTTTCTCTTTCTCCCCTTTTTCAGGGTCGAGTTCACATTAGCTTCCTTTTAATGATATATTTTCAAAGCTAATATGTGGAGATTATTGTTTGAGCTATGACCTAGGGTTTCTAGGTTGATGATTTTTTTTAATTAATTTTAATTTGAATTAGGCTATTAATTGTTTCCTCCCCATTTATATTGGGCTGAGGCTATTAGAGTCTTATTTTTTATGCTAGGTGTCCTTGTATATGACGTGGATTAGGTCAAAATATAGATATTTTTAGACATTCTCCTCATTTTGAGTTGAGTGTGTCTTGAATATACATTCAGAATCCACTCATATTTGATATAGTGGGGGGAGTTATTGTTTTTTTTAAATGTAAAGGTCCTTGTTTTCTGACTGTAAGATGTCGACAAGCGGTATTTTTATGAGCCCTTGTTAGATATCAATTATAAAAACATGACTTAATGGGTGTAGTGGTCATCTCTAAGTATCTATTTTTAGGTCCCACTTGCCTCGCCCCCTAGGAATCTATGAGTCTAACTTTTAGACCATGATGCTGCCTCATGGGTCCTATTTTGACTTTTCTATTGTTAGGAGGTAGTGGAGTTTGATAGCAGATTCTAGGCCTTTGTTTTTATACCTCTCACATTTGGTGATTGAAGTTAGCTCTTCACTTTTTCTCTCTGATATGAGTGATGTAGCTCTGAGAGACACAATTGTACCAATTTCTTTCCAGCAATAAGAATTAATCCTTCTGTTCTCCTACATTTTTTTGTTTTGTTATTGAAATCTTATGCTAAGATTGTTGTGATATTTTCATGTCCTTAATCTGCATTTTGAATTCAAGTGTTCATTGAGGAAATTGTCTTAGCTCAGTGATGTGATTTGTGTACAATCAGAAATTTCATAATTGTGAAGTTGTTCTTCCTTTCTAAACTCCAAGTATCTAATCTCATTGAGGGTTAGGAAAGTGGGATTGAGTTGTGGTTCAGATTTGAAGTGCTGATAAACTAAAATTATCATCAATTGCAGTTTCTTTTAAAATTTCGATGGATCACCTTTCATTTCAAGTATCAGTTGTTTCTTTTCAAGCATTTTCTATCCCTTTTCTCACAAGTTTTAGAGTAGTTTAGTGATCCAAAGGGGGAATCTAGCCCTTAATCCGGAGATCTATTCTCAGCGAAGTATCCCACATCCTAAGAATAGTCCCATGTTTCATGGGATTGTTAGGTTCTATACTTAGCCATACTCGGGTGCAATCCCTAGTGACAATAGTAAATTTTGTGCAGATCATGGTATAAAATGAATTAAGGTTGTTCCTTATTCACCTCAAGAAAATGGGGTAGTAGAACGGTTAAATAGAACCATTCTTGAGAAAGCACGGTGTATGCTTTCCACTACTGGTTTGGGAAAATAATTTTGGGTGGAAGCCTGCAATATAGTAGTTTATTTAATCAATAGGACTCCATCTCATCTAGAGTTTGGCATTCCGGAAGAGGAATGGCTAGGAAAAAGAATTTCGTATTCACACATTAAAGTTTTTGGTTGTGAAGCTCATGTTCATGTCCCAAAAGAAAAGAGGACAAAGCTCAATTTCAAATCACAAAAGGGCATATTCATTGGCTGTGGCGAAGATCAGTTTGGTTATAGAGTTTGGGATCCAGTTGAAGAGTGAATTATTCGTAGTCGTGATGTCATTTTTAATGAGAAATTTTTTTTAGGTCCTATAGACATTGATAAGTCTGGAAATGATTACATTTTCTTTAGAATAGCTTCAAATGATATTGATTCTACTCAATAGGGAAGAATTTCCCTTTACGCGACTCCAATCTCTATTCTAAATCCTCCTTTTCAATCCTCATCAAGTGAGGATGATTACTCAAATAATTTGTTCAATGAAGAATAGAGAAATTTGACTGATGATAGTCAAAGTTTTTTTGAAAATAGGGGAGATCCCATGCTCTTCCCCTCCACTCCTGATAATAGTTCCTATCATACACCTCTCAGCAGTCATGGAAGCTATGAAATAGCTCACGAAAAAGAGCAAGTTCCATATGATTTTTCTAGTAGAAAAGATAATTATGGTAGTTTTCAACCCCATGACATGTCTCATGATGTGCCATGGTCATGTGAAGAAGAGGACTCTCACCCGCACAATGCTACTCCTAACAACAGTGGAAATGCTAGTCATGACAACGAAGATCCTCATAAGACCAGTCACGACAGAGGAAATACCAGTCACAACAAAGGCAATGTGTAATCTAATTTTATTGAATGCAGTGATTCCTCTCACCTCATAGCTCACCCCTACTCTCAACTTTTTGATGACAAAGAAATAGGCTTTGATGGTATCGATGGCAGTGATGGCATTAATCACAAAGGCTTTGATCCCTGTCACCCGTTAACTGCTCCTCTCCATACGACTCAAGTTCCTCACTCCCTCACCACTCCTCTTTAGACTAAGATGACACTAAGAACCTATGCTAGTCCACTTCACAAAATTATGCATGATACTGCACATATGCATGACAGTGTAGACTAGCGCAAGCATACAGAATGGGTCATTCTTGGGGACCAGCATGGACATTCCATAGAAGCTATAAGTAGCATGTCTCTTGACAGGGAACAAACACTTCATTATAGTGTTAAAGATCCTATGCCAACACATGGAAAGGACTCCACTAGTGATTATGGTAGGCAGGGCTATGCCTACAGGAACATGAATTATGATAGAGAAGATCCTCATGAGACTAGCCATGATAGGGATAATATTCAAAAGGGGGGATTCTTAATAGGAAAAGCATGTCGTAATAATTTAGGTATACAAAGGACATGCTCCTTTCCTATTTCCAAGGGTAGCCCTCATGAATTACTTACCGAATCAAATACCAACAGAGATCCTTCACTTAAAGAAAATAATGAGAATTAGTTGTAGACAATTCATTCTCATGAATTAGATCATCCTGAATTGAGAAGATCCTCAAGACAAAGGAAAGTTCCTTGAAATTTCTCTGATTATCAGCTATTATTTGCTGAAGAGCCAGAGCCAGAGCTCTTAATTTTTGAGAAAATTGAACCTGCAACATTTAAAGAGGCATAAATAAGCAATGACAAAAACAATTAGTTTATTTCTATGACAGATGAAATGAGTTCGCTTGAAGAAAATGACACCTAGGATTTGGTTGCTCTTGTACCAAATCAAAAACCACTCAAGAACAAGTGGGCCTATAAATTGAAAGATGAAGGAGGAGGTAAAAAATGGTTCAAAGCTCCGTTGGTAGTAAAAGGATATGCTCAAAAATAGGGAATTGATTTCACTGAAATATTCTCTCCAGTTGTGAAGATGACATCCATTCGAATAGTATTGGGATTAGCAGCCATTCGGGATCTTGAATTGGAATAATTAGATGTTAAGACATCATTTTTACATGGAGACATAAATGAGGAGTTTTATATGCATTAGCCTAAAGGTTTTGTGAAAAAGGGGTAGGAACATCTCTATTGCCGGCTGAAGCGTAGTTTGTATGGGCTCAAGCAAGCCCTGAGATAGTGGTATGTCAAGTTTGACTCCTTCATGCTTGAACATAATTTTACTAGATGTGAATCTGATCCATGCATTTACTACAAGACATTCTCAAATGGTGAATTTTTTATTCTTCTTCTCTATGTTGATGACATGTTAGTAGCGGGAACAAGCTCTAAAATTGTTAATGAGTTGAAAACTAAATTGGCAAGCACATTTTCCATGAAGGATTTAGGGGCAGCCAAGAAGATTCTTGGTATGACCATCACCCGGGATAGGAAGAAGAAAGTAATTACATTATCACAAAAAGAATACATTGACAAAGTGATTCAGAGATTTGGTATGGCTGATGCGCATAGTGTTTCTACTCCACTTGCTTCACATTTTTAGTTTTCAGCACATTTGTGTCCACAAACATAAGAGGACAAGGAATATATGGAGGACATTCCTTACAAATCTGCAATTGGTAGCATTATGTATGATATGGTTTCGACACGTCTCGACATTACTCATGCAGTGGGAGTTGTGAGTAGATTCATGAGCAATCCCAAGAAGACTCATTGGGAGGCTGTCAAATGGATATTAAGATACCTTAAAGGCACTTCAGATTTGGTATTATGTTTTGGTAGCAACAATGAACAGTTATAGGGATTCACGGATTCAGATCTTGCTGAAGATTTGGATAAGCGTAGATCTACTACCGGTTACACATTCATGTTTTCTAGAGATACCATTAGTTGGGCATCAAGGCTACAACATTCTATTGCTCTTTCTTCTGCTGAAGCTGAGTATTTGGCACTTTCCAAAGGTGCTCGGGAAATGATCTGGTTGCAGCAATTACTTGGTGAAATGAAGTATCAACAAAAGGATTATGTTCTTTTTAGTGACAGTTGCAGTGCCATATTTATGGCTCACAATCATACTTCTTAGTGATGTTCAAAACACATTGACATCCATGCTCACTTTGTTCAGAACATGGTTGAAGAGGGCAGGTTGAAGGTTGAAAAGAGTGATACTAAAATCAATCCAGTAGACATATTCACTAAAGTTGTACAACCAAAGAGAAGTTCGAATGTGTGAGAACTTCTCTTGGACTTATTAACCTAAAGTAGATCAACATGTAGAGCAGGGGAATGTTTGATCAACTAGATTATCCATTGACTTCCAATGGGAGTTTGTTGGGATTGGAAGGCCAATGGACATTTGTCTGTTTGTGCCTTGTCTTTTCAGCTGCTTAGATTGAGCTTATAAATAAGACTCTTTGTGGTCATTTGTAAACAATTTTTTTGTGATTTGAAGTTTATATAATTTCTCTACTCTCAGTGTGGATGTAGCCACTATTGTGGTGAACCATGATAAATTGTGTGTTCTATGTGTTCTTCTCTTTAATTCTATTTTCTTGGTTTTAATTCAAATTCTTTAAATCAACACTCTGGACAAATTCAAAATGCCAGACATGTTTCTCAGAGGACTTTCCTACTTGGCCACCCAAACAATAGTTTTCTCAGAGATTTTCGCATACCAGATACTGATATACCAATTCTCGTTGTTGTTAAGATTAAAAAATCCTAATGCAAATGTGCCATTCTTTGAGACAAGGGTTTGATTTCCAGTGAGGGTACTACCCTCTGGAAGGATGTCTCCCCTGTCAATTGTCAAAGATCAGCATTTATGCAGTAGAATAATCATGAAACAGTACAACAGAGAATACTTCGGCCATGCTATGGCTACAATCTTATTCCTCACCATTTTCAAGTAGTTCCTCACGATGCTTCTAGAGGACTACTCTAAAATAAGGTATTTCTCTGGTACACTATCCTTCATTCACAAATACCCTATCCTCCATTCTTATTCTAGATAAAATGGATTATGAAAAATCATCATCATTTTGAAAGATTAAATCTTTGATATCAAAGGCATCTAAATAGACCTTATGTTCTCTTATTAATAAAGTGGGTAAGATAAATTTACATTGATTGTTGAGGACTAAATTTGAGGACATGGTCTTTGGTTCTAGCTACAGTGAAGAAATAGACATACCATGACAATGAAAAAATTAAATGCCAAAATGAAAAATTAATCTCCTATCATCATTTGCGATGTGTTCGAAGGGAGGCAATTCTAGTTGAGAGGCAGTGACTATGGAAAATTCAAATTTAGACTCCTGAGCAGTTCATAGATTTTCTTGCTTTTCTTAAAAAATGTTTTTTTCAAAAACATTTGTGCAGAACATTTGTAAATTTTTCCATTTTCAAATTAATATAAAAAAGTATTTGTATATTATTATTAATCAATTTTATTTTTGTTTTATAGTTAAAGAATGTAAATAATTAATTTTCTTTGGAGACAATCTTTTGGTCAGTATAAATTCTATATTTTAAACATTTGAAATAATATCATTTTTTTTTTCTTTTTCTTGGTTCATTTTGATATCAGTAACAATAAAAAAAATATTCTATTTGGATGTAACTATCATTCAAAAGGATAGTAATAATTAAGATGGCAGAGAGTAGAGGTGGAGTGAGCATTAGTGTTAGGGTTTCAGAGGGAGATGGGGATTATGAGGATGGAGAGGTGGATGATGGTGATGCCACTGACTATGCTCTAATCCTTCTAATGACAAGATCTATTTTGGGTAGACCTGTTCTTCCTTGTGGGTGTTGGCTCCACAGGGCTTCTTCAGGGTTGCGGTTGTGGGATAGGAGCTCCTCCTCCATCTTCGGTCTTCTTCCTATGCTTGGGAAGGTTGCTGGAGAGGCTCATGGTGGGGCCTCCTCCTCTTTTTTCTGCATTGGCCTTACTCTCTCATGCCTTGTCCCTCTTCCTTGGGCTCTTGATCGGTGTGAGGATGGTTGGGGTGGGTTTCGTGGGAATAGGGCTTTGTTTGTCCTTCCTTGTGCTTGATTTTTTGGTGGTGAGGACTTTCTCCTACGGGAGGATGGATCTGGTGGCTCCTTGATTACTCTCTCAGTGGATCTATCTTGTTCTCCTCTCTCCCTTTCATTTTGTGGAAGGTTTTTAGGGGTTTCTTTGCTAGCCCCTATTTCTTCTTTAGAGTTTTTGGGCTAGATGGCTGCTGGGATTCAGCCTTCTTTGTCATAGCAGGTTTTCATTCTTATAGCTTTAAATGAGCACTTTGTTGATGCCTTGCAGCAAACCTTCTCATGGTGTGTTCTGTGTTGGAAATTTGGCTGAAGTGAGTACATAGATGTTGTCATTATGGAAACATATGATCCACATAAAGAGATCAAAGATGTTAGAGAAAGTATAGCAGAGCGCATTGCAAATTTTTCTAAGTGTGAGACAGTGTATTCACAGTATACCAGGACATAGATTGTGTTTGTGACATTGACTAGAGTAAGCTAAGTGCTTGCGCACTTAAACATAGACTCTATGATGACTAAGGGTGACCCATCTCAAAGCGCAAGTCAGTATGACATGTACAAAATTAGTTATGACAGTTTTACCAAAGATAGTGTGAAGCCGACAAGACAGAATATGAAGGCAAAATTGGTAAAGAGTTAAGGGATTATTTTGTTTATCAAAATAATGACTTAAAAATATAAAAGGATGAAATCCTAGATGTTTACTCTTGGATAAAGATATATGGAAGCTAACCATGTAAAGTTATTAGCCTTAATAACTTGTATAAATTGTAAAGGAAGTTATGTTAGATAGAAGTAGTGATATAGAAGAAGATAATTATAATGTGATGATGTGAATGTAAGAGTAGTGAAAAGATATTGATGTAAGAAACAAAAGGTTATGTACCTAAATCCATTTTTTTAATCAACATATACAATGTACATTACTTGTTTGGGTAGTCGGCTCATCTGGTAATCAAATTTTGTATTGACAACTCCTAACAGGGTTGAGGCTTCTAACAAGGCCTATAGTCCTTTAATCAGGACTGATACACTATATGATTGTAATAGACTCCTAACAGGGTCAACATCCTTGACAAGATACTTTTGATTAGTGGATCTTTGTGGGTGCCATCCCCATTGGGGTTTTCCCTTGGCCAGGGTTTCCTCGAGAATAAATAATATGTTATGAGTTCTTTGATGTTATTGCTATGCATGTTATTTAGTTTCTTATATTATGCATGTGTGAAGATAATATGTTATATCCATAATTGGGCAAAAGATAAAGTTTGTAGAATACTGATTCACCCCCCCCCCCCCCTCTCAGTATTCCCTATTTCTAAAAATTGGTATCAGAGCTTAGTTACTCAGAGAAGAATCATTCAAGGAAAGCCTAGCAGCTTGACTAAGATTTCTATGCATATGGATCAGCTATAAAAGAATCTTGAAGAAGCTCTTGAATAGATTAATATGCTTACTGATGAAAGAGATACTTTGAAAAAGAAATCTGATGATGCAAAGAACCTTATTGAGAAATTGAAAAACAAGGTAGAAGATCTGAAATCTGAAAAAGAATTTGAAATTCTTATTGAAGATTGTGATGACAATTTAGAAAAAGAAAATGTGATCCTTAAACATGAACTGAAGATAGAAAATCTGAAACTTAGTCTAAAATATGGGAATGACAAAAATGAAGTGAATCTAAGATCTGAGATTGAAAATTTGAAGATTGAGAATGAAGAATTAAGATCTAAATTTGAGAAAGTCAATTTGCAGTATGTAGAACTTGAGAAATACAATAAGATTGTGAAAGGTGAATTGGTTCAATCCAAACAACAAATTGAAAGGCTATATTCAAATAGTGAGAAGATCGATGAACAAGTATCTTATGGAAAACCCTCCTATGATAAGACTAGACTTGGATTTAATTTATTCAGAACAAATGATGAAAGAAAAGAACTAGATTTGAAAGAATCTGAAAGCATAGATGAGAAGAAGTCAGATGAGATCAACAAATCTGAAGATGCACCTAAAGAAGAAGAATCACCGAAGCAAGAAGAATCACCCAAAGGTATGCAAAGAGAATTCAAAGGTAGATGTTTTGGTTGTAATACTATTGGTCTTATGAAGAAAGATTGCACATGTAAACAATTTAAACCTCTTAATGGTTATTGTTATAATTGTCATGGTTTTGGACATAGAGCTATTGAATGTAGAAGACCTAAAGTTATTGAGAATAATTATGGTAGTAGAATATTTAGGAATACTAACAATGCAGATAAGAGACCTACTGAAGATATGAACAAAAGAAATGGAGTAGTATGTTATAGATGCAACAAGGTTGGACATAGTGCTAGAAATTGCAGGTCACAGATCAATCAACAAGGAACAAGATATGGGATCAATGGAATTGTTTGTCAGATATGTACCAAGATTGGACATATAGCAAGATTTTTTAGAGTGAACAATGGAACTTATCATCCTAACCCTAACCCTAGAAATCATGCAAGAAGAAATGAAGATGCAGGAAATAGACAGAAAGGTTGTTGTAGTAATGAAGATGAAGTAAAGTTTGTTAGAGGCACAGATCAAGGTAATTAGAAAGGTGAAGTATCAATTGGTAAGAATGAATCCTTACCTGACTTATCTTTAAGTACTTAATTTATGTAAATTTCAATAGATTAGGAACTTAGAATTAGTGTAGAAGTAGAATTTTGATGAGTTAAGTCTTGTGCAGTTAATGTAAGGTAGTTTATGATGTACTAATGCTATGGTTAAGAGTGCCAAATAAAATATTATGTTTTGCAAGATCGCAAGAAGTTTTAAGTTTTGCAGGTTGAAAGAAACAAGTTTTTGGGAAGAAGCGGCAAAAGAATTGAATGCGATGTAAGATCTAAGTGAGATTGAAGTAATAAAAGGTTATGATCAAATTTATTTGATTATCAAAGTGAATTGAAGTGTTTGGAAGAGAAGAAAGTGGTGATTGGAAGCATTTTGCAGTGATTTGGTGAAAGATTTGAGTACCAAATCTGCGGTAAGCCCTAGAATTGTGAATTTGAGGTATTTATCTTGGAGGATCCTTGAATCAGTATAAGGAATTTAAAGAAATCATGGATGTGTCATTAATTCACAATATCAGAGATAAGAATAGACCTAGAATGAAGAAAGAACCAGTAGAACCCTTGGAAGAAGATGACCCTAGAATAGCATTATCATCCATACCAGATAGAGTTTTGCATTTGGAAAATGTAAGGAACTATCTTGGATGCAAGTTTGAAACCCTAAGTGATAGTGATTTTACCAGTGAATATCAGAAGATTTGTAACCATGATATGTCATTAAAGAAAGGATATGAGCATTTGAAAGACAATGAGATTGTTAACTATTCATTGAAGTATGAGTTTTACAATGAAGAATGTACTAGGATTATTTTGAGAAGAATTCATAATGGAAAGTTCTGGCTAGAGGACAAAGTAATTGACATTACTGCTGATTTGATTCATGATGTAACTGGATTATCTAAATCTGGTACTATGCCCTTAAATGAGAAGAATATGAGGAAAATAGTGATTGACAGCACAGGTTCATCTTACAATGGTAGAAGAATTGTAATCAGTAAAATCAAGCAAGATGATGTGAGATATTTGTGCAAAATCCTAACCACTAAGTTTTGTGCAAATTCTAGAGAAGATGATATGGCAGTTGGTATGGTACATATAACATATTTGATGTGTGTTGACAAGGTACCTATTGATATGTGTGAAATACTAAGAATTCAATTGTTTAAGAACTTGGAGAAGATTAAGAAATCTAAGTATGCTCAATTTAGATTTTCTTCTTTGATCACTTACATGTTTTTCCACCTATTAAGAAGATTTCCCTATATAGTTGCAAATGATTGGAATGATGGACAAAACACTATGGAAAGAATCAATAGAATTTATTAGAGACATGTTATTGATAAAGTAAATGAGAGTGCTATGTTGGTATTGAAGACATTTCAGAACATTGTAACTAGCAGATCAAGAATTCCACATTCACTTGCGAAAAAGTATTAAAATGATATATGTTTTATGGTTGACACTGACTTTACCTATATTGAAGTAGTGGAACCTAGAATTGAGTTCATAGACCCTGTTGGCTATGAGATATCTGAGGTAGAAATAGAGGAATATGTTGGGAGGTTACTTAAATGTAAATTGGACACTCAGTACAACATATTTGGAACTTTTGAAGAGAATTTCCGCTTAGCAAAAGTCATAATGGAAGAAAGACAGATTAAGAAGTGAGTTGACAACACAATCAAGAAAATACTAAAAGATTCAAGAATGTCAAAACAAGAATTCTTAATAGCTAAACAGACAGCAATAGCAATTAGGGATATTGGATAGAAAGAAGTCTTGATTGTACCACCCTTGTCATCCAGTGCAGTATAGAAAGAACCTACACAAGTCAAGGTGAAAGTTGAGGAACTTGAAAAGGAGCAAGTAACACCTAGAACTAGCAAGAGCGTGAAAGAAATTGCTACTGGACTAGGAAAGAGATAGAAGACTCTAGTTGAACCAGTACCAAGAGAAATTGTAGTAGTAAAAGATGATGACACTTCAATTAGGAAGAAGACATGGAAACTGAGAGTTGAGAGAGTAAATGAAGAAATCATACAAGATGGAAATTTCACTAAAATGAACAAGTATTATAAACTTTATGATTATTTAGAAAGATTGAATTTGGAGAATGCTATTGTGAAGCATATGATTTTGGCAGGCAAGAAATTTGACTCTATTCAAGGTCAAATACCTGATGAGTTGTACACCAAGCTTGTAAACAGAAATCAAAGAGCAATTGAAGAAGACACTAATATCAGAAAGAATCTTGTGAAGAAGCTTTGTGCAATGAGAGATGATGATCACTTGAAATAGATATTGAAGGCCTTAAGCACCCATCTGAGAACCAAAAGAAGAACAATTTTGATTATGGGAGGTAGGTATGAAGAAGTTAATTCAGAAACAGAGTAGGCAATAATCAAGGTCATGCCAGAAAATGTTGGAGAACTATTGGTTGCAGTAGAGCAAGCAGTTGAAGCTGAACAAGAGGATATTCCCTCTCCCTTAGCTATTAACATTGAAGATGAAACTATGAATGTAGAAGGCACTAAGGTCACCTTGGATACTGATGACAATGTATTCAAGAACTTAGCAAACATTGTTGCCAATTCGACTCTTGATGAACTAGATAGAACTGAAGAAGCAAAGAAGACTCAGCCTATCAGTGAAGAACCTAAGGAGTCTAAGATTCAAGCACCTATTTCTACCACAGAAGATATTAGTCTTACTCCTGAGACTGGGAAGAAGAAAGAAATTGGATCTTTGTTTGAAGATTTAGGAAAGGAAATTGATGATGATGATTAGTTGGAACTGATCACATCTATGAACAAAATCATTGGCAAGAACAAGAAAGTGAAGAATCTTCAAGGGAGTCTGAAGGACCTTACTAAGAAGTTACAAAGCATTGTAACTACCCAAATCGCAAAGGCATACCCTTTAGAAAGAGCTAAGAAGGTAATGAGCACTTTTGACAATGAATTTACTAACTTATTTGATATTGAAAAAGTGAAAGCTCAAGTAGCTAATGAATCTAAAATGCTTTTGAACATCAGCTAGAATATCAGGAATGATATTAGTAGTCTTGATATTTGTATCAGGAACTTGAGGAAGCATTTGGAGACAGGAAAATATTTTTACATTCAGTGTACAAAACTAGAAATTTTGATAGCAGAAGAAGAGCAAAAGATAAGGTTGAAAGAAGATGAGATTCAAAAAGAATGTAACCTTCTTTCTAGCCCTAATATGAATATATTAGATGTTGAGAAGAAGATTAGGAAACAGTATTATGAAATAAGAAAACCTGCAAGAAGAGAGGAATAAAAAAATGAGGAGACTCACTCTTTTGAGAGAACACATCTCTATGAAGTTGAGCATCATTGAAGAGTAGTTAGAAGAATGTCTTACAACTAAGACATCCTTTCAAAAATTCAAATTTTATAACCTCCAAGGTTGTCAGATAGCAGCTTATGGACTAAGCACATTACTCAATGTGGAAGATTCCATTAAGAAGTCATGGGTAAAGGAGATGGAAGCTATGAAAGCTGATTTTTTAGATTGTGTTGCAAGCCTACCAACTTTGCAATAAGTAAATGAAGGTATAATTTTTTTTTGGGATACAATTTTGTAATCCTCCCTACCTTATTTTGTCATTGTTGTCAAAGGGGGAGAGATATTAGAGCAGAAAATTGATATATTTCGATAAGGATTGATACTCTTAGGGGAAGCATTGTATTAGAGTATTATATTTTGAGGAGTTATAAGAATAGTATACATGTTCTATACTAGGGCCACACTTTTGATACAATTTTAAGATTTTGACTTGAACACTTAGCCAATTTTCTCATATGTTGCCACCAATGACAAAGGGGGAGATTGTTGGTAATTTGGCTAAAGTGAGTATATAGATGTTGTCATTATGGAAACATATGATCCACATGAAGAGCGCAAAGATGTTAGAGCAAGTATAGTAGAGCGCATTGCAAATTTGTCTAAGTGTGAGACAATGTTTTCACAGTATACTAGGACACAGTTTTTGTTTGCAACATTGACTAGAGTAAGCTAAGTGCTTATGCAATTAAAAATAGACTCTATGATGACTAATGATGACCCATCTCAGTGTGCAAGTTAGTACGGCATGTACACAATTAGTTATGACAATTTTACTGAAGATAGTGTGAAGCTGACAAGACAAAATATGAAGGCAGAATTGGTAAAGAGTTAAGGGATTATTTTTTTTATCAAAATAATGACTTAAAAATATAAAGGGACAACATCCTAGATGTTTACTCTTGGATAAAGATATATGGAAGCTGACCATGTAAAGTTATTGGCCTTAATAACTTGTATAAATTGTAAAGGAAGTAATGTTAGATAGAAGTAGTGATATAGAAGAAGATAATTATAATGTGATGATGCAAATGTAAGAGTAGAGAAAAGAAATTGATGTAAGTAGCATAAGGTTATGTACCTAAATCCATTTTTTTAATCAGCATATATAGTGTACATTACTTGTTTGGGCAGTGGGCTCATCTGGTAATCAGATTTTGTATTGACAACTCCTAATAGGGTTGAGGCTTCTAACAAGGGCTATAGTCCTTTAATCAAGATTGATACACTATATGATTGTAATAGATTCCTAACAGGGTCAACATCCTTAATAGGATACTTTTAATTAGTGGATCTTTGTGGGTGCCATCCCCACCATGGTTTTCCCTTGGCCAGGGTTTCCTCGAGAATAAATAATGTGTTATGAGTTCTTTGATGTTATTGCTATGCCTGTTATTTAGTTTCTTGTATTATGCATGTGTGAAGATAATCTGTTATATCCATAATTGGGAAAAAGATAAAGTTTGTAGAATACTAATTCACCCCCTCCTCTCAGTATTCCCTATTTCTAACATTCTGCTTCTCGGTGCCTTGGTGTGGAGAGGTTTCTCTCCTCTTTTGATGCCCTGGGTAGAAGGGCTGCTATGTTGGAGTTTTGGCTTTCTCATCTCTCTCTTCTATGTTGAGTAGATCTCTATTGAGGTAGGGTTTCTTTCTTGGGCCCAGTGGCAGTTGATGGCTTCTCTTCTTCTTCCCTCTTTCATGCTTCCTACAGAGGTGGAAGCCCTTATTGAGGTGGAGGCTAAGCCCATAGAGGGTTCTTTTTGCTAGTCGAAAGAGGTGTGGAGGAGTGTTGTTGTTGACCTTGGCCTATGTTCGAAAGAGTTCTTTCTACATGTGTTCTTTACCTGTACTTTCTTTCTTCGGGTAGATTGTGGCTTGGTGGATTGGGGAGACTTTGTTTTCCCTATTTCTCTGGTTAAGGTTGGGGGAGCCTTTCAAAACCCTTATGTCTTGGCATAGCTCAAGTTAATTGTGAATATTATTTTAAGCTATTGTTTTTATTTTTGTCTAGCTCTGCAAGGGTGGATGGGTTTTTTAACCACAATGCTGGTTCTTTATCCTAGTTTCAAAACCCAAAATGGTTATGGGAGACATTTCAAAACCCATATTACTGGTTTGGGGTGCTTGAAAACCTTGGTTTTCTCCTATTGATGTAAAGCTTTAGCTTCACTCTAATGGCTTTGTACAACGAGAGCCGTTTGTTTACCCCTCGTATCATTGTTGTTGTTCTGGTGCCTTGGAGTTGTTGGTAGTTCTATTGTCTGTCTCTGCTGGGGGGATCTGTGCTTACCTTCTTTTCCCAGCTGTCTATTTTTAGGACTGTGCTAATTTTTCCTATCTTTCTCTGGGTTATAGTTCCCATAAAAAACTAAATGTATATGGTTTCTAGGCCCATTCAAAACCTAGTTTACCTAATAAAAAACAATCAAAAAAATTTCTTCCTTTTTTAAATTTTTTTATTTAATTTATTGAATTAAATTTTAGTTGAATTAATGATTTGAATGACCTGAGAACTATTAGCCATTTTCTATTATGAGTTGGCAAAGTAAATCAATATAAAAATGAATTTAGATTTTACTTATATTATTGAATTAGTTAATTTTTAAAAGTCATTGAAAAAATGAAATGAGTATTGTATAGATATGAAGCATTGAGAAGTGGAAAAGTAAATTAATTTGAAACTTATTTCTACCTACAATAAAATGTTTTTATATTATTTTGTCCAAATCATCCTTTCTAATATATTTATGTATGTATGTATGCTTGCATGCATTGGATTTAGACTGCATTAGATTATTTTGTACAATATTAATACAATAATTCTTTTGACTGAGATTGAATATAATTGTGTACGTTGTGATATTGAAAAGACATAGAACTCCAAATCTATACAAATCTATAATTTGAGCTGTCACAAAAAAACCACATATCACCAAAAAAAAGTCAATCTATATATATTTTATTCAAAACATGTATTTTCTCTTCCATAAAAATATTTTTAAAATAATCTAGAAATATCTTGTCATCCAACTTATCTAGCAATTCAATACATATTTTAAAATAATAAAAATATATTTCTTTATTTGTAACATTTGATCCAAATCAAAATTCTGAGAAGCGTGTCTAATTTGCTTGTGGTGTATTCATTACTTGTGGATGAGAATAATAAATGAAAAGATATACAATATTTTTATAGCCATGTCTTTTTCAATTTAGTAGCTTGTGTAAATACCCTATAATGTTTGGTGTGTTTGTTTTTTGGTATGGTATAAATCCACTATATTTATGGTGTTTAGTACAATAATTATTCGATCAGACAAGAATCAATATTTCAACCAAGCTTTGAGTACAATACTATTTATCATCATTTTCAAGTTCTAATTTTTTTAGTCATTTTCTAATTTTTGTATATGATCATTGTAATAGTAGTTAAAACTATAAGTTTTCCATGTTAATGGTAGCTATGTAGATTTATTCGCAGAAATGAGTAATGGTGTTTGTCACAATATTTTTATTATATTATTTTAAAACAATTGTTAATATTCTTTGAGTGTAGATTGATTTGTTAATTTTATAGATATAAATCCTGGTTGTCAATTCAAGACACTAACAATATCAGTTAAAGTAGGGTAGGCTTTCAATTAGGGTTGAGTTTCTTGCTGCTAGGACTCCATGAGATGTTTATTCTTATCAGCTTTTTAGTGTTCTTCTATCAAATATTTTTAGCCGATTGGCTTTCTCCTGGGGAGATGCCTGTCAGGATTTTTAGACAATCCGACAGTCTTACGCCAGACGCCGGGAAGTCTGCAACAAAATGGGAAGCCACATCCAATAACGGTCGTGGAGAGGGCACGTAGACTGTAAGTAAATCACAAATAGTTGTCACCATTATTCACAGGTGGTCAAAATTCTCTTCTCCAATCTGGGCGCAAAACAACTGCCACCGATTACTGCATGCATCGTGGATTTTGATTAGTCTTTTCATGTGGCATCCTGCATGTAAGCTTGGTTTATTTGTCTATTGGTGTATTAAAACATCTGCTTCATTCCCTTTCAATTCGTCTTGTTGCAGTATGTAGGTCTTTGTACTTAAACCTGTGAGGCTGGCTTCCAACTCTTCCAATACTTCTGAACCATACCGGCTTCTCTTCAACCGCACCAGGGATGCTGCCGCCAACACCAGGAGGAGAATAACGCAAGCTGTGCTAATGGTGGCAATCAGTCTGGAATTTGAGATATTGGACTTTTTGGCCATACAGGATGGAAGATTAGATGTATTCAGCGATGCAGTGTGCTCATTTGTAGTAAAGCTCTAGGCTAGGATGTAATGTTCTTCAACAAGGTATTGCATATGCTGAATCCCGTAAATAGTTCATTGATTTTATATTTAGTTTTTTGTTGTTTTCCTGTTTCGTTGAAAATGCTTCTTCTTTTGTTTTGATGATTTTAACAAGCAGACGAATTAGCAGGTTTTGGAGCATATTTCTTCCCCGATTGCTACAATTTTGGTAAAATGTTTAACATTTTTGCCAATGAACTGGAGATTGTATTGGCATCTTTATTCTCCACAACTCTGTTGAACGATCTTTTTGAATTGAATGATCTTAATGGAGTTGGATTTACTATGTTAGGAAAGGTGAAATTATTTCACCTTAATGTTGTATTTCACTCCAATTCTTTGTTGGATTTGTCTTTTGACAGGATTTAACTGATAAATATCTGTTTTGCATTGGAAGTAACACTAGATTTTATCTTTTGTGGTGGAAGTAACTATTGAATTGATCTTTTATAGTAGAAATAATTATTGAATTTTTTCTTGCAGGATGAACAAGATCAAATATTAAAATCAAATGGCAATAAAAAACTAAGCTGGTACTACTATAAATCAATGAAATTCACTCAACATGTTCGTACAACTTATTGATTTTTTTCTTTTTCCCAATACAGTTGTTCTTATACTAGAAAGTGTATTATAAGACTGAAAAACATTAAAATGCACAGGTAATCAATGCGACTCTCCGTCTGGGCAACGTTGGACAGTACCTACTCAGAGAAAGTACTAAAGACATTGAGATAAAAGGTAAGAAAATTAATATTTCTATTTGTTCTCACAAATCAGTTGTGGTTCTTTTTCTAATTAAAGTTTCTATTAAATTACATATTTTTTCAATTGACGTGAATCACAATAATCCAGTTGTATCGAATCTAAAACCATTTTATTTTTTCAAAATCTTGATGCTACTGTTTTCCTTAGATTATTTACGATGACCTCCTTTTTTAACATACATAAAAGTCTTCCCATTGCTGTTGTATTATAGGTTATCAAATGTTAAATTTATTCTATATGTAATATTAAAATTCTTATTCACATTATATATTTAAAATTAATATATTCTTATTCACATTATTCACATTAGATATTTAAAATTACTATAAATGTAAAATTCTCTATCATAAACATTAATCTATCTATCCTCCTCCTTCTTTCGATATGACCCTTCTTCGGGAACAAAATGTTAGTCCCCCTTCTTCAGGAACAAAATGTTAGTCCCCCTTTTGTTTAGGTGTACTTTTGTTTGGAACCTATATAGCTTTATTTTGAGTTCCAGTTAGGTTTAGGGTTTTGGGACCCCTTCAAAACCTAGTTCTTCTTTCACATCGTCTGCAATGTCCCTCTCTTTTTGACTGCTTTTGTTGAATATCTTCAGCCACCATTTGTTCTGGGTTTCGGGTCCCCTTCAAAACCTATTTTCCACCTTCTTCAAAAACATTAATCTATTAATTAAAAATAAAGATAATTAATAAAGATTTGTTTATTTTCTAATGTGACATGGAAAAGATATAGAATGATATGGATACATAAATTTTGTAGATAATCTTCTAATATTATTTCCCTTTTTCAAAACTATCGTTTTTTAATAAACTTTCATAGTAAATCAAACATATTCACTTAAATCATTAGTTTACATATATATATCTCTCTTGTTCTTAAATTAAAATTTTTTAATGAACTTTCATGTTAAATCAAACATATACACCTAAACCATTAGTTTACATATATAACCAAAACAATTAAACAAGGCTTGGAAAATTTAGTCCCGAACTGGTATTCCTAGGATTTAGGAATATCATCAAACAAGTAGGTTCACTTTGATAGGTTTAATAAGACCATTTTGGCCTAAATAATGATGGCACTTATATTTCATCCCATCCTGATGCTTGATTGCCGAAGGAATGCAATGCACGCTTTATCCACAAGAAATTTTGTAGGATGCTCCTTCGTGTTTCAGTCTTTCTCTTCAATCAGCTTATCTGTATAAGAATGGTAAGTAGGAAATTTTCAAAAATCAAACTCGTTGCAACCGTACGATAAGGAAATATAAAAAAATAAACTATGAATTAGATAACGGCGGTAGCAATATCAACTCTCAGAGCATAGAGTATATACATAGTGCTAGCTCCACTCACAAAATATGCCACAAAACCCTTTTTATTAAGGTGCCAATTCAATCCTGCAATGATGCTTGGGTGTGTTTCTTGATGTTTGCAGATTAATGAATGGAAGGGAGCACATATTCATTGGATTGGTGTTTCATAAAGTTGAATTTCCTGACCTTCTTCCATGTCTGTAGGTGGGCTATCATGTGGATATCCTAAGCCTTTTTATAAGTTTATTGTTTTACATGTATTAGAGTGTTTAAACAGAAACATTTTGGCATTCATAGCATTGTGTTTGGTTAGGTATTTACAGAGATTTCTTGTTTTATACCGAAACTGTATATCACTTGGCTTAGGGAGTACAATAACCATTTAAAATGTAGCATCTTCCATATTTGTATTGATTAAGACCCCATATTTGGTAAGGAAAAGCGGCACGATATATACTATTTGTTCCAAGAGTTGCAGGAGGCCATGCAAGGTCTGAAACGTGCCTTGAACAAGAGGAGGCTATTGTGATCGATCTTTGTGACAGCAGTGCATAGATAGAAGTTCGGTGGGCTTTCTCCATTCAGAGAGTTGGAGTTTTTTTTGAGTTTCATGGGTAGTGACAATTCAGGAAGTGGACTAAAGGATCATGGAGATTGAGTGTCCAAGATAGAGACAGTTTGGTGATTGTTTAGAGGAATAGGTGATTGTCATGTCTTTTGACAGTAAAAGAATGTTAAATAGACCCTTCAAATAATATTGAAGCCCAATCATCTAAATTATTTTAATTAATGTATTGATAAAAAGAAAAGCATTTTTTTAATGAAAGTTTATTCAATAATAACCCATGGTTTGTAAAATAATTTTAAAAAAATCCAATAGCATAACGATTTGGAATGTGATTCAATACCTTACCAAACAAATGTGATATGATCTTCCATTTCGATTATTCATTAGATGTAATCAAATAGATATAATAAATATTTGATTAATTTATAAATTGGTTTTTAGAATATCATTTTTGTTAAAATTTATGAATATTTTTTTATAGTTCTCCATCAATTTACTTATATTGATATTCATGGGCTTATGTTGAGACACTTAGAGATGTCATATTACATTCCATTATGATCACTTATAAGTATTAAAAGTACTATAGTAACATAGATAGATGGATATATAGGTGGATAGGTAGATAAATAGATAGGTAGAGAGATAGAATAATTCAAAGTAAAATAGAGAAAATATGATATAGATAGAGAGACATGAAAGGTAAAGAGAGGGGTAAAATCAGATAGAGATAGGGAGGGACAAAGAAAGATGTGTCTATGCATGTGAGAAAAAGAGGTATAATGGTAGGGATAGGGAAGTAGATAAGAAGAGTTCAAGTAGAGAAGTAAACATACCACAATACCAACATTAGATATATGTTACTATCGGTGTAACCCTTGCACCCCTCAAAGGTGCAAGTGCTAGTTTACCTCCTTCAAGACTTGGGTTTTCTCTTCATGATGGCTTCTCAATTTATTAGGGGTGAATTCATTTGCGTTGACAGGCTCAAATTTTCTATTGCAAAATGTATTCTGTGACCTGCTGTGGGTCCAAATGTTGTATATATATATAGACACACACACACACCAAATTATGTTAATTTCAATGGAGTACTCATGATAAGTACTCATTATTATATCTAGTCTTCATCATGTTCTACTTCTACAATTACACATTGCATTTACATCATCTACAATATAACATATGATCAAAATACAAATAGGTCTTCATCATGTTCTACGTCTACAATTACACATTGCATTTACATCATCTAAAATATAACATATGATCAAAATACAAATAGAACATTAGTAATTTAATTATTTCAAATATATATAGTATGAAATAAATATAATTAGTAATTTGGATGATAAAATTATCTTAAATTTATTTAATAATTAACAATTGTTTAATTAAAGTAAAAATTTATTTTAATTGAAGTTCACAAAGAAAAATTAATTTTTTTTAGGCTAATTTTTTTGTTAATTACTAAGTTGGTATTGATGGTCAAAATGACACATCAACATAAGGACAACAATAAAAAAAAAATTGTTTTCTTAAAGGAACAAATATATCATTAAGAGTTAGCTCACTCAAACATATGATTGTCTATGACGGGGTCATTTTTAAATTATCTCTAGAATCTCTAGATTCACAATTATCAAATATAATACAATTTCAATAATTTCATCCATTTGTAAGCATTTTAATCAAATTCTTGTTATTTAAGCTCTTTCTTTTTATCTCTCACTTTGGATTTAAAATCTAAAGACAATGGTTAAATAATAGTGGTAGCAATTTAGCCATGATAACGACTAATTTAAATTTTATGATAATACAAGTTTGTTCTATTTGAAATCAACTAATAAAGCTATCTAAATGACAAGCATGGGTAAAGAGAGATTAACGGAAAAAAAACAATCCATAATTTCCTCAAATCTCGTGTTTGATTTATAGAAGAGTTAATATTAAGATTGAACTACCAATAAATAGATTCAACCTCATGTAGTATTAGGCTATGATAATGTTAAATTAAAAACTACCAATTCACACAATTAGGAACATGAGATCACCATTTATATGAATACATTAAATCTTATTTCTTTACACTTGATTTAAAAATATAAAGTGTTCAAACATTCAAAGTAATAAATTAAAAATAAATAAGTAAAACATAGATAATTTTATTTAGAAGTCATCTATCTCTATTCATTCCAATAAATTCTATCTATTGCATATTGAATCTACAATAGATATATGTGTAGCATTCCCTAAGTTAAAAATAGTCACATTAGCTAACTTAAAGACCATAATCTTATGTTTTACTCTATTAATTTAAATAATAATTATCATTTAATAGGACAAAAGGAATATTTGAAATCTTTATTATATCTAGTAATTTTGCTTTATATTAATTTTCAAAATATAACAACTTAAAGAAGAGTTATCATCACCTTTGAAAATTTGCTTTCTCATCAAACTCTTCAATTAACTTTTTAGCAACATCAAATCTATTTGTATATATATTTTAGAAATACTAGAGATCCAAAAATCAAATAGGTAACTCATTGGCTATCGTCCTTATAAGATACAACCTCTTATTGCTGTTTGATTGCATCAAAGCTCTTTTATTGGGTTGCATTAGGTTAAATATTAGAAAACTACTCGGAGTATAGATTATTGGCTTTGTAGAGCATGTTTCTTTTTACATTCCGTTCTACCTTCTTTTGCATAGACTTCCATTATTTAGAAAAGGTCAAAGAATGAAAGCTAGGAATATATCCAACAAAACACAAGCAGTGAACTGTTTTAGTTCATAGTCAATGTGACTTGGCTTTGATGAGGTCTATGGCTAGTGTCTTCTACGTCTCGGGTGTTACTCTAGGGTAAACATTGCTTTGCCCTTCACTTTGAACTTTCTACAGGAATGGTGCGTCACTATTGTTCCCATGCACACAAAAAAGATGATCCACATCTGCATTTATCTCTGTTCAACATATTGACAAGAACGATAGGAATTTGAGGATCTCGGTGCGGGTATTTAATTTTGTCGTTGCTGGTGACAATCAACTATGCTCTTGCGTTATCTTAATGTAAGGATCTGATTTTGAAGAACAATTCAATGACTCAAGAAGTCAAGTGATGTTTTCAATAAGAAATAAATGGGAGATTTATCTCTTCAACCACCCTTGGTATTGACTTGTTCCTTCAGTGCAATGCTTACTCTTATATTTAGACTATCAAGTAGAACCAGAGCTTATCCGTTCAAATATAGAGAGCAGTAGTCAATTTAGCCAAAGTCTTTTCAGGTTCCCGGATATACATTTGATCATGTTTAGCAATTAATTAAAATCAGAATACAGGGAGTTTTTTTCAATTAATTACCAAATATGCATTCTAAGGGCTGCATAGATGTTTCTGTCAATTTAAGACTTACTTTTTCTAATTATAATCCTATTTAGAAATCAATATTTTTTTTAAGAGATTGAACATTCTTATCAGTATGCGATGGTTGATTCATATTTACTTTGGTTACACGAAGAGAGAGTATGGGTTTTTCGTATAGTTAAGACTGTTTGAAATAGAGAAATACTATTTTTATTATTCTAAACTTTATAAAGACATATGGATCATATATGTAAGCAATTTATCTGTAGCCCCTTTTAAAGATTTCTTAAATGAAGAGATAATTGCAAGAAGGGGAGAATGCATTAGATCAAATAGTGATTGAAGATGAACACTTAAGAAAATAAAGCCAACAAGATCCGTTATCTTATAAGCTATCTTTAATCTCAATAGCATTAAAAATAATTCTATTCTATTTTATTGAATATAGGAGCGAGGAGCGTTGAAGAATGTGAAAATGTTTAGAAACAATATTATTGTAACCAAAACTTGTTTGAAAGGTTGTCCCTTGCACTCTATTTCAATTATTGTTTTACACATAGGTCAATCATTAACAATTGATAAGGGAGATGCCCTTCTAATGGAGAATTCCCTCACTAAAATTCAAACCACAATATCAAAGGATGACACATTTGGATTGGGATTTTTTGTTCCAACAATCTCAATAACTAGTAGATTGGCATTTGGTATGCCAATCTCTCAAAGAAGACTATTGTTTGGGTAGCTAATCATGAGAATACTTTGAAAAATATGTGTGCCATTTTAAATTTGTAAAGATGGAGTTATAATTGATTATTTGATTAGTGAGGATGATCAATTTGGCAATCCAATAAAAGATTGAAGGCTTTCAAGGCATCAATGTTAGAATTCGATAATTTAATTATGGTAGAAGCACATATCAAAAATATTTTTAAGATTATTTGAAAAAGTTTCCAACATCCACTAGATATGCAAAGGAATAAAACTAACTCTATGCATTGCAGAATGTAAACTTGTAGGAACGAATGATATTTGGGTATTTGATCATATCAACCAGCCTTGCAATGGAGATCATTGATACCATGTCTTTAATTCATCATTATTTTCCTTGCATGGACAATGATTGTTTCAAAGGAGGAAAGTTGACAAACCATAAGGTCGTTGGTGTTAACACTTTAATTATTATGGGAGATGACTTTATTTATTTATGATCCACATCTGCATTTATCTCTGTTCAACATATTGACAAGAACGATAGGAATTTGAGGTTCTCGTTGCGGGTATCTAATTTTGTCGTTGCGGGTGACAATCAACTATGCCCTTCCGTTATCTCAATGTAAGGATCGGATTTTGAAGAACAATTCAATGACTCAAGTCAACCCATGTTTTGAATACGAAATAAATGGGAGATTTATCTCTTCAACCACCCTTGCTATTGACTTTGTTCCTTCAGTGCAGTGCTTACTCTCATATTTAGACTATCCGTTCAAATATAGTGAGAAGTAGTCAATATAGCCAAAGTCTTTTCAGGTTCCCGGATATGCATTTGATCATGTTTAGTAATTAATTAAAATCAGAATATAGGGAGTTCTTTTCAACTAATTACCAGATATGCATTCTAAGGGCTGCATAGATGTTTCTGTCAATTTAGGACTTATTTTTTCTAATTATAATCCTCTTTAGAAATCAATATTTTTTAAGAGATTGAACATTCTTTATCAGTATGCGATGGTTGACTCATATTTACTTTGGTTACATGAAGAGAGAGTATGGGTTTTTCGTATAGTTAAGACTGTTTGAAATAGAGAAATACTATTTTTTTAATTCTATAAAGACATATGGATTGTATACGTAGGTAATTTATCCGTAGCTCCTTTTAAAGATTTCTTAAATGAAGAGATAATTGCAAGAAGGGGACAATGCATTAAATCAAATAGTGATTGAAGATGAACACTTAACAAAATAAAAACAACAAGATCTGCTATCTTTTAAACTATCTATAATCTCATTAGCATTAAAAATAATTCTATTCTATTTTATATTGAATATAGGAGTGAGGAGCTTTGAAGAATGTGAAAATGCTTTGAAATATTATTGTAACCAAAACTTGTTTGAAAGGTTGTCCCTTGCATTGTATTACAATTATTGTTTTACACATATGTCAATCATTGACAATTGATAAGGGAGACACAATTCTATTGGAGAATTCCCTCACCCAAAATCAAACCACAATATCAAAGGATGACACATTTGGATTGGGATTTTTTGTTCCAACAATCTCAATAACTAGTATATTGGCATTTGGTATGCCAATATCTCAAAGAAGACTATTGTTTGGGTAGCTAACTGTGAGAATATTTTGAGAAACATGTCCACCATTTTAAATTTGTAAAGATGGAGCTATCGTTGATTATTTGATTAGTGACGATGATCAATTTGGAAATCCAATAATTAAAGATTGAAGACGTTCAAGGCATCAATGTTGGAATTCGATAATTTAATTATGGTAGGAGCAGAGGTCAAAAATATTTTTGAGATTATTTGGGAAAGTTTCCAACATCCACTAGATATGCAAAGGAATAAAACTAACTCTTTGCACTATAGAATGTAAACTTGTGGGAGGGAATGGTATTAGGCTATTTGGTCATATCATCCACCCTTGCAATGGAGATGATTGATACGATGTCTTTAATTCATGATTATTTTCCTTGCATGGACAATGATTTTTTCAGAGGAGGAAAGTTGACAAACCATAAGGTCGTTGGTGATAACACTTTAATTCTTATGGGAGATGATTTTATTTATTTTTCATTTAAGCATACCCTTTAGGGTATAGGCAATATTATCCCTACAGATAAGATTTTGAGGATGACATCAAAATTGGGTAAGATAGTAGAATCTCAAGAATTTGTAGGGGGTAGGTTACTAATATTACATGTAATAAACTCCATAATTAGTGCTAATACTCTAGAATGGATTGATATACACAATATTACCATGGTCTTATAATTCTTAGTTGTGAGTGTAGGGAAAACTATATGAACCTCTTTTATTAAGTTTGATTTAAGAGATTATAGGTTGTCTAATCTTAAGGCAATGGAAAACGCACTATATATTAAAATTCCACTTGAATAATATTTAAAAATTACATCAATTAATGAGGTGTTCTTTTCTAACTAGAGGGAACATACAAGTATCCTCTTTGCATTACAACATCTCAACTTGTAGGAGGGACTCAAGATCTAGCCATGGTAACTAATAATGAAATGGAGATGATCGATTTCACATCTTTGATTCATGAGCTCTTGCCCTACATGGACAATGATTATTTAAGAAGAGGTAAGCCATGAAACCTTTATATGTTTTATGAGAACACTATTATTCTTGAAGTGGATGTTCTAGTTTAATATGTATTTGGGCATATTGCGGTAGGTATAGGGAAGACTATTATGTGATAGTACTTTTAATGTGACATCAAAACTGTGCCCAATGACTTATAAATGGGAAAGTTGTTAATATTGTACAATTTTAAGGGAGACTTTGTTTATGACCTCAAGACTCTAGAATTTATTTATATACACAAGACTATTGTGCTCAAATTTATAGCTATGAATGGAGGGAGTACTTGTGGTTTTATAGAGGTGGATATTAGGAGAACTAAGATGTATGCTCATTGCAAATAGCATTTGTTTCAAATAAAAAATGAAATATTTGATGTCTCTAATTCTTTAGAAGAATTTCATGATGTCCCCTTTTTATGATGTTTTGTATTTTTTCACTAAAATAATAGTTCCAACTTAAGATGCAAATTCTAATATATTCATAAATATAATCTTATCAAAAAATGAAGAAATTTTTATACATATTCACCTTACAATTATATGAATAATTTAAAAGATATAACTTATCTATTTTTTCTATAATAAATATCCTTTAGTGTGTCTTTCCAAAGATCAATAATAATTAGATCACTAAATTAAAATCATAGCATAATACTCAATCAACCAACACATGAGTTATCCCTAAATATATCATAAATATGCTAAGTTCAAATAACTTGTCCATTTTCTTAATAGTTACAAAACCAAAGACCCTATCTCTAGTTTGTGAAATGTAGGAAAAAAACTATCCTTACAAACATTACCTCACCCTATGAGCTTGGCCTTATCCGATGACAATACCAAGGACCTTTTTGCTTGGTTTCAAAAGAGTAGGGAAAGACCTTTTCCTTCCAAATATTAGCCCATGAAATGGGCTAAAGAACTATCCAGTTCGCAAGTATTAGTTAGTATTAACAAATAGCATCTTGATGCATTTTCTCGATTATTTATAATTTCTTTTTTGAACTATATATTGTCATTTCTCAAAGAATCAATAAGTAGATTCTTAAATGTTACTTCAAGGAATTGATTCCTCAATGGTTGATGTCTCAATGATTAATATTTGAATATTTTATGCTTGAATATTTTATGTTTGAATGACTAGTGATTGTAGGTTTGAATGGTTGTTATCTTGATTCCTTTTTTTCTAATTGATTGTTGATGGGAGATTGAGTAATTTTATTTCATGTATTCATGGATGATGATATAATGATTTATGATTTCAAGTATTGGTTAGCAATTCAATGAATGTTAAATTGATAGAGTGACGATTAAACCCTTGAATTGGTCTCTTATTTATATTATAATGGTGAAAGGTCACCACCTTTCATAATAAATGATTCACTGATGTTCATTGCTACCTTTTGAGAATAATAAATTATTTTCCATGTCTCTCAAGTCTATTTAATATTTCTTATCATTTTATTTTTTCTCTTAATTATTATGATATACATTGATTCCACCCTAATTTATTTAATCTGATTATATATCTTAAAATTATGTTAGTCACAACCTTTCATAATTTCTACCCTTGAAAGAGAAAAATAATCATCGCTAATTATAATGTTTTAAAATAAATTATAAATTTGTAGATTTAACAAATGCCTCGTACGGTCTGCCTCCCGAAGAGAATGGGTGGCATGGGGTTAAGGAAAATTGGGCTGATGAATAAAGCCCTTACCACGAAAGTGGCCTAGAAGCTTATAGAAGGAAAGGCAGATTGGTCCAGACTTATGGAAACCAGGTACCTCCAAGGACACCCCTATAAGAGGATGTTCAAAGATGGTGATCTCCCCAGTGGCTCTAAACTATGGACGAACATATGTAAATGTAGGACCCTTCTCTCTAAAGGTGTTCTCTGGCAAATATGGAAGATCCATCAGATTTTGGAATGACAACTAGATACAGAACCAACCTAATTTAGGCTTTAGATTCAAACCTCTTATGGACCATCTCAAACCTATCCTAGGTAACAGAGCCTCTAACTATATCACTGTCAGGGATTGGGAGGATATTCCCAATTGGTCAAGGAATAGGCCAGAACGACAACACTTAGCCAAGAATCTCAAAGAAATTATGGCTAATGTCAGAATCTCAGGGCTTGAGGACTCTATTATCTGGGCCCCCATCCAGGCTGGTACTTTCTTTGTTAAATCAACTTACAATCTAATTTTGAAGGAGGAGGGTAACCTGGAGGACTAGAAGAAGGTGTGGATTCTGTAGCTCACTCTGAAAATAAACTTCTTCTGGTGGACCTTAATGCATGCTAAGGTCCTAACCTAGGATAACCTAATAAAGATGGGCATCCCCATGGAAAATAGATGTATTCTATGCAAGAAGGAAGAGGAAATGGTGAACCACTTGTTCATCCACTGTGACCATGCCTCCAGTATATGACAAGAAGTTATCAGCAAGTTAGGTACCCCGTGGGCCCTGGACAGAGAAGTGCATCAATTTAACAATTGGAGAGCCCCCTCTAATCACCCCCTTCTCCAACTCCTCTAGTGTATGCTAACCCCTCACATTTGTTGGGCCATTTGGAAGGAGAGGAACAATAGGATTTTTAGAGAGGAGAGTAACCATCCTAAGGCTTGCCTCCACTTTGGTACTAATCTCTTATGAGAAAATGCCAGGATGGCCAAATGGAAGCTCCATCCTTACCCTCTTGCTGCCTGGGAAGTGAGAATTGCTGATAGGTGGAACATCCTTGTTGGGTTCTCCATGTTTGATGATGCTAAAAAGATAGCTAGAAAAGATACCAAATGGGTGGCCCCCCCTAAAGGATGGATTAAATTAAATTTTGATGGGGTGGAAAATAATATGAGCCAAGGTGGGGGTGGTGTTCTAAGAGATCATAGAGGTGACTGCCTACTAGCTTATCCTTGTCCCATAAACAACTATACGATCACCCAGGCGGAAGGAATGGCTCTTCTCTGGGGGATTGAATTTGTAAAACATTTGAATGTTAGGCAGCTAGCTATTCAGGGGAATTCCAAGGTGGTGGTTGAGGTTGTCAAAAGTGGTGCTAGTGTGGGGTGGTGCGATAGACCTATCATTAGTGAGATTGGTGACTCGATTAATAGCTTCCAGAGCTTCACCATAACTCACACATACAGAGAAGGGAATTCTGTTGCTGACTCTATGGTGACAATGGGCCTAGGGAAAGCTAAACTCAATAGTTGGAGGGCGGTTAGTGATTTACCTCTGATGACTCATCAAATCATTGGGGGAGAAATGAATATCAAAGTTTAAATGAGCCATGATATATTATTCATTGTGAATCCTCACTGGATCACGTGCTGGCATGTCCTAATGATTTTTTGTGATTATGGAAAAGAGAACCCATTTTCCCATAAAGAATCATAATTACTATTTAAACATGTGGAGTAGATGCTATCTAAATCAGAGGGCTTACTTGGCCAAAGAGGACAGCAAGTGTATCCTAGGTATTATTAGTATTAATGGCACCTAAAGATCCGTTAGATCTGGTGGTATGGAGCCCGTTTCCCAAAACTTTTCTCAAAGCCAATAGTTTAATTTTTCTTCAGAAAAGTTTTGTAATAACAAAGGTTTTATTAAGTTTTGTAGAAACACTCAGCTTTGTGTTTACCAGCTTATTCTAGCGAAGGAGGGTCTGAAATTTGAAATGGGAGGCAACACTCTCCGCAATTAGCCTGATAAAATCAATGAGACCTTCACGTTTGATGTGATGGTAACTCATTATTGCAAGGAGTGTGTCATTTGGGGATTTATGGAGAGAATGAAGTGTGGGCATGATGAACGTATCTCCAAACTATTCATGTCATCCTGGAGTAATAGAAGCATCTTTGTTGGTGGCATTCTCTTCCAGCTAAATGCGGAGGTGATAGCTAAGGCGACTGGACTATCTATGAAGGGGAGAAAATACAATAAAACCAATCGATCCTTGTACCCAAATAGCCTCAACTAGTTCTTCAAGGATGGAGAGATGCCGGTGAAAAAGTAGGGGGGTTTCAACAGGGAGGAGCTACTAGATTTCTGGCCGAAAATCTGCCTCATTGTGATGAAATACTTCACTCTAGAAGGTAAGCTCACTGTCTTTTACTATTACCATTTACCATTCCTAAACCATGTGAGAAACAAGGATTTAATATCCATCCCCTTCTTTCTTCTGCACTCCATAGAAAGAAATATCCTTGATATCAAGGAGAACCCTAATAAGAAAATGCCTATCCTTCACCAAGGCCTCCTTCTCTGCCTTTACCAATTCCACAAAGCTATTTGATTGGCCCCTCAGCCCCCTTTGATTATCCAAGAAATGACCTAGGACGATCCCATGACCAAAAATGAAAACCCCACCCATTATTCCTCCCAGTCCATCTGTATTACCTAGGAGGCTATTCATGGTACTAAAGAGGACAAGAATCAAAATAAATGTGTTAAAAAACCATTCATCAGGAAGGATGCCCAGGAGGTGTCTTATGTCTCTGAGTCTAAGGATATTAAGGATAGGAAGGAGGATGATAGTACCCCAGAGATTGACTATAAGGCCAAAAAAAGAAAATTAATGGAGAGCCAAGTCAGCCTTGAGGTGGATTTGAGTGGGTTAGGTAGAAGTAGGTCTAACAGACTGGCCAAAGAGCAATGCAAAACTAAACTGCTGGAAACGGTGACTAAAGAGCTTTCCATGTCTGAAAAGGACTCCCAGACCACCAATTCCATGAATTATTCCTCAGAAGACCACATGAGCCCTCCTCATGACACTGTTCCTGACCCAAAACCTACCATGGAAGCCCCCATCATCTCTACCCCACCCTTAAGCCCTGCTCATGATCCCCTAGAGAAGCCCCCTTCCCCTGTTCATAATACTAAAGCCCTGGAGGATAAAAACAAGCTCAAAGGGACTCTTAAGAGGAGGCTTGAGAAGTTGAACAAAGAGATTGCAAAGATCAAGGATAATATGCAGGAACTGATGAATCAATGCAGGTTGACCAATAAATTTGGCTTGAAGATTATGCACGCTTTGGCAATGACTCTTTGTCATTTGTAGGATAAGCTGGTAGGTGGCACTCTAGAAGTGAACAAGGACAACAAGGACCTCCTCCTATTCTTATAGGAAGAATGGGTGACTACACTGCTATCTAAGCAGTTGGGTGGCAAAAATTAGCTCGGTTTCAGACTATGTGTTGGTTAAGTTTGAAAGGGCTTAACCCTAGGTCCCCCTATTTTGTGAATGGGGTTTTTATTAGTTTTTCTTGCTCTCTAGTTAGCCCTATGAGGCTTTTTAATGATACTTTACTTGATATTTCTAGTATTAGATACTCTAGTTTAATTCGTATGATTAGTAAGGTGGTTTTTGTTTTTGATAGGGGTAGATTTAGAATTGCTGATTACTGTTAAACTGTTACTACTACTTGACTAGTTACCATTAATATGTTGTTAATGTGCTACTAGTCTTTTTTTCTATGGGCCAGCACCCTTTTGTTGCTTTATCTATCAAAAACAAATGCCTCATACTCTGATTGATCATTAATTAATGGATTGATGCACTTCTCAAATGAAATGATCTCAATTTTATATCTCATGAGAAATTTATAACTCTTCATTTCCTACCTTTTGACTACTCATTAAACTTTATTATATCTTAAAAATATTTATTGTAATTTATTTTTACTATTTTTATATTATTTAATTTAATATATATTTTTTAGGAAAATTCTACTATAGGTTTATCTCCCTATATTATAATTATTAATTAGAGATATACATAGAATTCAACATAGTTGGTGCAATAAGAATATAATCCCATTGTTGACCTCATAGATGCTAATAGTTTGAAATGGATTAAAGATATCATTGATTTCAGCCAAGAATGAGTTGAACTTTTGCAATTTTTTCTTATTGAATCATCTCATAAACAAAATCCACACATTTTCATTTTTCCATCCTTTACTATATCCTCCATCTTAAAAATTCAATGAGAGTTCCAATGGTAGTTTTTACTTGAATGTTGTGAATTATTTGTAATGTTGCATCATAGTTGATATTGTTGGATTGATCAAGCTCTCAAAATGTGAAAATATCTATAAAAATCCATAATGTAGAGACATAATCTTTCACCAATGGATTCTATTGATATAGAAAATAATGTACAAAGAATATACCTCTAAAGGTGGGGTAGGAGGCACAAACAACAATGAGGCACAAGGTAGGTACAACCACCCAAAAATTATTTTATAACTATTAAATAATAATGTAGGTTGATAATAAAATATTAATAGAGTTTACCTAACCTTCCATAATTCTTCCTAGCACATTTGAACTAGAAAGAGAATCATTAAAAGATGGTAGAGTATCACGATCTCCATATAACTCATGTTCATGTGAGTGCAAAGACCATACGGGAACACAAAATGAATAAGTGACTCTAAAATATCATAATCAACATTCTCAATAATGAATCTAAAGACATTAGCCTTGTAAAATTTCTACATAATATGCTCCCAAGGTTTTTTAGGAATATGAATCTCACTGTACAAATAGGATAATAATTAGAGTTCACTTAGATGAGAGATAATAAATATTATAGGCTACCTATAGCTCCCCTTATTTAGAATAAATGAAAATATTGTAATTGAATTTTAAAAATTGTTCACATGATAAATATAGAGATATAATGGAAATGCATATTAATATAACTTCAATAAAATAATAGCCTATAAGGCTAAATGCATAATTTGGAGAAAAATCCATTTGGCCCATTAGAACATTGAGTGATGAGTTGTAAGTTACGTATACTAACAAGATAATAAATCCATAAGTACACCAATAGGGAAAAATGAAAGAAAATACTACACACAAGCTTGTGCTCATAATGTATAAAGAAAGTCACTAGATATATGAAGCCTCTAAATCTTCATTTTGGCTAGAATATATTTTGATTAAAGGTGAAAATTCATTTTACAATGATCAAAACTAAAAGCCAATAAACAGTAGTAAAAATAGTCTGAAACAAAAATCAATCATGACCCATAAGGAAAAGAAATGAAAAACAACCCACAAACAACTAGGGAAAAATAACCCTACAAGACAAAAACCAAAATCAAAATAGAAATACAAAAAACAAAGCTACAACATCTTGACTAGCTTATGATTCTTCTAAAATGATATCTTCACTCCTTTTTCACTTTCCTAATAATTTTCCCCACAAGGGTCATACCCTTATACTTATTGTGAAGCCTTATCATTGGACCAGGTAGGGATATCTTAGTCATATCTAAATCAAAATTTTCATCCTCTAAAGGATCCCTATATCACTTTAGTGAACCTGCATCCAAATTATTTTCCTTATTAACCACTTGAGTACTTTCAATATGATAATTACCCTTGGAAATAGTATGAAGTGTTGGATTAAGTATGGAAAGGTGAGTACTAAGAGGGGAGGGGTGAACCAATACTCTAAAACACTTTTAACTACCCTTTTTAACCATTTATTGAAATCATAACTTTTGCATGCATCACATATAATATATAAAGTATTAATAATAAACATAACTCATAACACATTCATTTTGGTATCACATAAATCCTTGTTAGAGGATAAAAAATATGGTGGGGATAACACCCACAAAACTACACTATTGGAGTAAAAATTCTTGGTGGTTAGAGGTACACTGTTAGCTATTTCTAATAGCTTACCCTATTAAGAGTATTAACGCGATTAAGAGTCTTAAGACTAGTTGAGTCTACCTTGATAAAGGATGGATAAGGGTCTTAGAATATCATAATGTGTCATAGGTATAATGAGTAGTCCCAAGGGATCCTAAGTTATGTTAAGTTATACTAGTATGTTTTAAGGGTTCTTGATGGAAACAATGGATAAATATATGTCTTAGTGGAACCAAAGATACATAAAAGGGACCTAGGAGATGCTAAAATACATTAATGGGTCACTGGGTTCGTAAGGGGTCATATATGTCTTAAGATGTCTTAAGGGATGGATAAGGGTCGTATAATGTCTCAAGGGGTCATAGGTGTCATAATCGGTCCTAAGGGATCCTAGCTCACATTAATTAATCCTAGTATGTCATAAGGTTTTCTAATGGAAACAATGGGTCCTCTTATGTATTAATGGAATGTGAGATACATCGATGGGTCTTAGGACATCCTATGATACATTAATGGTTCTTGGGGGTCCTAAGGAGTACTATGTGTCATAAGATGGTGTAACGGATTTACAAGGGTCCTAGACTATCTTGAGGGGTTGTAGGTGTCATAAGAGGTCCAAAGGGATTCTAGGTTATAGTAATCAATCCTATTATATCTTAAGGGGTCTTAATGGAACCTTAGATACATGAATGGGTCCTACAATATCATAAGATACATTTATGGGTCTTGGGTGTTGTAAGAGGTCATATGTGTCTTAAGATGTCCTAAGGGATGAATAAGGGTCCTAGAATGTCTTAAGAGGTCGTAGGTTTGATATGTGTTTTTAAGGGATCATCCTAGGTTACGTCAACTAATCATAGTATGTCTTTAGGGATGTTTAGGGTGACAATGGGTCCTTTTATTTATTAATGGAACCGAAGATACATTAATGGGTCCTAGGAGATACTAAATAACATTAATGGGTAATGGGGGTCCTAAGGGGTCCTATTTGTCTTAAGATAGTGTAATGGATGGATAAGGTTCCTAGAGTGTCTTAAGGGGTCGTGGATAACATAAGAGGTCCTAAGGGGTCCTAGGTTACACTAGTGGATCCTTGTATGTATTAATTGAATCTAAGATACATAAATGTGTCCTATGACAAACTAAGATATGATAATGGGTCTTGAAGATCCGAAGGGGTCAAATTTATCTTAAAATATCATAAGGGATGTATAATGCTCCAAGAATGTTAATGGGTCATAGGTGTGATAAGTGGTCTAAGGGATCTCATGTTACATTAATTGATACTAGTATGTCTTAAGGGTTCTTTCTACCAACAATGGGTACGCATATGTATTGATAGAAGCTAAGATAGATGAATGGGTCCTAGGACATTTTAAGATATAATAATGGGTCTTATGGGTCCTAAGGGGTCCTTTGTATCTTAAGATGTCATAAGCAATACGTAAGGGTCCAAGAATGTCTTAAGGGGTTGTAGGCATCATAACAGGTCCTAAGGGATCATAGGTTACATTAATTCATCCTAATATGTCTTAAGGAGCCTTGAGGGAAACAATGAGTCCTTGTATGTATTAATGGAACCTAACATACATCAATGGGTCCTAGGACATCCTAATATATACATTATAAGGTCTTGAGATTCCTAAGGGATCCTATGTGTCTTAATATGTCGTAAGGGAGGGATAAGGGTCCTAGAAACTTACTTCAATATAGTTTTATAATGTATTCTAACATACCACTATCATTTTCTAAAATTTAACTAGGATTTTCTAAGATTTCTACAAACTAAAAATTATTTAAAACAAATAACTAATATTTACTAAATTTACTAAAAATGTGTGTACCTGAGAGAGAGAGATTCCTAATATTTACTAGCTTTAAAAGAAATTTAAAAACAATTATTTTTAATAATCTCTATAAGATCATAATGTTTTCTAACATTTTGTAACATTTATACTATGATTTCTAATGTTTTGTAAATATTTTCTAACATTTGCTAACAAACTACTACAATTTTCTATCATTTTGTAACATACTAAGTTACAATTTTATAACATTTGTTTACATTCTACTACATTAAAATCTAATATTTTCTAATGTATACTAGAAGTTACAATTTTTTAATATTTTCTAATGTATACTAAGTTACAATTTTCTAATATTTTCTAATGTATACTAATTTACAATTTTCTAATATTTTCTAATGTATACTAAGTTACTATTTTCTAAGATTTGGTAACATATTTTATGATTTATCCTATGGTTTTTTAATATTTTCTAACATTTTCTAACAATTCTACTATGATTTTCTAACAGTACTACTACAATTTTTGAACATATTCTAACATTCTACTATCATTTTCTAACATTTAACTACGATTTTCTAACATTTCTACAAACTAAAAATTATTTAAAATAAATAACTAACTAAAATAAATATAAAACATATAATTTACAATGAAAAATGAGAAAAGTGTGTGTACCTGATACTACTAACAATATGAAGAGGTCAAAAAATCTTGGGAGGTGTTGATGTCTTAGTGGACGTCACTAGTTCTCTCTAAGCCCCAGGTCCACAAAATCTCAAACTAGAATGGTGAAAATGATATAGTAAATCAGAAATTTATAAAAAATCCAGCCAAAAGGGGCTTTGCATGAATTACCCTATGTGGGGTATTTCTCATGAATCCAGTCATCCCCTTCGCATGAAGTACTCCATGCAGGGTATTTCGCGTGAAGCCAAGCATCCCATTCGCGTGAAGAGGGTACTTGGAGTGAAGTCCCTAAAACAAATTTGTTTTTTTGAAAGCCAATTTCCTTTGTCCCAAAAAGTGGGACACACTATTGTGATTTTAGCCAGGGGATAAAATGGTTCAAATGATTAATGTAGTAGCTAACATGAAGGAAAACTAGTCCAAACTTAATAAATAGTTAGTTGAGTTGATCAAATACAACAAGAGCATGTGGGATAAGACCAAATTGTCTACTAGTTCCATCTAGAAGGATTTGGAGAAAAGAAATGTGAAATAGATGAAGAGAGAGCACAACTTGCAGGTGGAGTCTAGGGAGGACATTTTCTCATGTGATGTTTCTTCTACTCTATCTCCTAAATGCACCTCCTTCCTTGAGAAGTTGAAGGAGCTCAACAAGTAGTTGCTAGTTTATTAGTAGAGGTTTGCCTTCTTTTTTGTCTCCTAAATCAAAAGCATCTTCTTAAGAAGGAAGTTTTGTGACATGATTTTACAAAATAAGCATGATAATGCAATTTCATGCCATAAAAACCTCCTCAAGAAGTTTTGTGACATGATTTTAAAAAAGACACAAGTTTTTCCTTGCTTCCTATTTCAAATCTTAGAGAACAAAGAGACTATGAAAAGATTTCAATGTTTCCATAATATCTTCTAGCACACTCTGGATGAGTCTTCTCTACATCAAATGAGAATCAAAAGCATCTTCTCTTATGAAAAACCCATTTTATCATCTTAAAATGGAAGCACTTCCAGAATAAGAGAATTTAGCCCTCCGAGTAAGTGGTTTGGGGTCATCTTAAGCACCTTGATTGGGTCTTCACATGTATTTGGCTTTCTCCCCGCTTTCCACTTCTTTGCTGCACTTTATTTCTTCATTCTAGGTGGAATTAGGGTTAGGATCCTAAGGATTCTACTTAATTTCCCTCTTCCATGGCTCTATTTTCTAGGTAGGACTTAGAAATAAGTCCTATCCTTCATCATAGTAATCATAGGATTTTATATCTATCCCTGGCATTTTGTCTGGTTCTGATATCATTTCTAGGTTTTTGGGCATGCTCAGGACCTCCTGACCTGGTTCTGACTAAATCGGAGCTCAGGGTCAAATTTGACATTGATCCTGACTAGGTCAGGATCAAGCTCAAACCTGACTAGGTTAGATGCAACCTCAATTTTGACCCCCTCATTCAAATTTCCAATTTCCTTTATTTTCGAGCATCTAGCTTTTGGGATATTTGTTTTCCCGCCTCCGGGTCGGCCATATTGGGTTTCAGAATGGTAAATCCTCTAATTGCATTTAATCTAGGTATATTTTCTAAACGTTAGGACCTAATTGGTATTTAATTCTCCAAGGCGGCCCCTCTAGAGGAGTGTGCCTTAGTTCACTATAAAAGGAGGCCTTCCTCTCCCATTTTCTCATCCAATAATCAAGGTTTTCAATCTCAAGCTCTCAAGTGCAAGAAAGCCTTCAAGTATTCAAGAGTTCAAGCATTCATCCATCAAGGAGATCCATTGTTAGCCATTGAAGGATTCAATCTCTTTGGAGCCCTCTTGAAGATCCATCGTTCTCCATTCATCCAAGCCTTCTCATATGCAAAGATCAAGTCAATATTGGTGTTGAATATCAAATACCATTGATTGGAGACACCCTACATTCATTCTACATCCATTGAAGCATTCTTACTTGTGGATTTGAGGATTCTAATCTTCTACAAGGACTTCAACATAAGCGAGGTGATTTGTTTCAATTACTTTGTTTATGCACAATATATTTCAATTCAATTTCAAGGTTAATTCCTAAATTGGGGTTTGATGAAGGCAAACCGCCATACAACAAAAACCCTGATTTTCTTCTAGGTACAGGTGTAGAATTTTGGATCTAAGAGAGAATTTGAATACCCTTTTTGGAAAACTTTTGAGATCTACGAACAGAATCAGAATCAGGCTTCAAATAAAGAATGTAGTATTTGACCTTTAATGAGGGTCAAACCCGACCTGAGCTCATCTTGGAGAAAGATTTATGGGTTTTCTATTTCTCAACATTTCCAGTCTGAAACAAGTTGTAGAATTGCCCAAAAGTATACACAGACATCAAAATTTGACATTTTCTACATCTACCCTAATTTGAGGTTAGTATTTGTATTTCAATTATTCCATATTTCAAGCATAATTTCCTTCATAGGGAAATATTGGACTCTCTCTCTCTCTCTCTCTCTCTCTCTCTCTCTCTCTCTCTCTCTCTCTCTCTCTCTCTCTCTCTCTCTCTCTCTCTCTCTCCTCTCTCATCTCTCTCCTCTCTCTCTCTCTCTCTCTTCCATATTCTTTATAAATTGATTTTATTGTGTATTGACCTCTTGGTTGATCAAATTGGATCTCTTCTTTGGGAATTTGGGTTTGAGAATAGATCTCATATTTCCCCCTTTACATTTGAATAGAGTTGAATCCATTCTAACCCTATTCATTATGGTGAACCCGACATACTTACTCTTTTTTCTTTTGTGGAACTAGATGCCTTATTGTGCTTTCCTTTTATCTTGTTAGTATTAGATTTCTCCTTTGTGTTAGGTCTTGAATGCTAATTAGATTTCATATTTATGCTTTATATGTTCTTATTTTAGTTCATTTTCCTTACATTGGTTTATGAGCTTTACTGCCACTAGTCTTACTTATAACATTCTGGTTAGAAGAAGTCGTGGACTCATGGGTGCCTTTGAGCCTAAATCTTCTTCTCCTTTCCTTAGGATCCTGGATGATAACTTGATTCTTCATGATTCCAATCCTACTATGGAGAAAAACTCTTCTCACTCATATCATGATGAGGATGGGGTATGTGCAAGATCATGAGGGGCCAAAAGGTGGCGATGTCAGTTCAAAACTTTGACAATGTAGCTGATGACTTTTTTTTTCACCCAAATTTGATAAAATGAAAAGGGTATCTTAAGGAGATTATCAGCTTTCTATCAATATAATTGCTGTCAAATTTTGAATTCGATACGTAATTATTAGTTATTTTCTAATTGAGCTACCTCTAAAGTGCTGATTTATATACTGATTGAAAAATGACTATAACTTTCAGACGGTATAACATTTTTGAAATCCAAAAAATGCGTCACATTCTATGCTTCACCTACTATAAGGAAAAATAATAAAATTTGAATTTTGTAAAGTTTTGAATGAGTTAAGGTGGTTAGACACAGGATTTTTTGAATTCTAAAAACATTGTAGCAAACAATTCATAATTAATTATTTTTTTGGAATAAAAATTACAAAAAAATATGTGTCACATCCGAGCATGAGTCTACTACTTATATATAAAATCTTATAATAAAATATTATCATTTGATTATGATTAAGGTGGTCAGACATACACCTAATTCTTATTTTTTTCCTAAAATTTTTGTACTGCTGCATTGAAATCTATACTTTTCACCAATCATACTAACTTTTTCTCAAAAAGGCCTAGTAGTTTAGAAATTACATTCAATTTTCTATAGATTCTATTCTTACAACCTTTTTATATTAGGTTCATAGCTAGTTGAAATTTTCACGTCAAGTTGACTAACCTTGATTTTCTGATTTCTCATTGCCACTTAAGGGAAAAATTTGGCCCCTCATGATCTTGCACATACCCGATGACGCTTTAAGAGTTCCTCCTGAACAAGTCCAAAAAATTTCCACTGAACTTGATAAAATGGGTAATTGGCTTCTTCAAGAGAACCATAATGAAGATTCCATTCAAACTATAGAGGCCCTTAAGAAAGTTCTCCATTCAATAGTGATCAAGGTGTTAACCTCTTGCGTGGTATTACTCACCTTGTGTGTTCAAATGTTAAACCTTTAGTTCAAGAAGCTCAAGATTTAGGGTTTATTCCTCCTATTACTAGTGTTAAACCCCCCTTCTAATCCTTTACCTAGTATTCCTATCTATACTCCTTCTTTGGTGACTGTGATGGCTCCCTCTATTCCTATGAGTGTTCCTCATGTATCCCTTCCTAAATCACAACCTTCATATCATAATGTTCCATTCACTTATTCCAATCTGCTTCCAACTGTAGTTCCTAGTGTTCCTCCAGTTGTGTCTTCTATTCCTGCAGCTTCTTACATTTTACCTAGTGTGTCTAATGTTGCTACTGCTCCCATTTCCTCTAATGATTCAACTATCATTAGTTTGGCTCAAACTTTATCATCCTTACAACAACAACTTGCTTCCTTAACTCAAAACAAGTTTAGTATTCCTACATGTGACATGGGAAGTCCCTTGTCCCGAGACATCATTTGTACTCTTATTCCTCAGAAAGGTGAGATGCCTCATCTTGAGAATTATAATGGAAAAGGAGATCATGTTCATCATGTTAAAACATTCCAAATCCTTTGCAGTGATTATGCTCATGACCATATGATTTTAGCCAAACTATTTGCTAGAACCTTTTGTGACAAGGCCTTACAATGGTATTGTTCCTTGCCTCCTTATTCAATTGATTCCTTTCCACAACTTTCTAATGCCTATATTCAACAATTTCAAAATAATATTGGCCCGCAAGTGTCTTTGACTGATTTAATGCATTGTAAGAAATGTGCTAAAGAAAAATTGATTGAATTTATTGGCAGATTTAAGCATTTACATGCTCAGATTTCCTATTCTATTCCTGATATTGATATTCAACATATGTTTATTTCAAATTTGCAAAAGGATATTAGAGATAAGATTCTGCTTACTAAATTTACCTTTTTTCAATAACTTTGTGCAGTGCTTCATCATTATCAACTACAAGTGAGTCAATTTGAGAGCAACACTCCAATGTCTCCTATTCCAGTTGATAAGAGTGATGCTACTCCTAATCCAAACAAGTTTCAATAATTCAACAACTATGTTAAGATAAACAAATAAGTGAATGTAGTTGCTAATCAAGTTGTTGTTGCATCTTATAATGCCACTTCTGCATCCATTGCTTTTCGATTAAATCGTACGTTTACTCCTCTTTCTGAACATTTACATGCTATTATGAATAGGTTGTAGACTACTAATATGATTACTTTACCCTCCTATTCAACCTCTTTTACCTACTATGATTGCATCTAAATCTTTTGATGAAAATTCTTTTTGTCAATATCATCGTCAGAATGGTCATGATACTGAGAAATGTTATTCTTTAAAACATAAGGTTCAAGATCTAATTGATTCTAAGGATTTATCTATTGATAATCTAGATAGTAGTGAGAATAAATGTATCTCTCCTCCTAATCAGAACCTTCAAATCTATATGAACCCTTTACCTATGCATGATACTAATACAATTGCTCATCTATTTGCTATGGAACTTGTGTATGATTCAAAGATGGATGATCTCAATCATGTTGTTAATCAAGTGGAGCATGTTGATCAATTTTTATCTCAACCTCAACCTCAACTTCAACCTCAATCTTAGATTCAACCTCAAGTTCAATATCAACCTCAACCAAAATCTAAATCTAAAATGAAAACTCAGCCTAAACCTCGACAAAAATTTAAGAATAAAAGACCTCAGGAAATTTTGATTACCTTTGATGACTCTAAGACTATTAAATCTCCTGATGGTCCCCCTTTACATTGCTACTAGGATTGCTCAGAAACCTACTCGTGGTTGTCTTGTTGATCCTACATCCTTAGTCAATGTTATCACTAAAGAAAACCCTTTTTATGAAAAGATTACAATGTTACTTTTATGGTACATTGGATGTGTGGATTCAAACTTGCAATTGTTTCCTTTATCCATCTTTTGGTTCTATTACTTTAATGGTTGAACTTTGTGGAAAAATTGTGAACACTACCTTTGTTGTGGTTCCTACTTTTGATCAATTTTCAAGTTAAGCTAGGTTTTCCTTGGTTGACTACCATGCATGCTATTGCTTCACCTATCCATAAGTGTCTTAAGTTCATTCATGATGAAGAAGTGAAGATGATTAATCATAGTCTATATCAACCTTCCAGGCCTAGACATTATGCTTCTCTTGATTTATTTTGGCCTTATTACCTAATTCATGTCCTCCTCGACTTGATAATATTTTTTGATCATATCAAGCTTATAAAAATCATAAAATTATTGAATTAGGCTCACCTCCTAGGGATCTTCATCATGGTCTTTTACCTACACCCTCGATACCTCCTTTAACTAGGGCTTCTAGTTTTGTTAATCAAGTTCCTTATACCGAACCTATCAAAGATCCTATGATTGTTTCTCCTATGGATAATAATCCTACTGATCTTCTAAAGAACTTGTGAAGGATCCTATGATTATTCCTCCTAGTTCTCAACCTATTTCAAATAAATCAAAATGAAACCAATCTACTAATGAACATCATAAAAATCATCATGCTCATGCTAAAGCTCAAAGATCTATACCTTCTTCAAATAAACCTAAGTATAATGTGTTAGAAGATATTTCTACTAACAATGATGTTCACATGCATGATTATGATGATTCTATTTGTATCTTAGATCATATTTTGATTAATTTGGATGAAGAAGATACTCTTGATGATACTGGTGATGATAATGATGAATATGAGACTATTGGCATTGACATTGATTTACCTAATATGCTTTCATCACAATTAACTCTTACACCTAGTGTTGAACATTGTGATTCTCAAGAGGATCCTTGTTTGGAACTAGCTATCATTCTTGTTGTGTTGGATATACTCCCTCTTGCGAGTTACCCACCTTCCCTCAAAGATATTCAACGAGATGGGGAAAGTAGGTGGCACACTTGATCGATTTGTCCTTTGTGGTAGATTTTTTGTGTGTTTTCTAAATTTTGTTAGATTGTTTTATATGATCCTTGTTACTCAGTTGGTGCAAGGTGATGAAAGAATCAAAACTATTGTTCAAATTCTTCTATATGTATCTCTATTCTTCTATCTATTGTTCAATGTTATGTTGTAATTGTGCTATTGTTCATAAATGTTTCCTTGTGTAATCTGCTTGGATTCAAGATATTGTAGCACTAACTCTTTTTGGTCTCCATCTCATTGTCTAAAAAGATTCTCCTTCATATATCTTATGTGATCTTTCAACCTTTGTGATTGTAGTTCTACTTTCTTTGGGGAATGATGTCAATTCATTTGCAATAATATCATATATATATTATCTTATGATCATACTGACCCCATAGTAGGTAGATCCCTTCTTTTTTCTCTACATGTTTCTATGATATTTTCCTTGATTTGTCTTCGTCTAGGGGTATCTCAATGTGGAAACGTAATCAGTGGAGTTTTTTATGTTTCCGTTAAAGCCATTGGTCATGTTAAAGTATCAGCAATGACTTTAACGTGGGGGCATACGCTCTGCTCACCTGTTGCACACACAAACTTTTCAATACACTTTTTTTTTTTCAAGATACTTTTTTTCCCTTTTTGGATTAGTAACTAATCCTTAAAGCACAAATTTATATTTTAGGATCTCTTGATCCCTCTAGTTTCAAATGCACATATATTTTGATCCCTTAAGGTCAGAAGTTTCCTTATGACTAGATCTCTTTTGTTTTTATTTTTGGTTTTATTCTTATGGAATAGAATATTCCTATGGATGAATCCTTGATGGGTTGACTAGTGAGTAGCCACATTCACTAGGTAGCTCAATTCCATCTTTCTAGTTACCCCATTTTCCTATGTGGTTCACAATGGGACATAAGTTCTCATTGGGTGAGGTAATCGCACCTTCTTTCTCTCTCTAGAGATGTTTCTCTTATTGTGATCTAGGAGTCAACGAAGACTTGAGTCCCTGGGGGATTAAGGTTTCTCTTTGTCCCTTGGATTATGATAAGATTATCTTTTCATTCTGATCTCCTTTACCAAGAGTTTGCATCGAGTCCATGCTCTTTCTAAAGTGGGGGCTTAATGTATCATCTTAAAATGGAAGCACTTCCATGATAATAGCATTTAGCCCTCTGAGTAAGTGTTTTGGGGTCATGTTAAGCACCTTGATAGGGTCTTTGCATGTATTTGGCTTTCTCCTCACTTTCCACTTCTTCCCTGCACTTGATTTCTTCATTCTAGGTGGAATTAGGGCTAGGATCCTGGGGATTCTCCTTAATTTCCCTCTTCCATGGCTCTATTTTCTAGGTGGGACATAGAAACAAGTCCTCCTAGCCTTCATCATAGTAATCATAGGATTTTATGTCTATCCTTGGCATTCTATCTTGTTCTAATATCATTTCTAGGTTTTTGGGCATCCCCAGGACCTCCTGACTTGGTTCTGACTGAATCTAGGCTCAGGATCAAATTCAAGGTTGATCCTGACTAGGTCAAGATCAAGCTTGAACTTGACTAGGTTAGGATTGAGCTCAAACCTAACTAGGTTAGGTCCAACCTTGATTTTTTCCGCCTCATTCAAATTTCCAATTTCCTTGATTTTCAAGCATCAGGCTTTCGAGATATTTGTTTTCCCATCTCTAGTTTAGCCATTTCAAGTTTCAGAATGGTAAATCCTCTAATTTCATTTAATCTATGTATATTTTATAAATGCTAGGACCTAATTGGGATTTAATTCTCCAAGGTGGCCCCTCTAGAGGAGTATACCTTACTTCACTATAAAAGGAGGCCTTCCTCTCTCATTTTCTCATCCAACAATCAAGTTTTGCAATCTCAAGCTCTCAAGTGAAAGAAAGCATTCAAGAGTTCAAGAATTCATCCATCAAGGAGATGCATTGTTATCCATTGAAGGATTCAATCTCTTTGGAGCCCCCTTGAAGATCCATCCTTCTCCATTCATCCAAGCCTTCTCATATGCAAAGATCAAGTCAAGATTGGTGTTGAAAATCAAATACCATTGATTGGAGACATCCTACATTCATTCTACATCCATTCAAGCATTCTTACTTGTGGAATATATTTCAATTCAATTTCAAGGTTAATTCCTAAATTACGGTTTGACCAAGGCAAATCCCCCATAGAAAAAAAACCCTGATTTTGTTGTAGTTACAGGTGTGAAATTTTGGATTTGAGAGAAAATTTGGATACCCTATTTGACAAACTTTTGAGATCAGTGAACATAATCAAAATTAAGCTTCAAATAAAGAATGTAGTATTTGACCTTTTATGATGGGCAAACCCGAGCTGAGCTCATCTTGGATAAAGATTTTTGGGTTTTCTCTGTCTTAACATTTCCAGTATAAAATAGGTTGTAGAATTGCCTGAAAGTATACATAGACATCAGAATTTGACATTTTCTAGATCTGCCCTAATTTGAGGTTAGTATTTATATTTCAATTATTCTCTCTCTCTCTCTCTCTCTCTCTCTCTCTCTCTCTCTCTCTCTCTCTCTCTCTCTCTCTCTCTCTCTCTCTCTCTCTCTCTCTCTCTCTCTCTCTCTCTCTCTCTCTCTTCCATATTCTTTATATATTGATTCGATTGTGCATTAACCTCTTGGTTGATCAAATCGGGTCTCTTCTTTGGGAATTTGGGTTTGAGAATAGATCTCATATTTCCCCCTTTACATTTGAATAGAGTTGAATCCATTTTAACCCTATTCACGCATGCACACACTTTCCCATTAGTTCATAATAAAAAGCACTCTTTTTTGCAAATTCAAAACATACTTTTTCTCCATCCACAACATAATCTCCTATTCCTATGCTCTTCTTCTCTTCAACATAGAATAGAGTCTCTAGAAGATCACCATTATCTGATTCCAATACCCAACCATTAAATTTCCAATTCTAATATTATTCTCTGAAATTGTTCTTTATTAAAAAGATCATTCAGTACATCAAAATGCAATTTTGTGATAAAAACTCTCATTTCCAATTTTCCCCACCATAAAATTATTCCATGTCCATCAATTTGTCTTCAAAATTTTCCACATCTGCAAGATGAATGTTGTCTAGCCATCCAATTGTCTTATCCATAACTGATTCAATCTTTTTGTTTGTGGATGCCTTTGGCCCCTATCCCCACTTCTTGGGTTAAGTATTCCTATCCAATACTACCCACTTCACCTTTGCCAATGTCCAATGATAACTAGTAGTGATTACAAGAGTATTCATTTGTGCAATATCCATTAAAACCATCTCTTCATTGACCTCAATCCAATTCTCAAATCTTAGCAACCCTATAATCATCAAAGTTTCCTAGAATAGTTGACATTCACTACAAAATCCTTGACAATGAATCTCTTATAGAAACTAGTAAAAACAATTCTTTCAGGAGTAATAGAACTCTCCAATAGACGCATAAGCCTTTTCCCAAACGCTAGAGTATCAATCTTGTACTTACTATTGACATCCAATTTTTTATAGGATAATTTTAATTCTTTGTAATTGATGGAAATGATACCATAGCTCTGCACCCTTTCTTTCTCAAACAATGTTTCCCACATGGCTTCCAAGACTATGCCAGTCGATTGAGACATGACTGATGTTTTATTGAACATAGATTGTGTATGATAGTGTGGATAGATATTTTAGAACTCTAAACTTCCTATGGTTCTATTATTCATTCCTGCCATGGGAGACAACTATTGTGGAGGGCTAAACATTAAGCAATGATTAAACATTGCCTCCATATCTAATAACATTAATTCATTTTATTAATGTTACATTATCCTTCAATATTTGTGAGCAGGAAATGAATGAGCTTTAACAATTTCTTGTGCAAAATGGATACTGGTAGATTTATGTTGGCCAAATCATAGGGTTTGAAAATTTCTATACAAGAGAACACACAAGAAATGATATTTTTGTCAGGAAGTTGTAGGATTATTTTTATTGAATAGTGGAGTTTCGAGTACCAGATGGCATTTGTAAACACTCCACATGCCTTACTGTGGTTCAACATTTTGCATGCTTCTAGACATGGCCAATGCTGATGAAATAGGGAGTTATGTACTATGTCAGATCCCCTTGTAGATTAAGGGTTTGAAATTGTTAAGGTTGAAGATATCCTCTATATATTTCTTTCAAACTAACGCAGGTCAACGAATGGTGGATCCAATTAAGGACAGTCCAAACCTTGCAGCTAGTCAAAACCACACACCGGAATACTCCAAAAGAAACACAATCAATTGTTTAAATCTTATTTTCATTAACATGCCTAAATATAAGGCCTTCCAGGTTAGGGCCAATTACAATCAGTAAACAATTCTACAAGATCTACAACAGATCCAATACATTCACTAGCTAGTTTAGCTCTGAAGACAATTAGAATTTGATGGAAACCCTATGGAAAATATAAACTTGAGCTCGCAATACTCCAAGAAATCTCCTTGTTCCCAAGTATGCAACCACTAGCTCTACTATTACAAACTATCTGATAGGAATCAGATTTGCAAGTTCATGGAAACAACTTTTCCACTACTTCACCAAATCCAGCTTTGGTAGTGCACCTCTAAGGTTATGCTCCTTCTACCTTCACTACTGCTTCCCCCAAACATCTACCCAAGCCCTCCCTCAATACTAATCATCAACCATAATTGGCATGATGAAAACCCCAAATCCTTCCTAACAAATATTAAATTGCATACAATTCGGCTTACAAAATGTATACAAACATTTAATACAGCATGTTGGCCTCCAGATCCACATAGGAGAATCTAACAAAAGATACAAATAATAAATGCACCAAGTTGGACCAACAAATCACATAGAACCTCCATTGGCAAGTCAGATCTATCAAGCGACCAGTGCAATAATCGAGCCATCCAAGCATCGTCAAGCACCAGTGTTGACCGAGCACAACATGCATGAATGAGTAACATATTCACCAAGCACTAGAGACTATTGAGTCTTTTAGCGATCGAGCTTCCTTCAATGACTAAGGCCATTAGTCAAGGCTACAACTGAGTAAAACAGGCCAAAACACAAACACTTATGTAGATTCACCAAGCACACAGAATGCCCCTACTCCAACCTTGGATGCCCTTGCATCAGACACCCTAGGTTCTAAAGATGTTCATATGTGAGAAGAACATCTTCTAGAATCAACACATGAACCCTAAACTAGTTCTTCACATACAAGTCCTCCACCTTTTCTTCTTGCAACTTCTTCCACTTATGTTTCCTATGTGTCTTCAAGTCCTTTCTAGACAATGCACATGTCTATTCTCCATACTGATCATTCATTTTCTCGAGATCCATTACCTCAACTTGGCTACCAATACTCAAGCTTCTCCTACTGAGTGTTGTATCCATCAAATGCATCAGTGAAAACTTCCTGTCATTCTTCTCAATAGTAGAAACATTCTTTACACAATCATACATAGCTCTGCAATCATATTGCCAAGGTCTTCCAAGCAATATATGATAGTTATCCATGTCCAAAATGTCACATAACACAAGATCCTTATACTGGCCAATTTGAACATTAATGAAGCATTGTTCTCTTACTTCCAAAGCATTAACATTTTGTAGCTAACCAATCCTATAAGGAAGTGGATGTTTCATTCTGCTTAAACCAAGTTTCCTAACCATGTCATCAGCAACAAGATTATCAGTACTACCACTATCAACAATGACATCATAGAGTTCACCTCTAGACTTGCATTGGGTCTTAAACAAATTACTCCTCTAACAAATTTCATCCTTTGTACCGAGCCATGTTCACCGAAGCATCAATTTCTATGATTTAGGTTTATTCTAAATGTTCTCATTCACCACAATAGTTCGTCAGTCAATCTTCTTCTGTGTACACTCAAAAGAATGATGTCCTTCCTCTCCACAATTATAGCAAGTACCTTTACAAATAAATCTACTAATCTTCTTCTTAGGTTCTATAGGTTTTTGTTAATCTTCTGCATCAGTCAGTTTCTCCTTTACCGAGTGATCAAATTTCTCCTTCTCTTAGGAGTTATTAGGTTGTTTCCTTTTCAAATTTTTATTTTCCCTCAGAGCATACTAATAACCATCTTCTGCAAAATCAATCTTTAGCATACCAAGCTCATCCTGAATATTGAATCTCAGACCATTCACATACCAAGCCACCTTTTCCTTACCAATCTCTCGGTGTCCTGACCGAATAGTAAGTTTTTGGAATTCCTCATTATAATCTTCAATAGACATATCCTTCTGTTTCAAATTTTGTAACTTCTTAAAAAATTCAAGCTCATAGTCAACAGGGATGAACATAGCTTTCAATTTAGTCACCATCAACATCCACTGATTGATCTTTATTTCACCTTCATCCTCTCGGTCTCTTTGCAATTGTTTCCACCAAAGAGTAGCATGACCTTTCAACTTTGTCTGTGCCAATCTCACCCGAAGAGAATCTTCAATTTCTTCTAGCTCAAAGAAATCTTCAAGTTCACCAATCCAGTCAAACAAATTCTTGGGTTTCAAAGTGCTAGAGAAAGTAGAGACTTCCATTCGGTAACCACTAAACCGAGCAGTACATCTAGAGAACCAAGTAGTTTTGTCTTCACCAGATCTATCCCTGTGATCATCACCACTAGATCTAGCATGTTCAAATTCTTCTGCACCTTCTTCAAAGCCATCCTTCATACCAACATTCCAAGGAATACTAGTAACAACTCTCATGATCTCAGTGACCATGTCATTCTTCATCATTTCCATCTTAGATCTGAAAACTAATTTCACTTTCTCTATAATCGTAGATTCCACAGTATCACAGAGGTCTTGAATAACTCTAGGGTCTAATCTTCTTGGTAGTATCCTTAAAGATAATAGAAACCCTTAGCAACAAACCCTCACTGATCACGTCATGACAATCTCTGAGTTGTATGCAAGTCAGATCGCAACCTATAATCTTGCAAGTAAATAGGGCACAATCTCACAAGTCCAGCACCACGGATCTGCAATCAATATCACAAGATCTTTCCTCCACTAAGATTAACTTTGCAAGATCAGCCTTGCTAGGTCAAACTTCATCTTTACAAGATCAACATTCACTCCAACAAGAACAAAACTTCACTCTGATACCACCTAACATAGGTCAAGGGATGGTGGATCCAATTAAGGACAATCCAAACCTTACAACTAGTCAAAACCACATAATAGAATAATCACCAAGCAACACAATCAATTGTTTAACTTTTATTTTTGTTAACCTTCCTGGCTATAAGGCCTTCCAGGTTAGGGCCAATTACAATCAGTAAACAATTCTGTAAAATCTATAATAGATCCAATACATTCACTAGCTAGTTCAACTCTGAAGACAATGAGAAGCTGATGGAAACCCTAAGGCAGATCTAAACTTGAGCTCGCAAGCCTCCAAGAAATCTCCTTGTTCCCAAGTATGCAACCACTAGCTCTGCTATTACAAACTATCTGATAGGAATCAGATCTGCAAGTTCATGGAAACAACTTTTCCACAACTTCACCAACTCCAGCTTTGGTAGTGTACCTCTAAGCTTATGCACCTTCTACCTTTGCTACTGCTGCCCCCAAACATCTACCAAAGCCCTACTTAAATATTAATCATCGGCCAAAAGTTGGCAAGATGAAAACCCAAACCCTTCCTAAAAAATATTAAATGCCATACAAGTTGGCTTACAAAATGTATACAAACATTTAATACAGCATGTCGGCCTCCAAAATCCACATAGGAGAATCTAACAAAAGGTAAAAATAATAAATGCACCAAGTCAGCCCAACAAATCACATAGAACTCCATCGGCAAGTCAGATCTACCAAGGGATAGTGAAATAACTGAGCCAGCCAAGTATCGTCAAGCACCAGTGTCAACCAAACACCGCTGGCATGACCGAGTAACATATTTACTAAGCACCATAGACTACCGAGTTCCTTTAGTGACCAAGCTTCCTTCAATGACCGAGGCCGTTGGTCAAGGCTACAACTGAGTGAAATTGGCCAAAACACAAACACTTACGCAATTTCACTGAGCACACAAAATGCCCCTACTCCAACCTTGGATGCCCTTGCATCACAAACCCAAGTTTGCAATTGTTGACAGCTGACTACATCTTCTATATATTTCTAGTAAATCAAGGTCAACAATGAAGAAACTATTTTTTTTATATCCTTTAGGCTTTCCATGGAGCAAGTAGTAGAAGATTGGTACAAGAAAATGACTGTGATTACATACTTATATCTCAGTACATGAGCAGCCATCATCACTACTATTGGATACTTCCTTGATGTATGTATATAAATCTTTTCTTGTATTTTTTAGAATTAGTTTAGGTTAATTGTAGGAATTTTCTATTGTAATGGAGTGCTTTCAATTAAATTCATTTACTACATTATTTTACAATAATTTTGAGTTATTTGTAGGGATTTGCATTGTTATGGCATTCTTTCTAGAGAATCCTTTATTTGAATAGTTTTAAGCCAGTTCAAGAGATTTTGCTTCATTATAGAGTAGTTCAGTTAAATCCCTAATTGCATTAGTTTTAAATAGGTTTAGGTTGATCATCTAGGCTTTGTTTTGTTTATGAGTATTTGTAGGTTAAATTCAGATATTTTCTTTTGTTTAGGCATGCTTTTATTCTGGTTACAAAGATTTTCACTGTTATGGATTATTATTATGTTTATTGCAAAAATTATGTATCAATTTTGAGTGTTATCAAGTCTAATACAAAAGCATTGCAAATTTTTTGTGTTATCTAGGTTAACTAAAAAGATCTTGTACTATTTTAGAGTATTTTTAGGTTAACCATGAGGATTTGGATCTTTTAGAGTGCATTTTATGTGAGTTGCAGAGAGATTACATTTCTTTGTGGCCAACTACAAAGATTTGGCATTGTTTTCAAGAATTGTTTGGTTAATTGTGGGGATGTTTGTATTGTTCATGTTTTCACAAGAACATAAAAGATTCAGAGTTGTTTTGGTTTTTTTTTCAGTAATTTCATAGATGTTTCATTATTTTGTAGTATTGTTAGGTTAACTACAAAGCTTTTGTATATGTTTGGAGTTTTTTTGTAGTTGAATTGTAGAGTCTTTGTATTATTCTAGAGAATTGTTAGGTTAATTGAAGATATCATTTTATTTTTAATTTAAGAAATGTTCCTATGGGGAATAAAAATAATGGACACATGGCTCAGCACTAAAAAAATTCAATATAAATCATGTCACCTGAGATATAATGAAAGAATTCTATAAAACCTTTTTTAAAGACATTAAAAAATACACTAAACTTATGACTAGGTGGATAATCAAGCTTTCATGGCAATCAAGTCTGGCATTTCTCCTCCACATTCACTAGATGTTGATCCACATTATTAGCTAGTCCCTCATTCAATTTTTGATCAGCATTATTAACCATCCTCCTTCATCATCTACAGTCTTCCCCCAACTATTCATTCACTTCCTCTACCTTTGTTTCTTCTTTGGCAAGTGTTTTTGCTTTGCACCTGATTCAAAAGACCTCTCTTTGTTTGTTCCACTTAGGCATATTATGCCTCACTATCAATGAAATGCATCTTCCACACAAATCATCATCCTTGCCTAAGGTTCTAAGGTGAGAGATTAGGCATAAAGGGACTTTTAAAGTTGCATCTAGACCTATAAGAGAGAGATTGTGCTAAACTTTTGTTGATGATTATTGAAGTTTGATTAGAGGCCCATGCAAAAATTTCATATCTAAGGTGAGAGATTAGGCATAAAGGGACTTTTAAAGTTGTATCCAGACCTATAAGAGAGAGATAGTGTTGCACTTTTGCTGATGATTCTTGAGTTTGGATTAGAGGCCCATACAAAATTTTCATATCTTCTCAAATTACCATTAGCTTCCATTTTCTGCATATTGGACAACTTGAACTCTTGTCTGGGAAGGTCACTACCCAACATATGGTCACCGTCTCTATTCATTACAACCCTTGTTTCTTTTCTATTTGTTGTTCTACTTTCTAGCATAAATGTTTAATTTATTTTGAATACCTTAAGTTACTAAAAATATTATAATATGAATTCATGTGATTTCAAAAAATATTTTCTTTCTTCAAAGTTTTTAAAAGTTTGAACCTTCAAAATGATTGACTGCTTCGTAAGCTCTCTGTCCTCCATTCTTTATTGATAATTATAATAGAAAGTATGAAATGTTTCATAAGTTGAATGAGATTACATATTATTTTACAATTAATTGTGACATATTTCTGATGAATAATCATTTAACATTTTTTCCTAGGTCAAGAATACCTAGGAAAAGGTAATAGATTTGATCAAGCTCTTTCAATGGAATTAGTTCCTCTTATTTTTATAAAATTTTACAAGAAAGTGTACATTCCCTCTTTAAGTGAGGAGGTAAATTATGGACAAATGTTATACCTTGTTGGCAAATGCTTTAGCCAAAGTCCGTCATATAAGTTTTGTGTAAAATAGTATGTTAGTATACCAGCTATTCCATTGGTTTCATATACAATTTCATTCTAGCACTGAATGAAAAAATTGAATGAAAGTTGGTTGTTTTATGAGAAATAGATAATAATTCTTTTTTATGTGGCTCAAGGACACATATTTATGGTTTTTATCCTTTGTTTGGGTGCAGCATCTTGTGTTTGTCAGTACATTACTTTTGGTTGGATTAAATATTATACATTTATCGATGGTTGTTGTGATTTGATTGACAATTTTTTGTGAGGCCTATTCTTATTTGATTATAAAATCCTATAACCAAATTCAATGATCTACCCAAGATAATTTATGGATAACGAAATTAGGATGGTAGAATATTGGATCTAGAAGCCTTCTTTCTACTACCATCAATATTCGTTTTACTGCTCTAAGCCTTATTTATATAGTATTCCCACTCAAAATGTGTTTTGATTTGTAGAATGCTCCAACGTTAAGTATATTAGCCACTCATAGTATGTGCGTGACTGCAGATTGTTTTGCCATACATTTCAACTAGTACAATTTGTGAAGCTCACGCAAAAGTTTTTTTTCCCATGTCACATTTTTTTTAGCTTTCTTTCTTGTATCTGACCTTATGCTATTCTCTAAGTATATTCTACCAAAAATAAATTTAAACTATGGATTTTATTCATAAAGTTCCAATATTTTTTTCGCAAGAGATTTTACCACACCTTATTATGTTTGCTTGAAGGGCACATCTCTATTTTTCTTATTGATCTATTAATCTTCAATTTTCTAAGAGGATTGACCCAATTATTTTTTTATTTCAATTTATTATCATACATTAGATTTTGGAAATTAAAATTAATTATAGCATTAAATACAACTATGGATACTAACAATTGTTGATATTCACATTCAATAACTTAGTATACTTGAGTCAAAATTTGAATTAGGTCTTTACTTTATTGATGTATGGGTTATCATAGACTTATTAAATATTAAGAATATTAAATTTATTTGATGTACTCTTACACATTAATCATAAACATAACTCAGTCAAAATATACTTAAGTCAATTTCAATTAGGTCTTTAATTTTTTTGATTTATGGGCTATCATAGACTTATTAAATATTAAGGATATTAAATTATTTGATGTACTCTTACCCATCAATCATAAACATAACTCAGTCAAAATATTTTTGAATATGCAAGTTAAATTTGTCCTCACTAAGTGTAGCTTAAAATCATAATAGAAGTATAGAAATTACATTATATTATGACATGATAAACATAAATTTCCTGTTTAAACATCTGATGGAAATTTTGATCTTATAAATCATCTAAATATAATAGTAAATATTTCTGCGACTGAACATAATTCCATAAAATCCTATGACAAAAGAAATCTTATTTCAATTTGAATAATATAAATTAATAATCATTTGTCTTGCAATATAAAACTTGTTTCTTGACCTTCGTAGAGCACCTTGAAAAATTGATTGCCATATTTTTTAAGGGAGAAGCATTTCCCGTAACAAAATTTAGCATTACTGCTTCATTGCCAGACATCGTGCACAGAATGTCTACAAATACTTCTTTGAGATTTGGATAATTTATATCAAAATGAAATCCTATCCCCTTAATTGTCATCATATTTTTGTTATCATACACTACATTGCACTACACAAAACTGTTAGTCAAAGTAAGCATGCCATATTCATAAAAAAATCCAAGGAACCAATAGATCTTATGTGATTGTAAATTCTGCTACACCTATTGAATACACTATACATCGTGAGACTAAAGCACATATTTCTTCACCTTAGTAATTCCCAGTTGCCTTGTATGTTGAATAGTGGGAGAATAAAAAATGTTAGAAGAGTTTCTCATACTATAGCCAGTGAGAGAAGTTCATCACTATAGTTAAATATAAAATGTTGATGCATGATGAATAGACCAGCTATATTTATGAATCATTATCATTAATAAACTAATAGTCGGTCTTCATTTGCAACAACAAAAAAAATCATAAAGTATCTTCTTAGACCTATACTAGATCAATAATATATATTCTATCCCTTAAACATTTTATTGTTATTTTTTAAAAAACATATAGGGCATTGGATAAATTAGGTTAATGGCAAGTCTTGATAAGGATTTCATCTGCTTTATACTGACAGACATTTTGGACTTCTTATTTCTTCAATCAATAAAAATTTATTGGTATTGGGTGATCCCACAAAGTTGTGTCCCACTTTTAGGGACGAACAAAATCGCGAAGTTGAGGAAAAACTTTTTTTTGGCACCTTCTTACGAAGTAAATACTTCACGCGAAGTGGTGGACCCACTTTGCACGAAGTACCCCAAACAAGGGGCTTCGTGTGAAGGCCTCTCTTCAGATGAAGACCCCTATGAGGGGGTCTTCATATGAAGAGGGGCTTCGCACAAAGCCCCTTTGGACTAGGTTTTTAAAAAATTTCTAGCGTTTTCTATTTTTTAACATCATTATCACTATCCCTATTTGTAGACCCAAGCCTTGGAGCGAAGTACCTTAGCACACAAGCATGCTAGTGCCTCCCAAGATTCTTCAATGTCTTTAGATTGTTAGCAGTATCAGGTACACACATTTTCTCATTTTTTATTATAAATAATATGTTTTATATTTATTTTAGTTAGTTTTTTGTTTTAAATAATTTTTTATCGGTAGAAATGTTAAAAATTTGTAGTTAAATATTATCTAATATGTTAGAAATTAATAATAGAATGTTAGAAAATCGTAATTGAATATTAGAAAATGATAGAAATATTAAAAATTGTAGTATAAATATTATAATATGTTAGAAAATGGTAGAAAATCATAGTAGTTTGTTAGAAACTGTTAGAAAATATTTTAAAAACATTAGAAAGCATAGTAGAAATGTTAGAAAACATTAAGATTAAAGTTAGAAAATGTTAAATTTTAAGCTTAAAGTTAGAAATGCTAGAAAATGTTAAATTTTAAGTTTAAAGTTGTAAATATTAGGAATCTCTCTGTCTCATGTACACACTTTTTTAGTAAATATTAAAGTTAGCTGGTTTTTTTTAAAATAATTTTTAGTTTGTAAAAATCTGAGAAAATTGTAGTTAAATTTTTGAAAATGATCTACTAGTATGTTATAAAACGTTAAAAAATTGTAGTATAGTAAGTTTCTAGGACCCTTACTCCTCCCTTATGACATATTAAGACACTTAGGATCCCTTAGGAATCTCAAGATCTTATAATACATGTTAGGATGTCCTATTGTAATACCCCGAAATTGGCACCTATTAATTTCAATCAATTTTGGTGCATTCCTCGAATTTCTGCATCTTCAAAGTCCTACTTTGCTAGGCAATTTTCTCTCTCCTACATGACTTTATTCAACTTGATGTCAATTGCAAAAAATCCTAAATTGCATTAATCAAATATTATAATTAATTCCTAAAGTCTTCGACTTTTATTAGCTAAATTACCCTTATGATAAATTACTTTAATTCTAAAGTTCTAAGTGCTTCAAATTAAATTAAATCTACCCCCTTTGGCTAATATACATAAAAAGGAATTAATATTACTTATTATTTGAATGTACACCTTTATTTGAATTAATAATTCAAATTATTTGAATGGTCACCCTTATCTAGCAATATCCATTCTTTTAATTAATTAATTCATGCCTTTTTGTCTCAATTGGGAATGAAGAGTCAGGAGTTTCAAATCAAGAACCTCTCCATTCTCTCCCCGGGCTTGTCTATTTAATGAACCTCTTTTTTCATTCAAAAAAGAGCAATTTTGAAGACTAACTAAACTATAGCATTTTTTTGTGTCAATTATTTCATATTTTCAAGTTTTCAATTTGCATAGTTAGCTTAATTCTATATAGCTTACTATTGCATTCTTCATCATATTTAGTTTTCTTATTTATTCATAGTTTAATCTCATCTTTATTTTCAAGTAATCTAGATTAAATCTCGCATCTCCATTCTTAGCTTAAAATTGCACTTCATTCTAGATTAATTTTAGTTTTTACTCATCTAGCTTTTGAAAATCCTCCATATTAATTCAGTTTATAGTTGTTGGCTCTCCAATCTGAGAGCAATTAAACACCCCAATTAATTAGGAGGCAATAGGTCACTTCACCATGAATTTTGAATTGAGTAATCCATACCCATTTTCGTAATTTGATTGCGTGAGTAATGACTATGTTGTATGTGTAGTTGGATTAGAGGTCCACATTCAATAGCATACATTTTGGTGCCCACCATGGGGCAGAAAAATTGATTTCTAGCCTCATCAATCTAAAACTTTTTTTTGAATTTTGCAATCTGCCATACGTCCGTACTTCTCTGTGTATAGAAGTTCATGAAAGATTTCTGAGTGTACCACATGAAGTTTTCCTTCCTGTAGCACTCTCTCGCACAAAATTAACTGCCTCGCTCTAGACCCTGCACTTTCTCACGTAGTATGGAGTACTTCCTCATGCGAGACCTAGTCTTAGTTTTTTAAAAATTTCCAGTTCTATGGAATTTCCTGCACTATTTCTGACATTACTTTCTGCTATTGATTTCATACTTCTAGTTTTCTGTCATAGCATAACAGTTTTCTGCAAGACATTTGTCAAAGAACCTGAAACATGCTAATGGTTTGATTGCAGACCGATAGTCAAAGATCTCATAAAATGTTGTGTCTGTTTCATTCTTTCATTCACATAGTCTAAATAGTCCTCCATTAAAAATTCTTGGAAATTTTGATAGTGGGCTAGAGAATTTGGCTCTTCATTACATGGAGATGATGACCATGAATGAACTCGAAAACCCAATGATCCTACTAATATGAAAAATTCTTGGGGAAGCAGAGAAAGGTAGTGAATCTCTAGCACTTCTACTTGCCACGGGACTATGCTCTTCTCTCTTTGAGAGAGCTACAAACCCAAAAGTGTGTGGATTGGGTGGAGTGAAACTAACTTGGTGATGAATTTGTTTTTCATGTTTGGGTAATGTGATGAGGTAGAGAAGTATGCTCTTCTCTCTTTGAGAGAAACAAAAAATCAAACCCTCAGATCTAAGCAATGTTGTGTCACCTTTAGAGGGCCTGCCGAAAGTTGAACCTCTGGGAACGACCCAAGTGAGTACACACCTATCACCGATGATTCCACCTCACTATAATAAAGAATTTTTTTTTGAGTCTAAAGCCTCCAAAACCATATTAACTTCCTTCTCATGATTTCTACTATCATCTTGAGAAGGCCTTGTCTATTGTACTCAGCGGTGTCACTCCTAGCCATGCTTATGGGGGTGTATGAATTTCAAGTGTTGGTGTGGCTACAAGGCCTCAACCCTTTATCAGTGGCACAGAAGGTTAGTGTGAATGAAAGCCTATTAAAAACCTTCCTTAGCAAGTGGCCTACCCGGTTCACCTCTGAAAGGAGTCATAATCTTTGCACAGGCACGGGGAAGAATCTCTGCTATAGATTCTCACAATAGGCATACACCTAGACACTTGAAGGTGGTTGTAACACTAGCCCCCGCTACAAGGGTAACCTTTGAATGTACACTATTGTGTCCTTTGAAACACCAAAAACATGGGCGCCCTATTACAAAGTAAAGTCCACCAAGATAACTAAGAGGGGGGGGGGGTTGTTGAATCAGTTATCAAAAAATTATAACTTTTATCAACCTCAACAGCATTTAACCATGCAAGAAATATAATTACCAACCATAGAAAGATATTCATTCACAATGACACAATAACACAAGATATGTTGACTAGGGAACCTCTTGATAAAAGAGTAAACCCTGGTGGGAATGATGCCCACAAAAGATGCACTAATATGAATATTCCTTGTGAAAGGATGGAATTTTTTAGGAGTCTTATGAAATACATTCAATACATATGAATCCCTATTAAAAGATTCTAACCCTATTAGGAGTTATGGAAGATAAAAAGACCCACTGCCAAATAGCTTCAATGGAAAGATCACTGAACACACTGTCCAACTGACCTTAAGATTATTCAATAGAATAATATCAAATATGTTACCTCCTCACTATGCCAAACTGCACTCACTGCTACAACAGATCTCAATTTTAGATCTCTACACTTCACATGTCTTCCTTCACAATTTCACTTTCACAACTTCCTTGGCTCTTTTCTTCACTTCATGCATCCATTCACATTCAACCATAATCAACCATGCTCATTCTTCATTACAATAAGGAAAAACATTCCTTCCTTTATACCACACTCAAATAATTACAAATGAGTTGGCATACAATTACAAAATAAAAGTTTTCACATGCTACATCAAAATTTACACAAAAACTATCAGCTTCCAAATATAATAACTCTTCACTCATGTGACCTCAAATTTTGTATTGTCATCCACATCACTATCAATGTGTCTCTAACTTTCCTTTAACTACACAAAACTATATTCCATCCGGATTATGAGATATCATCAAATTTATACAAACCGCTACTCAGGAACACTGCCTGAATACTGCTTCCACCAAAATGCTCATAACTTCCATGAATAAATGAATTATTGTCTGCACTCTTAACCATAAATATATTACATATCAAAGATTATATCCTCAACATCACATAGCTCCAACTGCAATATACCAGGTGTGCTTTCCAAAACACTATCTGCTTCTTTGCAAGTCTCCAGAAGATCACTGTGTTGACATCAATGACAATCATAGTCATGAATGCAACAGCTACTACAAAATGACTTCCAAGAATTCAACATTCATTCCTAAAAATCTCCCCCATTAGCTTTGATAGCCACATTGATGAAAAACATCTAGTGTTCCAAAAATCCAATACTGCAACACTACTGCTATGACAAACATTTTTGAAACCTTTTCATTAATTAAATCTTGCTTCATTTTCCTATTTAGTTCTCCCCAATAGATGGTGCAAGTGGTTTTTCATGAATACTTCTCCCTCATTGACATCAATGACAGAAATTTCATCACTGTGTCAACAACAACTCCAATGTCAAAAGACAGTATTTAGAAAATACATTCACAAGAGTCCTCATGACTCAGCTCAGATACACATACTCCCCCATAGAGGAAGTACCAACATCTAATCCAGAAGAAAGATAGAGATCATATACCACTGGACAGATGCAACCACCTACATCACTACTCAAAAGTAGGTTGGGGTATAACCCCAAGCATACCTCTCAGATACTCAAAAGTATCCTTAGGAAAAGGCTTTGTAAATATGTAAGCTATCTATTCCTTTGTGCTTATGTACTCCAGTTTGACTTCTTTCTTAGCAACTTTCTCTCTTACAACATGATACTTGATCTCTATATGCTTTGTCTTAGAATGTAATATAGGATTCTTAGACACACTAACTGTGCTGGTGTTGTCACAATGTATGAAAATAGGCTCAACAAACTTAATTCCAATATCCTTTAGCATTTGATTCATCCAAATTATCTGGTTACAATTGTTTGTTGTTGCTACATACTCTACTTCTACTGTGCTCTGTGAGACACAATTCCACTTCTTGCTTAGCCAAGAAACTAATCTTCCTCTAAGAAAAAAGGCTCCACCACTAGTGCTTTTCTTATCAACACTACCTCCCTAATCAGAATTTGTATATGCACATAGGGTAAAATCATTAGATTTTTCATACCACAATCCATAGTCCATTGTGCCTCTTAAATATCTCAGTATCCTCTTTGCTACTACATAATGTGATCCTCTAGATTCCAATTGAATGTGCTATATTCGGTCTTGTGTGGGTCAAGTACTACAATCCTCCAATCATGGATCTGTATTTCTTCTGCTCAACTGCTAGTGTTTCATCTGTGCTAGATTGTTTATGTCCTATAACCATAGGTGTTCCAACTAGTTTATAGTTCTCCATTCCAAATCTTTTTAGCAAATCATTCAAGTACTTTGTCTGACTTACAAAGATGCCATTTTGTTCAGGTGTTCTAGGGGTTGGAAACTGTCTCTTAATACCATTCATTTCACAAAAGGTGTTAAACTCCCTAGAAGTAAATTCACCACCTCTATTAGATCTCAAACATTTAATCTTCATCCCAGATTCATTCTCAACATTATTCTTAATGACCTTAAACTTATCAAATGCTCTAGAATTTTCTTTAAGAAATGCAATCCACATCATTCTTGTAAAATCATCAACAAGAATCATAAAATACCTTTCTCCATATAATCCTCTAGTCCTAGTAGGACTACTCAAGTCTGTATGAACAATCTCCAACTTCTCTACTGATGTGAACTTCTTACTAGGAAATGAACTTCTCTTCTGCTTAGCCATCACACATTCTTTGAAAATCATGTTAGTAGGCTTCATAATTTTAGGAAAATCTCTTACTTTAAGTGTAGTATTCACTTTCACAATGTATCAAAGTCTATATGACAAAACCTTCTATGCCATAACCAACTATCATCAATCTTAGTAATCAAACATGTCATCGCAGTAGGATTCAACTAAAATACATTACCTCTAGTTCTAGATCCAATTCCAATCATATTTCCATCTTTATCATTTATCACACAAGTTTTCTCAGTAAACCAAACTTGATATCCCTTATCAACTAACTGTCCAACACTCAAAAGATTATGGTTCAATCCATCCACAAAGTAAACATCATCAATATTAGTCTTTCCATCAAGAGTAATAGATCCCATATCTTTAATCAAACAAGGTGCATTGTTTCCAACTCTCACAACTCCTCCATCCTAAATGTTAAACTTTATGAACTTTTTCATGTCTCTAGTCATATGATGTGAACAACCACTATCTATAATCCAACTAGCTTTCTTTTCAACTTGGGAAACTAAGGCTTTTTCTTCCTTAGCATCAATTTTAGGATTTTCTTCTTTAATTGCTACAAATCCTATGTCATCATTCTTCTCAGTATCACTTTCACTCAAAGTTCTTTCTATACTAGCTTCAAGATCTTCATCATTAACATAATAACATTCCTTAGATCTTCTAGGCTTGAAATTATTTCTATATTTTTTAACTCTCTTAGGACATTTAGATGCAACATGACCATATTCTTGACAAGTCCAACATTTAAAATTTTTATTACCATTTGGTTCTCTTTTCACAAGCAAGGAAATGCCTTCTTCAATCTTCTTGTCTTTTTCATTTCTAGATCTGCTTCTGCTAGCATAATCTCCACTCACACTGATGATTCTTGTCAAAGTAAGACAAACACTAAGAGCACTGAATGTTGTCTCCATTCGAGATAAATCTCCTAATAACCTCAGGTTCATTTCTACTGCTTCCAATCTTCCAAGAAGAGTCTCTCTTGTAAATTTTGTAGTACAAGGTATAACTTGTTCAATCATCTGTGTTGTCTACTTAAATACAGAAGTCAATTTCCTCATAATTTTCTATATCACTTCATTCTCTGTCTTTCTCACTCCACAAGATTTTATCCCTGCAGCAATTTTTGACATTCCACCAATATAGCTTCTAATAGATTCATCTTCCATCATTCTTATATCTTCAAATGCACATATCCAATTATGTAATCTACCTTCCTTTGCATGTTCATTACCTTCAAAAGTAGAGTGTAAAGCTTTCCAAATTTCATGGGATTTTGTTAAACATTTTACCTGACTATACTCATTCTTTGGAAGTGCTATCAAAAGTGCTTCTCTTACAAGTATGTTACACATGAATATATCTAACTCATCTTTAGAACCTATTTCAAGATTGTGTTCTTCAATGATAGTCTTATCATTCTTTGTAATCAACCAATAACCTAGTCCTAAAAATAGTAGATGTGCCTTCATCTTCTCTTTCCAGCTGTCAAAATTTACTCCATCAAACTTAGGACTTTCTTTCCTAAAATTTGCCATGGATCTCCTTAAGCTGTTCAACTTTTCTTTCGAGGACCTGTTGCTCTGATACCAATTGTTAGAAAGTAAAGTCCACCAAGATAACTAAGAGGGGGGGGGGGGTGAATTAGTTATTAGAAAATTATAAATTTTATCAACTTCAACAACATTTAACCATGTAAGAAATATAATTACCAACCATAGAAAGATATTCATACACAATGACACAATAACACAAGATATTTTGACTAGGGAACCTCTTGATAAATGAGTAAACCCCAGTGGGAATGATGCCCACAAAAGATGCACTAATATGAATATTTCTTATGAAAGGATGGAATCTGTTAGGAGTCTTATGAAATACATTCAGTACATATGAATCACTGTTAGGAGATTTTGAATCCCTGTTAAAAGATTCTAACCCTGTTAGGAGTTATGGAAGACAAAAGGACCCACTGCCCAAAAAACTTCAATGGAAAGATCACTGAACACACTATCCAACTGACCTTAATATTATTCAACAAAATAATATCAAATATGTTACCTCCTCACTATGCCAAACCACACTCACTACTACACTAGATCTCAATTTTAGATCTTTGTACACCACATGTCTTCCCTCACAATTTTGATTTCACAACTGCATTGGCTCTTTTCTTCACTTCATGCTACATTCTCATTCAACCATAATCAACCATGCTCATTCTTCATTAAAAAAAGGAAAAAAATTACTTCCTTTATACCACACTCAAATAATTACAAATGAGTTGGCATACAATTACAAAATAAAATTTTCCACATGCTACATCAAAATTTACACAAAAACTGTCAGCTTCCAAATACAATAACTCTTCACTCGTGTTACCTAAAAGTTTGTATTGTCACCCACATCACTATCAATGTGTCTCTAACTTTCCTTTAACTAGGAAAAACTAGATTCCATCCTGATTAGTAGATATCATCTGATTTCCACAAACCGCTACTCAGGAACACTGCCTGAATACTGCTTCCACCAAAATGCTCATAACTTCCATGAATAAATGAATTACTCTCTATGCTCTTAACCATAAACATATTACATATCAAATAGTATATCCTCAACATCGTATCACTCCAACTACAATATACCATGTGCGCTAACCAAAACACTATCTACTTCTCTGCAAGTCTCCAGAAGATCACTGTGTTGACATCAATGAGAATCATAGTCATGAATGCAACAACAACTACTACAGAATGACTACCAAGCATTCATCATTCATTCCTAATACACCCTCTAGGGGGTGACACGACTATGTGGGGTGCACATATGTGAATAAGAAATGGGGCAAAGGTGTTAGCTTCTCACCATTTTTTCGGTAGGGATAAGCTATGTGTTTTTTATCGAGTCTTAAAGATTGTCCAATCATTATCAAACAAAGACTCCCCTAATGCTATCAAGTTTCTTTGTCCTTGATACGTCTATTAATGACTACTTCTTGTATCATAGCCGCTTGATCTAAACCATTGTGCTTGCAAACAAATGCTTGAATTCCTCAAAATGAGCTTTTTGATTAAACTATTCTGCAAACCTGTTAGGAAACTAGATTTTCTGTCAAACATCAGTTCAGGCTGTATCTCAAAATTCAACTTTAACCTTGAAAACTGTGTCAAACTGTCAAATTTTGTACTTTTCCTATGTGAAGTTTCACTTTTCAGAGAACTTTCTTGCATAAGACTTTCTTCTTTCACATGAAGTTTGGTGTTTTCTCGCATGACTTGGTACTTTCTTGCGCAAGCCTATACCCCAATTTTCAAAATAGAGAGTAAATTCCTATTGACTGGTCAAACTTTTTCTTGATCTTCTTTTTGCCTATGGTCTATTTTTTTGTTTTCCTATTGTTCACTATCAAAAACTGAGTGTATCAGACTGAGAATCGATTGAACTTTTCTTTGACTCATGTTGTCTCTCATTTGTTTACCTTATCTCTTTATTCTTTTGTACCTCACATTGCGATAGTCTTATCTCGACTATTCTAGCCACCTCTTTTGATGACTCATACTAGGTTCATCTTGCATCTTGGTTGTTATAGGCATTTATCTCCTTTTCATTATCTTAGAGATACAGTCTAGCATTATCTTGAGTCTTCTCTCATCACATCTTCATTTATGACTGTCACGACTCGAATTGACAAGACTTTCCCTATTCAGAACATTGCTCAAGGTCCAAGTAAACCTCTAATCTTCCAAGAGTTTTTTAATCCATTATTTGAATCACAACCTGGTTTCTCATTCCAAGAACAAGATAACTCATTCTTCCAAGACAATTCATTGTTTCATAATTTTGGAAGACCACTTCCTCAGATTGCACCTATTATTGAATCTATTGATACTGATCATGATATCTTCCCACCAAAATTTGTTAAATCTTTTGATCCCGTTCATTCACCAGAAGTTACCTTAGCTGTGCCTTTTTGGTGTCATTCATATTGCTTTACTAAGGCTTCAATTACTATAGGAACTTATGTTGAAAAGATGGGATGACCCTTTGACTTTCAATCAGGCTAATACGACCAAACTTAGAATCAATCTTAGAACAACCAATACCATGGTCAATCTTCTAATGAGTAACATTATGATCAATCTCAACATGACCAGACCTATAACAATGATCAATCTCAAAATAAAACTCAAGGCAATCGACAAGAAACATACCACTATCACCCTCCTTTGTTTGATCAAAACAAAGATGATCAACAACAAGATCAAGTTCCTAGTATCTATGCGATCCTTGGTAATGAAAATGATGTGATAACCTAGCATGACATAAATGCTGCTAAAGCTAACAAAAGTCTTATCAAAATGATGGAAATCCTCCTTTTAGAAGAAAAGGAGAAGTACTTTCTTGAGTTAACACAACAAGGGGTCAAGTTACCCCCAAACTTTCAAGTTGAAACACCTATAGCTAAAGAATAAGAAATTGAAACTGCTAAGCTACAAAAGATGATCTAGAGTATGCAAGATCAAATTACCCAATAGGAAAAAGAAAAGGATAAACCCACACAACAATTCACATTGTAGAGTATATGTCCTTTTCCTTTTGACAAGAGTATTTGCATGCCTCCTTTTCCAAAAGGAGTGGAATTGCCCAAATATGAAAAGTACATGGGTACAACTAATCCCCAAGATCATTTGAGGGAGTTTGATGCCTTGTCTATGGAATTTATGCATGATCAAACTTATCTTGTGAGACTCTTTCCCCATAGCTTGGGTGGGCCAACTATGTAATGGTTTTACCAATTGCTTCCTAGCATTAAGACTTTTGATGAGATTGCTAATATTTTTCTTAAGAATTATTCTGACAACATTCAACACCCTATCAACATTTGTGACTTGTGTAACTTGAAACTATTAGAAATAGGGAATATTGAGAGGGGGGCTGAATTAGTATTCCACAAAAATTTTATTTTGCCCAATTATGGATATAATAGATTATCCTTATACATGTATAGCATAAGAAGCTAAACAACATGCATAGAAATTAAAAAAAAAAGAACTCATAACACATGATTTGTTCTCGAGGAAACCCTAGCCAAGGCAAAATACTGGTGGGGATGGTACCCACAAAGATCCACTAATCAAAAGTATCATGTTAAGGATGTTGACCCTGTTAGGAGTCTATTACATGCATATAGTGTATCAATCCTGATTAAGGGACTATATGTTAGGAATGAATGGTAGATGTTGGTAGTCATTCTATAGTAGTTGCTGTTGCATTCATGACTATGATTGTCATTGATGTCAACACAGTGATCTTCTAGAAAATAGCAGAGAAGCAGACAGTGTTTTGATTAGCGCACGTGAGATATTGTAGTTGGTTGATATGTGATGTTGAGGTTATACTCTTTGATATGTTATATGTCTATGGTTAAGAGAACAGACAATAATTCATTGATCCATGAAATTTATGAGCATTTTGGTAAAAGTAGTATTCAGGTAGTGTTCCTGAGTAGCAGTTTGTGGAAATTAAATGATATATCTTAATCAAGATGGAATATGATTTTGTACAATTAAAGGGAAGTTTTAGACACATTGATGATGATGTGGTTCATAGTGAAAACTTTGCGGTCACATGAGTCAAGAGTTATTGCATGTGCAAGCTGACAGTTTTGAGTAATTTTGATGTAGTGTGTAGAATCTTTTATTTTGTAATTGGATGCCGACTCATTTGTAATTTTTTGAGTGTGGTATAAAGGAAGGAATTTTTTTTCCTTATTGAATGGAGTGGTAATGAAAAATAAGTGTGAGCATGGTTTGGTTATATGTGAATGTAAGCATGAGGTGAAGAAGAGAGCCTATGAAGTTGTGAAAGAAAAATTGTGAAGGAAGACATGCGAAGTAAAAGGATCTGGAATTGAGATCTGATGTAGCAGTGAGTGTAGTTTGGCATAGTGAGGAGGTAACATATTTCATATTATTCTATTCATTAATATTAAGTTTATTTGGAAAGTATGTTTAGTGATCATACCCTAAAGCTATTTGGGCAGTGGGTCCTTCTGTCTTCCATTACTCTTAATAGGGTTAGAACCTTTTAACAAGGATTCAAAATCTCCTAACAAGGATTTATATGTATTGAATGTATTTCATAAGACTCTAATAGAGTCCATCCTTTCACAACGAATATTCATATTAGTGCATCTTTTGTGGTCATTGTTCCCACCGAGGTTTACTCTTTGATCAAGAGGTTCCCTAGTCAACATATCTTGTGTTATTATGTTATTGTGTATGAATATCTTTGTATGGTTAGTGATTGCATTGCTTACATGGTTAATTTCTGATGAAGTTGATAAAGGTTATGATTATCTAATAACTGATTCACCTCCCCCCCCCCTCTCAGTTATCTTGGTGGACTTTACTTTCTAACAATTGGTATTAGAGTGGCAGGACCTTGAAAGGAAAGTTTAATAGCTTAAGGAGATCTATGGTGAATTTTAGGAAACAAAGCCCTAAGTTTGATGGAGTAAATTTTGATAGCTAGAAGGAAAAGATGAAGACACATCTATTGTGTTTAGGACTAGGCTATTGGTTGATTACAAAGAATGATAAGACTATAATTGAAGAAGATAGTCTTGAAACAAGTTCTAAAGATGAGGTAGATCTATTCATGTGTAACATACTTGCAAGAGAAGCACTTTTGACAGTACTTCCAAAGAATGAATACAGTCAAGTAAAATGTTTTAAGAAATCTAACAAAATTTGGAAATCTTTACATTCTACTTTTGAAGGTGACGAACATGCAAAAAGAGCTAGAATACATAATTGGATATGTCCATTTGAAGATATCAGAATGATGGAAGATGAATATGTTAGAAGCTATATTGGTAGAATGTCAGAAATTATTGCAGGGATAAAATCTTGTGGAGGATCAAAGATAGAGAATGAGGTGATATGGAAAATTATGAGGACATTGACTCCTATATTTAAGCAGACAACACAAATGATTGAACAAGTTATACCTTGTACTACAAACTTTACAAGAGAGACTCTTCTTGGAAGATTGGAAGTACTAGAGATGAACCTAAGGTTATCAAGAGACCTAACTAGAATGGAGACAACATTCAATGCTCTTAGTATTCATCCTACTTTGTCAAGAAGTACCAGTGTAAGTGGAGATTATGCTAGTAGCAACAAATCTAGAAATGAAGAAGATAAGAATATTGAAGAAGGTATTTCTTGTGAAAAGAGAACTAGATGGTAAGAAAATTTTTAAATGTTGGACTTGTCAAGAATATGGTCATTTTGCATCTAAATTTCCTAAGAGAGTTAAGAAGTACATAAATAATTTCAAGCCTAGAAGATCTAAGGAACGTTATTATGCTAATGATGAAGATCTTGAAGCTAGTATAGAAAGAACCTTGAGTGAAAGTGATAATGAGAATAATGATCAGATAGGATTTGTAGCAATTAAATAAGAGAATACCGAAACTGATGCTAAGGAAGGAAAAGCCTTAGTTTCCCAAGTTGAAAAGAAAGCTGATTGGATTATAGACAGTGGTTGTTCACATCATATGATTGGTGATATGAAGAAGTTCATAAAGTTTAACAATTATGATGGAGAAGTTGTTAGAATTGGTAACAATGCACCTTGTTTGATTAAAGGTATAGGATCTATTACTCTTGATGGATAGACTAACACTGATGATGTTTACTTTGTTGATGGATTAAAACATAATCTTTTGAGTGTTGGACAGTTAGTGGATAAGGGATATCAAGTTTGGTTTACTAAGAAAACTTGTGTGATAAAGGATAAAGATGGAAATCTAATTCGAACTGGATCTAGAACCAGAAGTAATGTATTTTAGTTGAATCCTACTGAGATGACATGCTTGATTACTAAAATTGATGACAGTTGGATATGGCATAGAAGGTTTTGTCATATAAACTTTGATAACATTGTGAAAGTAAGTACTACACTTGCAGGAAGGGATTTACCTAAAATTATGAAGCCTACTAACATGATTTGCAAAGAATGTATGATGGCTAAGTAGAAGAGAAGTTCATTTCCTAGTAAGAATTTCACATCGGCAGAAAAGTTGGAGATTGTTCATACAAACTTGAGTGGTCCTACCAGGCCTAGAGGATTCTATGGAGAGGTATTTTATGATTCGTTGACGATTTTACAAGAATGATGTGGATTGCATTTTTGAAAGAAAAATTTGAACAATTTGATAAGTTTAAGGTCATTAAGAATAAAGTTGAGAATGAATCTAGAATGAAGATTAAATCTTTGAGATGAGATAGAGTTGGAGAATTTACTTCTAGAGAGTTTAACACGTTTTGTGGAGTGAATGGTATTAAGAGATAGTTTTTAGCCCCTAGAACACTTGAACAAAATGGTATTGCAAAAAGAAGAAATAGGTCAGTAACTGAAGCAGCAAGAGCTATGTTGTTTGAGAATGATTTGGTGAAGACATTTTGGAGAAAAGTAGTGAATACAATAGTATATACAATGAAGAGAGTACAAATCAAAGTAGACATAGACAAGACATCTTATGAATTATGGTTTGGACATGCACCCTCAATTAAGTATTTTAGAATTTTTGGAAGCAAATTATATATAAAGAGAGATGATGATATTGGAAAATTTGACCCTAGAAGTGATGAAGGAATTTTTTCTTGGATATTCTTTGAAGAGAAAAGCATATAGATGTTACAATAAGAGAACTAAAACTATTTTTGAGAGCGCAAATGTTAAAGTTGATGAGAAGTTTAAAATTTAGGAAATAATGCTTGATTATGAATCTAATGAAGAAGCTCATCCTCAGCCTAATATTGAAACTACTAAATTGTTCTATGAGACTAACAGTGAATTGTTGAATGAGAATCATACTACAGAAGATACCAGATAAGAAACCAGAGAAGAATCTGGAGAAGAATCTACAGTTGAAGCAAGATCCGTGACTATGACACTGAACATGTATCTATCTGGACATCATCCTATTGAACAAGTTATTGGAAGTTTGGACAGAGGATTTATGACTAAAAATAAGGTACATTTATGTTTGATTTCTCAAATTGAACCTAAATCTACTAATGAAGCTTGTGAAGATGAACATTGGATTAATGCTATGAAGAAAGAACTAGATCAAATTGGAAAGAACAAGACATGGGAATTGGTCCCTAGACCTAAAGACAAGAATGTAATTGGAACTAAATGGGTATTCAGAAACAAGATGAATGAACAAGGAGAAGTAGTAAGAAACAAAGAAAGATTAGTATGTAAGGGGTACTCGCAGCAAGAAGGAATTGATTATGAAGAAACTTTTGCACCTATAGCAAGACTTGAACTAGTAAGAATGTTTTTGGCTTATGCAACTTTTAAGAAATTCAAAGTGTATTAGATGGATGTGAAGTTTGAATTTCTAAATGGTGAATTGGAAGAAGAAGTCTACATTGAGCAGCCTGAAGGTTTTCCTTTGACTGAAGAAGGAGATATGGTATGTAAACTGAAGAAAGCATTATATGGACTAAAGAAAGCACCTAGAACTGGGTATGCTAGATTGGATAAGTATTTGTTGAAATTGGGATTTACTAAAGGAATAATAGATAGTAATCTATACAAAAAACAAATTTAAAATGGATTGTTAGTTATAGTTATTTTTGTTGATGACATTATTTTTGGAGGAAAAGATGAAGCTAGTGACAAATTTGCTGATGAAATCAAAATTGAATTTGAAATGAACATGATTGGTGAGATGAAATAATTTTTGGGATTATAGATAACATAGAACAATGTTGGTGTCTTTGTTAGTCAGACAAAGTACTTGAATGATTTGCTAAAAAGATTTGGAATGGAGAACTGTAAACCAGTTGGAACACCTATGGTCATAGGACACAAACTATCAAGCAAAGATGAAGCACCAGTAATTGAAAAGAAGAAATATAGATCCATGACTGGAGGATTACATTACTTAACACAAACTAGACCTAATATAGCACATTTAGTTGGAATGGTTACAAGATTTCAAGCTGAACCTAGAGAGTCACATTATGCAACAGTAAAGAGAATACTAAGATATTTAAGAGGCACAATGGATTATGGATTATGGTATGAAAAATATAATGATTTTACCCTATGTGCATATATATATGTTGATTGGGGAGGTAGTGTTGATGATAAGAAAAGAGCCAGTGGTGGAGCCTTTTTTCTTGGAGGAAGATTAGTTTCTTGGTTGAGCAAGAAGCAGAATTGTATTTCATAGAGTACAGCAGAAGCAGAATATGTAACAATAGAAAAAAATTGTAATTAGATAATTTGGATGAAGTAGATGCTAAAGTATATTGGAATTAAGTGTGTTGAGCCTATTGTCATACATTGTGACAACACCAGCACAGTCAGTATGTCTAAGAAACATGTATTGCATTCTAAGACTAAGCATATAGAGATTAAGTATCATGTTGTAAGAGACAAAGTTGTTGAAAAAGAAGTCAGAATGGAGTACATAAGCACAAAGGAGCAGATAGCAGACATATTTACAAAACCTTTGCCTAAGGATACATTTGAGTATGTTAGAGGTATGCTTGGGGTTATGCCCAGACTACTTTTGAGTAAATGATGCAGTTGGTTGCATCCGTCTAGTGTTATATGAGCCCTATCTTTTTTCTGGATTGGATGTTGGTACTTCCTCTATGGGGGATTATGTGTATCTGAGCTAAGTCATGAGGACTCTTGTGAATGTATTTTCTGAACAGTGTCTTTTGGCATTGATTTGTTGTTGGTAGTGATGAAATTTCTATCATTTATGTCAATGGGGGAGAAGTGTACATGAAAAACCCTTTGTAACATCTTTTGAAGAGAACTGAATAGGAAAACAACACAAGATTTGATTGATGAAGAAGACTTGAAGAATTTTCAAAGCAACAGTGTTGTAGTATTGGATTTTTGGAACATTGGATGTTTTTCATCTATGTTGCCATCAATGCCAATGGTAGAGATTGTTAGGAATGAATTCTATATCTTGGTAGTCATTCTATAATATTTTTTGTTGCATTCATGACTATGATTGTCATTGATGTCAACACAATGATCTTCTGGAAACTAGCAGAGAAGCAAATAGTGTTTTGATTAGTGCACGTGGGATATTGTAGTTGGTGATATGCGATGTTGAGGTTATACTCTTTGATATGTTATATGTCTATGGTTAAGAGTGCAGATAGTAATTCATTGATTCATGAAAGTTATGAGCATTTTGGTAAAATAAGTATTCAGGCAGTGTGCTCGAGTAGTAGTTTGTGGAAATCAGATGATATCTCCCAATTAGGATGGAATCTAGTTTTATGCTATTAAAGGGAAGTTTTAGACACATTGATGATGATTTTCTTCACAACACAAACTTCAAGGTCACACGAGTGAAGAGTTATTGCATGTGGAAGCTGACAGTTTTGAGTAATTTTGATGTAGTGTGTAGAATCTTTTATTTTGTAATTGGATGTCAACTCATTTGTAATTATTTGAGTGTGGTATAAAGGAAGGAATTTTTTTTCCTTATTGAATGGAGTGGTAATGAAAAATAAGTGTGAGCATGGTTTGGTTTCATGAAAATGTAAGCATGAGGTGAAGAAGAGAGCCTATGAAGTTGTGAAAGTCAAATTGTGAAGGAAGACATGCAAAGTACAGAGATCTAGAATTGAGATCTGATGTAGTAGTGAGTGCAGTTTGGCATAGTAAGAATGTGACATCTTTCATATTATTCTACTAAATAATATGAAAGTTATTTGGATAGTGTGTTCAGTGATCTTACCCTGAAGCTATTTGGGCAGTGGGTCCTTCTGTCTTCCATAACTCTTAATAGGGTTAGAATCTTTTAACAAGGATTCAAAATCTCCTAATAGGGATTTATATGTACTGAATGTATTTCATAAGACTCCTAACAGAGTCCATCCTTTCATAAGGAATATTAATATTAGTGCATCTTTTGTGGGCATCATTCCCACTGGGGTTTACTCTTTGATCAAGAGGTTCCCTAGTCAACATATCTTGTGTTATTGTGTTATTGTGTATGAATATCTTTGTATGGTTAGTAATTGCATTTCTTACATTGTTAATTGCTGATGAAGTTGATAAAGGTTATGAGTTTTTGATAACTAATTCACCCCCCCCCCCACTCATTTATCTTGGTGGGCTTTAATTTCTAACACTATAGGCCTTGTTAGAAGCCTCAACACTATTAGGAGTTATTAGTACGAAATCTAATTACAAGATGAGCCCACTGCCCAAACAAGTAATGTACAATATACACTGATTATAAAAGAGGTTAAGGTACATAACCTTATGCTTCTTTCATCAATATCTTTTTTCTACTCTTTCACTATCGCAATTACATGTACATCATATTTCACATCATATCACTTATTACAATTTCTTATTTTTCTTTTCATTTTATAATTACATTTATACAATTTATTAAGGATAATAACTTTACTTGGTCGGCTGCCATATTACAAAATAACTTTATCCAAGGGTTAACATATAGGATGTCATCCCTTTATATTGTTATGTCATTATTTTGATAAAAAAAAAATCCCTTAACTCTTTACCAATTCTATCTTCAAAATCTGTCTTGTCAACTTAACACTGTCTTCAGTAAAACTATCATAACTCCTTTCGTACATGTCGTACTAACCTGTGCTCTGAGATGAGTCATCACTAGTCACCATAGAGTCTATGTTTAAGTGTGCAAGTGTTGAACTTACTCCAGTCAACATCACAAAACAAACTATCTCCTGGCTACTTGGCAACAACATACTATCTCATACTTAGACAATTTCATACTGCGCTCTAACATACTTGTTTTTTGACCTGTACAATCTTCATGTAAGACATATGTTTCCATAATGAAAACATCTATGTAACCAACTTAGCCAAATTTCCAACAATCTCCCCCTTTGTCATTGGTGGCAACATATGAGAAAATTGGCTAAGTGTAAAACTCAAAAACTTCAAAATATCAAAATTGTGGCCATAGTATAACATATATATATACTATCCTTATAACTCAAAAAAATATTATCTCTGTAAAATAGTCCCCCAAAGATTAACAATCCTTAATCAATTTTCTCCTATATATATCTACCCCCCTTTGACAAAAATGACAAAATAAGGTAAGGAGGGTTGCAAAACTGTGTTAAAAAAAAAGTTACCTTGATTTAATATTGCAAAGACAATAGGCTTGCAACACAATCTAAAAAATCAATCTTCATTGACTCTAATTCCTTTTCCCATGATTTCTTGATAGATTTTGCCACACTGAGTAGTGCGCATAGTCCATAACCTCCTATTTCAAATGGTTGGAGATTCTCACAACTAAACTTCTAAAAAGATGTCTTAGCTGAAAAACATTCTTCTAGTTGTCCTTCAATAATACTCATCTTCATATAAGTGCACTCTCTTAATAGAGTAAATATTTTCATTTTGCAATCCTTTACATCTTGCAAAACTCTGATCTCATCATATAGCTTGTGAATCTTCTTCTCTACATCAAATATCCTTATAGTGGGGCTAGAAAGAAGGTTGGTTTCATTCTAAATTTTTGCTTCCTTCAACTTTATTTTATGTTCTTCTACCACTACAAAGGTCTCTAATTTTGTACATTGAATATACAAAGATTTTCCTCTTTCCAGATTCTTGCTTAAATTGTTTATACATATATCAAGGTTATTGATACCATTTATGATATTCTGGCTTATGTTCGAGAGTGTTTTAGCCTCATAAGCTATCTATACTTTTACCTTTGCAATCTCAGATAAGTTTGTGAACTCATCATCAAAACTGCTAATTAATTTCTTTGCTTTCTCCAAAGGGTCTGCTTCTACAATGTGTGTAGTTACAATACTTTGTAGCTTTTCAGTAAGGTCCTTTAGAAATCCTTCAAGAATTTTAACTTTCTTATTCTTCCCAATGATTTTATTCAAAGATGTGATCAATTCCATTTGATCATCATCATCTACTTCTTTTCCTAAATCCTCAAACAAATATCCAATTTTCTTCTTCTTTCTAGTCTCGGGAGTAAGACTAATTTCTTCTTAGAGGGTATAGGTGCTTGTACTTCTATCACTTTGGGTTCTTCAACAATAGATTGGGTCTACTTTTCTTCTGCAATTCTATCTGGTTCATCAAGAGTCTAATTGTCAACAATGTTCTCTAGATTCTTGAAGACATTATCATTAGTATCCAAGGTGATCTTTGTACCTTCAACATTCATAGATTCTTCTTCAATGTTTATAGTTGATCAAAAGGGAATGTCCTTTTGTTGTGCCTCTTATGCTTGCTTTGCTGCAACTGATGGCTCTCCAACATACTTTGTCATAACCTTAAATATTGCTTATTCTATCTTTGCATTCACTTCTTCATATTTTCCTACCATGATCTAAATGGTTCTCCTTTTTGTCCTTAAATGGATGCTAAGGGGCTTCAAAATTTGTTTAAAAGATGTTCATCATCTCTCACATCACATAGTTTCTTCACAAGATTCTCTCTAATAGATTTTCCTTCCTCTTGTGCTCTCATCTTCCTGTTAACAAGTTTCTTGAATAAGTCATTAGGTATCTTACCCTAAATAGTGTCAAACTTACTATTAGATGAATCATGTGCTTGACCACTACATTTTAAATATTCAATCTCTCTGAGTATTCATATAGGTCATAGTATTTATTCATCTTAGTGAAGTCTCCATCTTTTATAATCTCTTCATTCACTCTCTCAACTCTAGGTTTCCATGCTTTCTTCTTAACAGTAGTGTCATCATCTTTAATTTCTGCAACTTTCCTAGGAACTAGTTGTACTAAGGTTTTTTGTCTCTTTCCTGGTCCAGTAGCAATTTCTTTCACTCTCTTGCTAGGTGTGGAGGAAGAGGATCTAGTAGGTTTGATTTCTTCTTGCTCCTTCTCTAGTTCCTCTACTTTCACCTTAACTTGTGCAGCTTCTTTCTGTATTGCACTAGATGACTAGGGAGGAATAAAAAAAATCTCTTTTTGTCCAATATCTCTGATTGTTGCTTCTATCTACTTTTTCACTAAGAGTTCTTGCTCTGTCATTCTAGTATCTTTCAATATTGTCTTAATAGTGCTCTCAACTCTTTTCTTAGACTGTTTCTCCTCAAGTATAGCCTTTGTGGAGTTGAAATTTTCTTCAAAAGCTCCAAATATGTTGCTGTGAGTGTCAACCTCACACTTAAGTAGCCTATTCACATATTCTTCTATCTCAGTTTCAGATATTTCATAGCTAGGAGGGTCTATGAACTCAATTCTAGGTTCTACTACTTCAATGTAGGTAAAGTTAGTATCAACCATAAAACATACTTCATTTTTATATTTCTCCACAAGAGACTATGGGATCCTTGATTTTCTAGTCACCAAGTTCTGAAATGTCTTTATCACCAACATCGCACTCTCATTTACTTTGTCAATAACATGCCTCATATACACTTTATTGATCCTTTCCATTGTATTTTGTCCATCATTCCAGTCACTTGCAATGATATAAGGAAATCTTCTCAATAGGTGGAAAAACATGTAAGTGATCAAAGATGAAAATCTAAATTGTGCATACTTTGTCTTCTTGATCTTTTCAAAATTTTCAAATAGTTGTATTCTCAAAATTTTACACATATCAACTTCCACTTTGTCAACACACATCAAATAAGCTATGTGTACCATTCCAACAGCCATGTCATCATCTCTTGAATTTGCACAAAACTTAGTTGTCAGGATCTTGCATAAGTATCTAACATCATGTTGTTGGATCTTACTAATTACAATTCCTCTACGATTATAGGATGAATTATTGTTATCAATGACTATTTTTCTCATGTTATTCTCATTTAAAGGAATGGCTCAAGATTTAAACAGTCTAGTGACTTCATGAATCAAATCAGCTGTAATGTCTATCACTCTATCTTCTAGCCAAAACTTGCCATTATGAATTCTGCTAAAGATTATCTCAGTGCATTCTTCATTATCAAATTCATATTGCAATGCATACTTAACGATCTCATTTTCTTTCAAATGATCATATCCTTCTTTCAATGACATATCCTGGTTGTAAATATTTTGATACTCATTGGTAAAATCACTATCACTGATGGTTTCTAACTTGCATCCAAGATAACTTCTTACATTCTCTAAATGTAAAATTTCATCTGGTACGGATGATAAAGCTAACCTAGGATCATCTTCCAAGGGTTCTATTGGTTCCCTTCTCATTCTAGGTCTATTTTTGTCTTTGGCATTGTGAATTAAAGATACATCCATGATTACTTCAAATTCCTTTTACCAATTCAAAGATTTACCAAGTAAAATACCTTGATTTTAATGATCTTAGGGCTTGCGTAGATTCGACACTCAAATCCTTCACCAAATCATTGCAAAATGCTTCCAATCTCTGCTCTTTGATCTCCTTAACACTTGAATTCACTTTGATGATCAAATAATACCAATTATAACCTTTTATTTCTTCAATCTAACTTAGATCTGACATCGCATTCAATTCTTTTGCTGCTTCCTTCCAAAAAGCTATTTCTATTAACCTGCAAAACTTAAAATTTCTTGCAATCTTGAAAAACATAATATTTTTCTTTGTGCTCTTAACCATAGCATTAGTACATCATATAATACCTTGCATTAACTACACAAGACTTAATTCATCATAAACCTACTTCTACACTAGTCTAAGTTCCTAATCTAAGTCAGTAATTTTCATAAATTAAGTGCTTTGAGATACATCAGGTAAGGATTCATTCTTACCACTTAATACTTGACCTTTCTGATTACCTTCAATGTTGAATATGTCTCCTTGATCTATGCTTCTGATAAACTTTACTTCATCTATATTACTACAACATCCTTTCTGTCTATTACTTGTGTCTTCATTCCTTCGTGTATGACTTCTAGGGTTCAGGTTAGGATGAAAAACTCTATTGTTCATTCTTCAAAACCTTGTTGTATGCCCAATCTTGTTGCATATTTGACAAACAATTCCATTGTTCCCATATCTTGGTCCAGGTGGATTGATCTGCGATCTGTAGTTTCTAGCAATGTGCCCAACTTTATTGCATCTGTAATATTTTACTTCATTTCTTCTGTTCATGTCTTTCGTAGGTTTCTTCTCTGCATGGTTAGTATTCCTAAACATTATACTATTATTGTTATTCTCAATAAACTTAGGGTTTCTACATTCAATAGCTCTATGTCCAAATCCATGACAATTATAACAATCACCTTTAAGGGGTTTAAATTGCTTACCTATGCAATCTCTCTTCATATGACCAATAGTGTTACAAATAAAATATCTACCTTTGAATTCTCTTTGCATACCTTTAGATTATTCCTCTTTCTTAGGTGGTTCTTCCTTTTTAGGTGTATCTTCAGATTTGTTGATCTCACTAGACTTCTTTTCATCTATACTTTCAGATATTTTCAGATTTGGTTCCTTGTTTTCTTCAATTGATTTGAATGTATTGAATCCAAGACCAATTTTATCATAGAATGGTTTCTGATAAGATATTTGTTTATCAATCTTCTCACTAGTTGAATATATCCTTTCAAGTTGTTTGGATTGAGTCAATTCACCTTTCACAATTGTATTGTATTTCTCAAGTTCAGCATATTACAAATTGACTTACTCAAATTCAGATGTTACTTTTCCAAGTTTAGATTTTAATCCTTCATTCTCAATCTTTAGCTTTTTATTCTCAGATCTCAGATTTTCTTCATTCTTTTCATTCCCATCTTTCAGACTTAGTTTCAGATTTTCTATTTGTAGTTCATGCTTAAGGATCCCATTTTTTTTTTCTAAATTGTCATCACAATCTTCAATAAGAACTTTGGATTCCTTTTTAGATTTCAAATCTTCCAACTCATTTTTCAAATTCTCAATGAGGTTCTTTGCATCATCATATTTCCCTTTCAGAGTGTCTCTTTCATTAGTAAGCAGGTAAATCTATTCAAGAGCTTCTTCAAGATTCTTCTATAGTTGATCCATATCCATAGAGATCTTACTCAAGCTACTAGGCTTTCCTTGAATGATTCTTCTCTGAGTAACTAGGCTCTAATACCAATTGTTAGAAATAGGGAATACTGAGAGGGGGGGGGGGGGTGAATCAGTATTCCACAAACTTTTACTTTTTCACAATTATGGATATAACAGATTATCCTTATACATGTATAACATAAGAAGCTAAACAACATGCATAGCAATAAAATAAAATAACTCATAACACATGATTTGTTCTTGAGGAAACCCTTGCTAAGGAAAAACCCCAATGGGGATGGTACCCACAAAGATCCACTAATCAAAAGTATCCTGTTAAGGATGTTGACCCTGTTAGGAGTCTATTACATGCATATAGTGTATTAGTCTTGATTAAGGGACTATAGGCCTTGTTAGAAGCCTCAACTCTGTTAGGAGTTGTTAGTACAAAATTTGATTACTAGATGAGCCCACTACCAAAACAAGTAATGTACAATATACACTAATTAAAAAATAGGTTAAGGTACATAACCTTATACTGCTTGCATCAATATGTTTTCGCTGCTCTTTCACTATCAAAATTACATGTACATCATATTTCACATGATATCACTTATTACAATTTCTTGATTTTTTTTTCATTTTACAATTACATTTATACAAGTTATTAAGGCTAATAAATTTACTTGGTCGGCTGCCATATTACAAAATAATTTTATCTAAGGGTTAACATCTAGGATGTCATCCCTTTATATTGTTAATTCATTATTTTGATTAACAAAATAATCCCTTATCTCTTTACCAATTCTATCTTCAAAAGCTGTCCTGTCAGCTTAACACTGTCTTTAGCAAAACTATCATAACTCCTTTCGTACACGTCGTACTAACTTGCACTCTGATATTAGTCATCATTAGTCACCATAGAGTCTATGTTCAAGTGCACAAGCACTGAACTTACTCTAGTCAACGTCGCAAAACAAAATTGTCTCCTTGTTCACTGGCAATAGCATACTATCTCATACTTAGACAATTTCATATTGCACTTTGATATACTAGCTTTTTGACCAATGCGATCTTCATGTAAGACATATGTTTCCATAATGACAACATCTATGTAACCAACTTAGACAAATTTCTAATAGAAACAAGGACAGGGAGAGTCTTTCTTGTCTTTTCTCTAAAGGTGGAGACAACTTTACATGAAGTATCATCGTAAATTGCCTTAATATGAGAAACTTGATATCTTTTTGGACAATCTTCTCCTAGAATTTGGATATCAAGTACAACTAAAAGGTCCTTTTACTTTTGACAACATGATCAAATAGATTATGAGGATAGAGGCCTTTATGATTAAAAAGGGAGAGTTAACTCTGAATAAGGATAATAAGAAAGGATTCTCTATGAATAAGGAAAAAGTAAAGAATGTCAACAAGAAAAGAGACATTGTGAATGATGGAGTGGTTGATAATGTCACCGAAAAGCCTTCAAAGACTATCTTTAATCTTACTTCTAGTATACAAGCAACTAAGGCTATTGAAAAGACTACAACGGATAATCAGCAAAATTCAAGATTTTCTAGGAACAAACCTTGGGCCTCTCGACCCAAGCATGAATTCACCTCTTTGGGAAAGCATCTTGATGTGGTATTTAAAACTCTTATATAGAATTAGGTTCTCACTCCTTTGGAAAAGTTTCCTAATGAGCTACAACCAAGACCTCATTGGTGGAATGACAATGCCTATTGCGACTATCACCAAAACATTGGTCATAAGCAGTCTACTTGTCTTCAGCTGAAACATAAGGTTCAAGATCTCATTGATAATGGTGACATTCTTGTGGAAAACCATAATAAGAATTTAGACCATTAGGTGTTAAAGGATCCTTTCCCTCCTCGTGAGAAAGGTAAGTCTTCCACAACTAAGAATAACAATGCCAAGGTTAATTACACGTACACTGCTACTGATAATGTCATCAACATGATTGAACCTATTGGAGTTAAGTATTGCAATGTGATAACTTCTAAGGGGAGTGGTGATGCTCCAAAATCTAGGACTCCTTTCATATTACATAGTTCCAGATCTCATTTTTCTGAATTTGAACAAACTCAAGATTGTGCTAATGTTGTTACTCGATCATGTGGAAGAGTCATTTTGAAAGGTCCCGACCCTCCAAAGAAAACTGTGGATAAGAATTCTTCAAAACAAACTATAGAAAAGGCTGCTCTGAAAAAAATGGTGGATAAGACTACTACTGGTCCTACCAAAAAATCCTTGAAATCAACTCTTGCTTCTAGCGCCACTAGTTATAGCATTTTTTATCAGCTCCAATGAGCCAATGCTCAAATTACCATTTTTAAGTTGTTGAAAATCTCAGCTACTCACAGGCAGATTTTGGATAAAGCCCTCACCAAGGAAAACATTCCCAAAGATCTTGATCTTAATTGGTTCCAATCTATGGTGGGTAATTTAACTTTTCTACATTATTTGTCCTTCTTTGAATAAGATGATCACTCTTTGAGCCATTTTCATAATGCTCCCTTGCACATAGAGGTCATGATAGGTCCCAAGCATGTTCTTCATGTGCTTATTGATAATGGTGCTAGTCTTAACATCTATTCTGCTAAGTTGCTTAGCCAACTAGGTTATGATGAGGATTGCATAGATTCCCACAAAAATATTACCATCAAAGTTTATGATGAAAAAAATGCAAATCCCAAGGCTTAGTTGTGCTACTTATCTGTGTTTGACCTATTGAGAGAGATGTTACCTTTCAAGTCCTTGATATTCCTCTTACATACAACATTTTGTTGGGAAGACCATGGATTCATGAGATGAAGGTTGTCCCGTCTACTTACCATCAATGCATCAAGTTTCCTTTCCATGGTGCAGAGGTCACTATTCTTGCTAATACCAATTATTCTTGCAACACCCTTGTGCAATCTTCTGACAATTTGGTTCCAAAAAATGGAGAATCCACTGAGTTCTATGATCCTAAGCTTAGAGAAATGGAAAAAACTTTTAAACTTAAGGATATAGGCTTGGGAGAGTACCAAATTGAACCTGTGCTATCTCTAGCTACTTTGCCTCTGTCTCCACGTTCTTATGGGAGACCTTTTGAGAATAAAAAATCTACCACTAGCTCTCCTCAAATAGTTTATGATGGTGCCTTTGTGAAGGCTACAACACCTTTAGAGGATGAGGAAGATGAAAGGGCTTTTATAAACAATTGCTCCTCCTCTAGAATTAGAACAAGAGCCCTATAGTGAAGGCTTCAAAATCATGAAGCACTTTGGATACAAGGGGAGTGGTCCTATAGGAATACATGACAATGGTTTTCTAAAACCCATTGAAGCTACAGGTCACCACTCAAAGGACACTACTAGCTTATTCTTTTAAAAGACTCCTTTTCATTTAGGGACAAAGAAATTTATGTCCACACCTGAACCTGAACCTGAGTTAGAATCTGAAGATACTATACCAGAGGTAAATCTAGAGGCCATCTCTGAAGAAGACATCTTTCCTTATCCCATACCTCTAGATCTTGCTGCATTCTTTGAAAAACCTGATGAGCCTATCATACCTATCCATATGGTAGAGACTGATACTAATACTTATTCTAAGGATGATTCTGATAAAACCTCTTTAGTGGATCAATTCACATATGAGAAATGGAAAGAAACATTGACTAATGATCCCCGTTTTATAGGTGAATGATATATATCACCACATTTTCAAAAGTGGCTTGAACAAGAACAACTTCAGCAAGTTGTTAATGCCACTAGAAATGATACTGAGTCTGATGATGATGCTAATGCCAATGGAATTCCTGCATCAAGTACTAACTCACATGAATATGAGTTTGACTCTTTATCTGCTACTACTTTTGATGTAGACATGGATACTGTTCATGTATATGAGAGACTTCTCAAAGTAGGTGAAGGGTCTAGCGCTAGGATGCACAAATTTGATGCCATCGATGTTGACTTGTCCTCCACTTCTGACGTAGGTTCTCATAGGGATTTGAACACTCCTTTGGATGAAATCTCTCTAGGTCTTAACTTTCTCATCAGTGCTTTTGATCATTATACCGTGAATGCAATTGAATCAACCACTACTACTGTTTCACTCTGCCATCCTGATCTCATAAACTGGAACTTCCCTTCCACATCCAATGAAGTCCTAATGTTCTAGAATGATTACACTCTAGCATGTTACCTCCATGCTATTGAACCTATAATTTCTTCCACCAGTGAAAACAATGTCATCATGATAGAGGCGGATATCAAGTATCTTAGTCAAAAAATTAAAAGAAGAAAAAATAGACACTCTGATGGTGAAAACCACATTGTGGTAGTATCAAAGCCTAAAATAGTAAAAATAAAAGATGTATCCGAAGGTGAAAACCTCTTTGAGGCTCCTAAGGATGAGATACTTGATACTCTACCAAGCCATTTTCAAGATAGATCATCAATTTTGATTGAGTCGACATAGCCAATAAATTTGGGTACAGAGGCTACTCTGCAAATTGTACATCTAGCACAGTCATTGTTTGCACAAGAAAAAGAAGAGTTCACTAGTTTCTTTCAATGAAAGAAAATAAAATTTGCATGGACCTATTCTAATATGCCTAGATTGGATCCCAATCTGATCATGCATCATCTATTCATTGCACCAGGTATCAAGCCTATTAAGTAGAAGCTTCAAAAGATGCACCCTTATGTGGCACTTTTGGTTAAAGGTAAACTAGAGAAGCTCCTTAAAGATGGTTTCATAAGAGAAATTGATTATGTCAAATAGATTTCAAACATTGTTCCTATCACCAAACATGATAAATCCATTTGTGTGTGTACAAACTTTAGGGATCTCAATAAGGCATGTAAAAAAGATGACTTCCCATTGCCTAATATTGATATGATAGTAGACATGACGGTAGGTTATGAGATGTACTCCTTGATGGATGGCTTCTCTGGCTATAACCAAATAAAAATTGCACTAGAGGATCAAGAAAAGACTGCTTTCACATGTGCCTAGGGCACCTTTTTCTGGAATGTCATGCCTTTTGGGCTTAAGAACGCTAGAGCAACATATCAGAGAGCCATCACTACCATTTTCCATGATATGATGCATAAAATAATGGAGGACTATGTGGATGATACTTTAGCCAAAAGTATGCAATGAACAACTCACCTTGAAGATTTGGGTTCCATTCTTGACCACATGGAACAATTTAGTCTTAGACTTAATCCCAAGAAATGTGCATTTGGTGTCACTTCCAGAAAACTCTTGGGTTACATTATTTCAACTAAGGGTATAGAGGTTGATCCAGAAAAAGTGCAAGCTATTATGGACATGCCTCCACCTAAAAATATAAGTCAAATGAGAGGACTTTAGGGAAGGGTACAATCTATTTGGCAATTCATTTCACAATCGGCTGACAAATTACAACCATTCACTAAAACTCTGCATAAAGGTGTGACCTATGAATGGAATGAAGAATGCGAAAAGGGACTCACTCAAATAAAATAGTATCTTGCTAATCTACCTATTTTGATGCCTCCTATTCATAGAAAGCCTCTTATATTGTACATCTCAGCCATGAGCACATCTTTGTGTGCTCTCCTAGCTCAAGAGGATCAGAACAATAAAGAGAGAGCTATTTATTATATTAGCAGAACATTGGTTTCCTATGAGATGAACTTTTCATTCATTGAAAAAGCTTGTCTAGCTATAGTATTTTCATCACAGAAACTCTAACATTATATGTTGGCTCACAGTATGAGGCTTATTGTAAAAATTGATCCACTAAAGTACTTACTGAGCAAAGCTTCCCTCACAAGTAGATTAGCAAAATGGGTTATGATCCTCAGCAAGTTTGACATTGAATATGTGGAAAGAAAAGATATTAAAGGAAAAGTGATCGCTGATCAGTTGGCAAAGGCTCCTTTGAATGATCACCAACCTTTAAACATTTAATTCCCAGATGAATCTATCATGCTTCTTAGACATCAGTCTTGGAGCATGTTCTTTGATGGATCATTCACTTAGAAAGGATTAGGTGTAGACATTATGTTTATAACACCTCAAAGATACTCATTACCAAAATATTATAAGATGTTGTTTCCCTGCACAAACAATGTAGCTGAATATGAAGCTCTCATTAATGGTATGAAAATAGCCCTTGAATGGCATGTGGATGAGCTCAAGATTTTTGGATACTCTCAATTAATAATCAACCAAGTTAATAATGTCTACCAAACAAAATATGACAAGTTAATACCTTACAAATGAATGGTGGATGATCTCAAGCTATATTTTCCACACATTTCCTTCTAGAAAATTCCAAGAGCAGACAATAAGGCAGCCAATGCTATGGCCACTCTTGCCTCAATGTTATAGATGCCAGAAAATGATTTTAGACATGAATTCCAGGTGGAAACATTAATCTATCCTACCTATGACATTCCTGATTCCAAGATGATCTGCTCAGTCATTGGACATGACTCATCCTTCTACCACCATATCTTTTCCTACCTTCATGACCAAATCATTCTAGATACCTATAACTGTAATGAGAAATGTCACCTCATTCGTAATGCTTCATAGTATGTCATCATAGAAAATGACTTGTATAGACATGGTCTAGATAGTACCCTCCCTAGGTGTGTAGAACCCGATGAGTCCAAATGTGCGCTAGTTGAGTTACATGAAGGTATCTATGGCTCTTATTCACGTGGTTTGAGGTTATCTGGTAAACTTATTAGATTTGGTTACTACTGGCTAGATATGGAGAAAGAAGCTGTTCAATATGCCAAGACTTGTAAGCAATGCCAATATCACGGGAATCTGATCCATGCTCCTGCTAAAGAGCTTATTCATTTTATCAATTTTTGGCCATTTCAGCAATAGGCCTTTGACTTGGTAGGTTAGATACATCCTTCTTCTTCAAGAGGAAATAAATTCATAATCACTACTACATATTACTTTACCAAATGGGTTGAGGTGGTTCCTTTGACTATAGCTAATGGCAAGACTATTGCTATGTTTATACTAAACTATATTATTTGTAGATATGGTGTACCCTCATCTATTATCACTAAAAATGGGGGACAATTCAAGAACAAGGACCTAACAGACTTATGCACAAAATTCAAGATCATTTAGCATTGGTCATCTATCTATTATCCCTAGGGCAATGGACAAGAAAAACCTTCTAATAAGATGATTCTCAAAATCTTGCACAAAATAGTTCATAAATCTGGTAGAGATTGGCACCTCTAGATTAATCTGACTTTATGGGCCTATAGAAAAAGCATTCGAACACCAATAGGGGCCACGCCCTTTGCCTTGGTTTATGGAGAAAAATTAGTACTACCTATTGAGGTCAAGATTCCTACATTGTGAGTCTCTCCGAAGGGCCTCATCATTGACGAAGACACTAGAATATCCCAGCTACAAGAGCTAGAGTTACTAGATGAATGTCAGAAGGTGGTGTTCGATCATCTTTAAGCATACCAAAAGAGAATGTCAAAAGAATACAATAATAAAGTAAGACAAAGGGAATTCCAAGTGGGTGATCTCGTCCTTAGAGAAAATGCCAAGAATCAATAGCAAAGAGTCTAGAAAGGGAAGTTTGAACCAAACTAGCTTGGTCCATATGTTATTACTATAGCATTTGGATTTGGTGCTTACCGATTCTCCACCACTGAAGGATAGAAACTCAAAGATCCCATCAACACTTTTCATCTGAAGAAGTTCTATAGTTGACATTCTTTGCATGCTCATGTACATACTTATTGATCTTGAAAAAATCCTAAAAATGGTATATTCTCAAAAATCCTAAAAATTGCAAAATGTCTTGAAAAAATGATCATCTTAGTGAAAACCTAGCAAACAGGTACTTTGATGTATCTATTATCCTGGTAAAAACTTGGAAAATAGGTACCTTGATAATACTAAAAAAATAGAATATTTGAAAAAAAGACAAAAATAAAAATAAAAATAAAAAAATACAAAAATATGAGATGTTCAAAAATACAAAAAAAAAAGAAGAGAAAAGTACAAAAAAAAATTGGAAAGAAGAAAATGTTCCATTGATGAAAACCTTGTAAACATGCGTCATGGTAGCAAAAATAGAATGTCTGCCAAGATGGTGAAAACCTAGTAAACAAGCGCCTCTTGTTTCCTGAAGCTATATCTCATCTTAGCGTCGCTTTTCTCTTAGTTTCCTACTTTAGTTTCCTTGCATTCCTGCTTTAGTTTGCTTCATTTGTTTCCTACTTTAGTTCATTCCCGACTTTTGTTTTTTAGCTCATGCTCTTGCTTTCAATTATCTTCGAGTTTTTTCTTGACTCTTCATAGATTGGAACTAGTAAAGCTTGGGGGCACCTACCTAGTCTAGGGGGCATTGTCCTATCACTTTCAAAAACTCTTTTCATGCGTCAATCACCAATGATTCTTATTGTGTTTTCAATCAGATCAATGTCATGTACAAATATGGTGCTACTCGAGCACATTATCAAAAATGGGCTACAACAACAATGTATATATCAAGACCCACTGCCACCTAGAGGAGGTGGAGGTGGAAGAGCCTATAATGGTCTATGTGGTGGAGACATAGGTCTCTAGGGAGGTGCCTATGGAGGTGCTTGTTGTGCCAGTGCTTTTAGTGGTGGTGCCTATGGAGCTCCTACGTACTTACAAAAAGGAGGTACCTGCTCTGATAGATCTGGAACAACTCCACAGTAAGCTACATAATAATAAGCTACTTGAGCAGCCTTTTATCTCATCTTGATCCTTGACCATGCTAGCTCATCCCGTAGCTACCTGATCTCAGCATCCCTATTAGCTATGTAGGTCTCCTCTCTGATGTCTTAAGTGTGGTAGTCATCCCTCTCCCACTGAACCTACCTCACTCTCTCATGACTCTTTCTAAGAGCCTCCTACATCTTTGATCTCCCTTCTCCTACCAGAATATCAAGCATATCAGTATCATCATCTGGAGGAGCCTGTTGTGATGAATCACCTATTCACTACCTATTAGACCTCTGCTAGGCCCCACTTCTCCTAGCTCTTGTATTTGAGACCATGGTCCTAGTAGGGATGCTAGTCTATCTTGATCTAGGACTCAACACTCTCTACTACTATCCCTGTGGCCCCTGCTATGGAACTTGTTGCTGTGCAGGCTACTGAACTAATATCTACTGAGTCGGTACCTACTTCTACTACACAGGCTACTGCTACGCTCCCATACTGATAGGATCCATGAATCTGGGATGTGGACATGCTATCAACTAGTCTTTGTATGTAGGTGTCACCCCTACATTGGTGACATCCACCATATAGTCCCATCATGTAGTTGGTATACGTGCCTCTATCGCACATCACCCTAGATCAAGTCTCATGTGCCACCCCTTCTTCTCCTCATCGGTGAAGTGGGCATAGGGGTAGTACTCATGTGATATATCCTGCTACCTACCAAATTGGTGCAAGACACATGTAACAACAAAGCGCTCAATAATAGTAACACTATATCTGATCAATGGACACGAAACAAACATGAAAGAAAGCTCTCGACAAGCATTATCCCAGGGCTAAGTGGCAACCCAAGGTCTCTAGACAATAGCTTCCATGTCATCTAACTATCCTCTCCACTACTCTATCTTACCCAGAAGAGGCTAAGTCATTGGACCTATGTACCTGTAAATATAAGGCTCCAGTGCCTATTGTGTATCATGAAAAATAGGCCTGGAAATAGAGAGATGATCAAAGGCCCAAATATGAAGAACAAAGACTCTTGCCACCATGGTCCTCTCAATGTGATATACAATCTCATGCATCTCATGATACATATGGGTGAGCATACACTCTCCCCATCCAAATCTAATTGCTAGTCGGGCTAGCATCCTCTGCAGCATTGCCCCCCAGCCACACTCTAAACCATGATAACCTTGATTTGGAACAAGGTAGCAACTTAGGAACATAGCAATTACAACAACTAATGGATGAGCACCACTATACCTACTGATCAAATCATCGCAAGAGATGGCCCGATCCATCACTAGATCATCTAAGAAGATAGTCCTCAAGGCTACTGTACTCTACCGCAACTGGGTATCGTACTCTACTTGAGTACCATGGATGGGTATCCTCAAAATCATGTATATGTCCTCAGGAGTCACAATCATCTCCCCCATCGAAAAATGGAATGTGTTCATCTCTGAATGGAAATGCTCTACAAGTGCACCAAGAGGACTGTGATTTACCCAAATCTTGGGCATATCACATAGGTGCCCTAATCCCAAGCCATCAATGTGAGAACTCTCTACATCTGTTAGTCTCTAAACTATTGTGGTGATTACTAAATAATGTGACCTGAAGGCTACATTGGGGAAGTCAACCTGCAAAGAAAGCAATGACATTAGATCAGTATCTCAACATGATGGTTTTCAAAACAACAACAATAAATACAACAAGGCATCTACCCTAGACATGACTTTGCGATGCTATACTTGGCTGATTTTATGCAAACTCGACAAATTTTGACAAAGACATTCAAAATCTGTAGCATCTTTTTGCATGAGGAAACTACTTCCTCACATGAGACAAGACTTGTTAATGCATGAGCAGGAAAAATTTCATGCGAGGCCAGCTTTGAGGTCATGCTAACTTCCAGATAGAGCCCGAGTGAAGGAACCCTAATTTATGTGAGAAAACCACTTCCTCGCACAAAAGGAGATCTAGGCTAGCGTGAGAAAACTACTTACTCATACGAGATTGGAAGAACACACCCTAAAACTTGCTAGATCTACTCTAAATTGATCTAGAAAGTAGTACAAATTAAAATGCAAGGAGGTTTACCAACTACTTATAGGTGCACCATACTCTAGTGGCTAGGTGTGTTGTAGGGAGTGTTCAAATCGATGCATATGTAGTGGAAGACCCTCCATTTCTTGCTCAGAGCTCTTAGGATCACAAGAAGACAAAGTGAATAATGAATTGAAAATGACCCCTCTAGGCCTTATATAGCTTTTGAGCTAATTTTCAAAAGTTCTCTGTTTTACATAGAAATTGAACCCTTGGCTAAATCGACTGTTCTTGATCCATTTTTGGGATTGAAATCAAAATTTGACATCTCTGGATAGCTCAAAATCACATTTTAAACTTTGAGATCCTTTAGGATCAGATGGTTGTGTAGTGAGTCTTCTAGCATCATATTCCTACCAGATCCTCATCTTTTCAACATGTTCTTCAGATCTTTTCTCTTTTCATTAAAGTCAAATTTGGTCAAACTTGGTGAACAAGACCTTTGGATCACTCCAAATTGCTTCTGCATCTTCTTGATGCTTCCTTAATCTGCTATGTATTCTTCTGGATCTTTGATCTTATCTTTATCTACAACCTCTTGCTGCCAATCATCTTCTGAAATGTCATCTTTCAATTTCACTCCTGAGGGGGCAGGATGATTGCATCATTGAATCTTGTCATATCAATTCTTGAATCAGTTTGACCTGAATCATCAGTTCTCATTGCTAGGGGCATCTCGGTGCCTCAGATCTGGTTATCTTATCATCTATCTCTTAGGTATCTGAGCAATCTAACTCAGATCCTCAAGGGCCGAGCTTCATTCTACAAATGGTTCTTGAAATCTTTTAGGTATTGGGGCAATCTAACCCTAATTCCTAGGAGTCAAGCTTCATTTTAGAGATGGATCTCAAAATCTCTTTTGGATCGTTATCTGGGAAATCTAACCCAGGTCTCAGAGGATTAACCTTTGTATTGGGGAAATCTAACACTGAATCTGAGATAGTCCTAAAATCTTCATCAATTAGCATTGGGGCAACCTAACCCTGATTCTAGTTCTCTTTTGTGCTGTCATCTTCACAATCTAACTTAGACTTTAGAGAATCATGCTTCTTTCTAATCGTTGTCTTGGAAATCTAACCTAGACTTCTAAAATTCTCATCATCAGACACATTAGACTATTCTTTCAATCAACACACTGTTCACACATCAATTCAAAGAGCAAAAAATGTAATACCTAAAATTGGCACCTATTAATTTCAATCAATTTTGGTGCATTCCTCAAATTTCTACATCTTCAAAGTCCTACTTTGCTAGGCAATTTTCTCTCTCCTTCCTGACTTTATTCATCTTGATGTCAATTGCAAAAAATCCTAAATTGCATTAATCAAATATTATAATTAATTCCTAAAGTCTTCAACTTTTATTAGCTAAATTACCCTTATGATAAATTAATTTAATTTTAAAGTCCTAAGTGCTTTAAATTAAATTAAATCTACCCCTTTTGGCTAATATACATAAAAAGGAATTAATATTAATATTACTTGTTATTTGAATGGACACCTTTATTTGAATGGTCACCCTTATGTGGCAATATCCATTCTTTTAATTAATTAATTCATACCTTTTTGTCTCAATTGGGAATGAAGAGTCTGGAGTTTCAAATCAAGAACCTCTTCATTCTCTCCCTGAGCTTGTCTATTTAATGAACCTCTTTTTTCATTCAAAAGAGAGCAATTTTGAAGAGTAACTAAACTATAGCATTTTTTTCTCTGAATTATTTCATATTTTCAAGTTTTCAATTGCATAATTAGCTTAATTCCATTTACCTTAATAATGCATTCTTCATCATATTTAGTTTGGTTATTTGCTCATATTTTAATCTCATATTTATTTTCAAGTTATCTAGATTAAATCTTGCATCTCCATTCTTAGCTTAAAATTGCACTTCATTCTAGATTAATTTTAGTTTTTACTCATCTATCTTTTGAAAATCCTCCATATTAATTTGGTCTATGATTGTTAGCTCTCCAATTTGAGAGTAATTAAACATGCCGATTAATTAGGGGGCAACAGGTCACTTGACCATGAATTTCAAATTGAGTAATCAATACTCATTTTTGTAATTCAATTATGTGAGTAATGACTATGTTCCATGTGTAGTTGGACCAGAGGTCCACATTCAACAACATACACCTATGACCCATTGATGTACATGTTAGGCTTCATTAATACATACAAGGACTCATTGTTTCCCTCAAGGCTCCTTAAGACATTCTAGGATGAATTAATGTAACATGCGATCTCTTAGGACCTATTATGAGGCCTACAACCCCTTGAAACATTCTAGGACCATTGCATATCACTTATGACATCTTACTTGACACATAGGACCCCTTAGGACCCATACGACCCATTATTATATCTTAAAATGTCCTAGGACACATTCATCCATCTTAGCTTCTATTAATACATATGTGAACCCATCGTTTCCCACAAGAACCCTTAAGACATACTAGTATCAATTATTGTAACCTAAGATCCCTTCGACCACTTATCACATCTATGACCCATTAACATTGTTGGACAATTATACATTGCTTACGACATTTTAAGACATGTATGACCCATTCAGATCATCAAGACCCATTAACATATCTTAGGTTGTCTTAGGACACATTTATGTAGCTTAGATTCAATTAATCTCATACAAGGATCCACTAATAAAATGTAGGACCTCTTATTTTATCCACGACCCCTTAAGAAACTCTACCTAACCCTTATCCATCCCTTACATTATATTAAGACACATCTAGGACTCATTGTTACCCATGACCGCTTAAGACACTCTAGGACAACTTATTGCACCTACGACCCATTAACATTCTAGGACTCTTATCTAGATCCCTTAAGACCTCTTATGTTACATACGACCCCTTAAGACACTATAGGACCATTATCTATACCTTAGGACCTCTTCCATTACCCACGACCCCTTAAGACACTCTAGGACCACTTATTGCACCTACGACTCATTAACATTCTAGGACTCTTATCTGGATCCCTTATGAAATCTTAAAAAAAATGTGAAACCGTAGGACCTCCAAGACCCATTAAAGAATCTTAGGATGTCCTAGGACCACTTAGCCCACTTATCACATATATGACCCATTAATATTATTGGACCATTATACATCCGTTACAATATTTTAAGATATATATGACCCATTCAGATCTTGAAGACCCATTAACATATCTTAGGTTGTCCTATGACATATTTATGTATCTTAGATTCAATTAATACATACGAGGATCCACTAATGTAACCTAGGACCCCTTAGGACCTTTTATGTTATCCATGACCCCTTAAGATACTCTATGACTCTTATCTATACCTTAGGACCTCTTATGTTAGACATGACCCCTTAAGAAACTCTAGCTTATGACATCTTATCTGGATCCCTTATGAAATCTTAAAACAAATATGAAACCTTAGGACTCCCAAGACCCATTAAAGAATCTTTGGATGTCCTAGGACCACTTAGACCACATCATATCTATGACCCATTAATATTTTTGGACCATTATACATCCCTTATGATATTTTAAGACATATATGACCCATTAACATATCTTAGGTTGTCTTATGACACATTGATGTATCTTAGATTGAATTAATACATACGAGGATCCACTAATGTAACCTAGGATCCCTTAGGACCTTTTATGTTACCCATAACCCCTTAAGACACTCTACGACTCTTATCTATACCTTAGGATCTCTTATGTTACCCATGACCCCATAAGACATTCTAGGACCCTTATCTATAGCTTATGACATCTTATGTTACCCATAACCCCTTAAGACACTCTAGCTTATGACATCTTATATGGATCCCTTATGAAATCTTAAAACAAATATGAAACCTTAGGACCCCCAAGACCCATTAAATAATCTTAGGATGTCGTAGGACAACTTAGACCACTTATCACATCTACGACTCATTAATATTATGTTACACATGACCCCTTAAGACACTCTAGGACTCTTATCTATACCTTAGGACCTCTTATGTTATCCACAACTGCTTAAGACAATCTAGGACCACTTATGTTACCCAGGACCCCTTAAGACACTCTATGACTCTTATCTATATGTTAGGACCTCTTATGTTACCCACAACCCCTTAAGGAACTCTAGGTCATATTAGGTCCTAATAGGTCATTTTATGTCATATTAGGAAACAAGGTATGTCTAAGTTGTTTCTCTACTTAAAGACCTAACTGGACCTATTAGGACCAAGTAGACCTAACTAGGACCTATTAGGTCTTTAACCAACATTAGTCTAACCAATTAGTTGTATTAGGACCTATTAGGTCCAAATAGACCTAACTAAACCTAGTTAGACCTATTAGGACCAATTAGATAGGTAACTAGACCAATTAGGACCAATTATGACCAATTAGTCCACTAATTAGGAACTCTTGTGTTACCCACGACCCCTTAAGACACTCTAGGTTTGTTATCTATACCTTAGGACCTCTTATGTTACCCACAACACCTTAAGACACTCTAGGACCCTTTATCTATAGCTTATGACATCTTATCTTATGCACGACTATGTATGTAACTTTTAGATATATCTAAGTTCTAGGACTCTTATATATACCTTAGGACCTCTTATGTTACCCACGACCCCTTAAGATAGTCTAAGACCCTTATCTATCGCTTATGACCTCTTATGTTACCCATGACCCCTTAAGACACTCTAGGACCACTTATTGCACCTGTGACCCATTAACATTCTAGGACACTTATCTGGATCCCTCAGGACCCCTTAGGACCTCTTATGTTATCTATGACCCCTTCAGACCTAATTAGTACATCTTAGGACCCTTAAGACCTAATAAGACCACTTACGTGACCTAATAAGACCTATAATTTTATATATTTAAATATTTGTTTCCATTTTACATGTAGTTATAGCATGTAATCAAGTACTTAATTATTAACACTTAGCTTTGACATGTTAAGTATCTAGATGGCCACTCAGGGTGCACCTCAAACTCTTGATATGCATACTATTTTTCATATTGCTTATACAGAGATAGCTCAACTTAGAGATTCTATCAATACGTCTGTAGGGGATGGTATATATAGAGATATGTCTACTACTATATTGACTAGTTTGGAGACTATGATTGCCAAATTGAGGTCTCACTCCTTTACACCTCAGGTAGTTGAGATCATTTTTTGAGAGTTGAGGGAGGAGGTCTCAGGCGATGTTTCCTTGGTGACGGTTTAGAGCCTCATCCCCAAGGAAACCATCAAATGAGAGGTTTTCCAACATTATGAGGGGAACATAGTGGTGAGGGAATATCAGGTCACATAGTGTGTGATACCTCAGATTGCATGTATGATTTATCCTTGATTTCTTGCAACATGGTCGTTATCCAAATAACGACCAGATTTCATTATATTTTGCACAACACTTGTACACTGAGTTCCATTTGGGACCTTGGGTCAACTATTTAGATCTGCCATCATATTATGGTTAGGGTCTCAGTAGGGTTGTAGACCACGATCAGTATCATAGGTTTGATCAAGTTGTGTAGCCTTGTAGATAGCTAGTTGGGGAGATGACTCCGATAGTGGCACCAGTGATGGCTACTACTATAGATAGAGTCATCATTGCTTCTCAGAGTGGATTTGTGGATAATATATGATAGATTGATTCTGTAGCCACATCCATCACTTTATATTTAGTGGGCATATACATTTTGACTAGACCAAGTAGAGCCAGATCATCTTCTGAGGCCTCATGTAGTACTATTGCAGGTGTGAGTGAGGAGAATTATAGACCTGTAGGTCTTCCTATCCTTGGAGAGATACGAGCACTATCAGTTCATCGGAGTACTTTAGATATGGCCCTTTACTTTTTGGAGGATCTCCTATAGGCCTATTCTCATATTGCCAACATGCATAGGATCCCAATACATTTAGTCAAAGATTTCATTGCACTTGTATGAGGTCCTATAGTTTCACCAAAATAGGACACACCATCCACTAGTCAGGCACATCATAGTGCAGAGAGTCATGAACCCATAGATCACCCTATAGTTACAGAGCTAGGTATACTGATTGGAGATGTATGCATCACCATTGAGGGCCTAGACCCTTTTGATGAGTAGTTGCGTGGGTTGGGTCAGGTGGATGTTGGTAGTGATGACAGGTCATTTATGGATATGGTATTGCATCCAGATTGTTCAGGTTCTACATTACTCCCCTCCCAGCTAGTGTCACCCCTACACTCCTCATTACTATAGAGGTTTATGACCTTAGGTGGTGTGGGCAATGTAGTTTTAGTTGATGATACGATGGTGCAACATGATGATGATCCTCTTGCTCCTGAGACCCAGGTACGTATACAATTTTATTTTATTTTTTGTTAGGGGTTTTGGTTAATAATTAATTATAGACATGTGTATTGATGTTTTTTCAATACATAATATTTTGTAGGCACAGTTAGTAGAGCATGTTACCTCTAGTGTGGGCTCAGAGCCTCTTCCACATGATGTGACACCTACTAGTGGTTAGCTTAGTTTTAGATATATGTATGTTTAAGCATGCATGTGTAGACATGTGTTTATATATTTCAAGTACTTTACATAATATATATACTATGCACATGTATGTAACCAACTATTGTACACTAAATTTGTAGGGGTCAGTCACTACTTTACAACCAGGTGATACTTTTCATAGGAGAGATTTAGCAGATGTGACACCTAGCAGTGGTCAGGTAAGTTTTAAAAATATGTAATTTTAAACATGCATTTATAATATTTTAATTATTTTAGATTATTATCATATATATGTGCATTTATATTCATGGGGATCAGTTGTTGTCTCACAACCAGAGGATGCTTGTGGCAGTTGCTCAGAGGGTCACTCTGTTCGCATGCGCCTAGATGACTCCTTAGTTTACGACATGTTGAACATATCTTTTATTTGAGACTTAGTTTATGATTTGAGACATATATTTGATTAGAACCATATATATTTGATTAGATGTACTTGTTACCCAAAAATTTCCCTGTTATTCAATTTTGGCCACAAGCTTGTTTTTTTTTGCAAAGTTGATCCACAAAGTTTCATGTTTTGTGCCCTTAGCCCAATGTTATTTGATATGTTTTCAAGCTCTAGTTTAGATCACATGCGCTGATTCATAATAGCTAGGGAGATATTCAATTTTTTATGTCTGCAAGAAATAATCAAGTCGCAGGGTTCCAAAAAATTGTCTAAGTCTAAAAACCCTCTGTGTTTTCTACCTTTTGGTCTGCGAAAACCTCAGTTGCTTTCGGCCTTCGCATCTTTGTAGTTCTTCTCCCCTGATGACATCATTTTCCCAAGTGTGCTACTGTGATTGGTTGGTGGGGCCCAGTTGATGTTTTCAACAACTGCTAGCACTTGTCGCATGATCACATAGGTCTTTTTCCCCTTTTGCGATCATGCGACTGACCAAGATCCTATTGAAGAATTGCTTTTGGTCCGTCGCATGTTCTTATAACATTTTTTTTGGCTATGCAAACATGTGACTAGCTATTAGCCGCACTGATGATGGCTTGTAGTTTGGTGGTGGGTCCTTGTGTCATGATGTGTTCATGTTTCATTGGCCAGCTGGTGAGTAACCATTGTAGGTGGGTCTAGATTCCTTAAGTGGGGTGCCAGTGTGGTGAAGATCTATGGTGGTTGTATGATCTCATGGGATCTTCCAAGCCCATGAGATCATGCAACAACCATTTGATGAGATTCTTTTGTAGGTGGGTCTAATGCCTTTTGTGTTGATGTGTTCGATGCTTATTGGCTGAGGGCTAGTGATGACAATGCAATTGTCAGTGGGGCTAGATTTTAATAGCAAGAAGTTTAGAGGAGATCTTTTTGACCTCTAAACTTGGAGATGTCTTATAAAGTGTTTCCTTTTTTGCATGATCACATATATGGTTTAGTAGAGCTCCACTTTTCTTAGCGGATGCATAGTTGCGCAGTTAAGGGTTTTGTGTAGTCACTAGATGGAACCAAGGTTAGGGAAAAGTTCAAGAAACTTGGAAACTAAGGGAAAATGAGCCCAAGGTAAAGCTTAGGGTTAATTTTTTAGTTAGGTCTCAAACCCAGGTTTTTGCCAGTTTTGATTGTAGACTGTGAGCGATGAGGTAGTTAGTAAAATTTATGTCGCTAGGACATGTATAGTTAAGGGGAAATGATGAAAAGGTCTGGCTAGCCACCATGAGTTGATTCTTGTCCCTATGAAGTACTTTTGTGGCATTCATGGTGAGACTTTGGTGTAGTAAGGATGATGAATCTAGGTTGTTTATCTGCAAGTGATGTAGTACTGAGATGGGCATGTAAACAAGATATCTGATCAGACATAGTGTTGCAGACAAACATTTATGATCAGACTTTTTTGATTCAGGGTTAATGATTATTCTATTGCAGATCCTTGTAACCCTAGTTAGATTTTTGACTCCTGCCTACGTGTAGTTGAGTGATTTATATAATGTATTTTTAGAGATTTTGAACTTAGAGTTGGACAATTGTAAAAGAAAAATTTACCTTTCTTGAGAGTTATCTGTGGCATTTTTTCTGCGCTCTGGATTATACAGTTGTATTTCTCCCATTGATAAATTAAAACATTGTAGAGGTATTTTGCAACAATTCTTCATGTCCCTATGCTTCCTTGTTTAATTTTATCTCTTATTGGATCAAACTTTATGAATGCTTCCAACGATGTTTAGGTTTCCTGATCCCTCTTACTTTTTGTAATTATGTGTGTTATTGTCTTTGATCTGATTTAGATATTTTTGTGGGTATACTTCAGCCCCCTAGCAGTCTTGTCTCAATCCTACACCAAGTTGTAGAAGTGAATGTCCGCTTGAAAGTCATAAGTTGTGTCTTATGTTCAAGCCCTCTTATGAAACACTTATGCAAGCCTATTCAGTAAGTTGTGACCTACGAGACCTAATATTTTCATTGATCCCATTCCTCTATACTGAGATCCAAACCCTAATTTTGGTGCATCACCTACTAGGTAGTTTTCTTTTCAGTTATTTCCATTTCATGCATTCCTTCTATCCCTTTCTCTCAAAAGATTTACTTTCATGTCTAGAAGAAAATTAAGGTGATTATCCAAGAGGAATCAGCCTAGAACCTGGAGGTCTCATCTTAGTTAGCAAAGGTCCCACAACCTAGAGATGATTCCCATGTTATACTAAGTTATCAAGACCAAGAGAGCTTGAGACAAGGTGCAAACTTAGTGTATAACAATTCTGGCATGCTTGGTGGGACCAAGAGGTCATAATTTTCATAATTCTTGTTGGTTTTGATATGCATCTAGTAGGTTACAAACCTAGAAGAGGTTATTTTTTCTGCATATCTAGCAACTCTCGAGGTCTACAGGTTTCAAAGATCAAGTGCTGGTATGTTTCAAATCTTTCATATTCAGATTCCAGCTAAATACACGAGTATAAATGTCAAGTTACAATGGATAGTTAGGTTACCCACCATCCTATTATGAGAGTAATTCTCAATGGGCTGGTCATTAGCCTTACCAAGGCAGCCTAAAGCCTCCTTTTACCCTGCGCTTTCATACTTTTGAAGGTCGTCATTATATCCAGCATGCTCCAAATGAGTTTTCCCTCATGCAAGATTATGAAAGAACCCTCTGACAAGATGGATCATGGGCACAAAGGGCACAACAAAAAATGCAAATCTAGTTGCCTCATCATGCTTACCACCCAGCCATCCCTTCTCAGCCTAATTGGTAATAGATTCAGAGCTCAGACTTCATCAAGGAGCAAGAAAAGACAAAGAACCTATTGCTTGATTTAATTAAGCAAGTGTCCGAGATTAGAGAGTAGCAGGAGATGGAAGCTCAAAGTTATGAGCAAGGGTTCATTCCTTACCAAGCGGCAAAGACTCTTGTTAATGAGAAACAAGTAAAAAAATTCCAAGAAGAGATCAGACACCGAGTTGACATTGAGACAGCAAGGTTCAGACCACAAATTTCTCAACAAGAGGCTCCTAGACCTAAAATCCCAAGCTGGAAGGCACATTTGTCTATGTCTTCTATGTCTCCCTCTGAGCCCCCTTAATTTCATATCCCAAGTTTCAAGGCAAAAAATTCCTTTTAGGAGCCTATACTTGAGATGCAACCCACCACTCTATAAGAGCAACCTATTCAAGAAATTTTTTTATCTCAAGAGGCCCCTCTAGTTTCTCAAGATGATGAAGTATTGCAGATACCCAATGGACTCTACCTACTGGCTATCAGATACCAAGTCTTTTCAAGGATACTAGTCTAGTATCTGAGAAAGGACTTGTGGTAAATGAGCTTTCATTTGAAGAGGAGGAGAAGAAATCTAAGGTATCAGTGCAGAGTGATGATTATGGTGAATTGGAGCAGCAAGATGAGGAGATGGAGTTTGATGCTTAGCCTAAGCTCTTGGATGGTTCACTTGATGAGCTTCCCCTCTTTATTGATATGAAGAAGAGACCATGCCGTTACCTATGGTTGAAGGTCAATCAGAAGAAAAGGTTCACCATCAATAGGAGTTTGATATAGAAGAAGATGCCATGTCCTTAATGGATAAGCTACATGGTTTTGTTAAGCAGGATGATAAAGATGTGATCATAGCCACCTCTTTGAAGTTGCAGCAGCTACAAAAGATTGATCCTGAAGATATGTTGATTCATGAGCTTGATCTCATCTTGGAGGAGGAGGCTTCCCAACGTGCAGATGATAACTAGAGCCTTGATAAAGATTATTTTGGAAGCATCATGGATGGCTTGTGTATGGAGCCTAATTGTAAAGAACCGGTCATTCCTGGGTATCTTCAAGATTTTGACAGCTTTGATGAGCTCTTGGCTTGTTTAAAAGTAGAGGATGACAGTCCCCTGTCCATGGATGATGAGTTGCCATGGCTATCCATGATGGAAGGAAACCATGAAGATAAAGAAGAAGCCATCAAGAAAAGTCCTACCTTTAGACTTTCAAAAGGCTATCCCATCAGATACTTGGCCCAGAAGGAGTCTACCGAGACCTCTCCATGTGACCAATTAGAGGAAGGTAAACTTGATCCTATTTTAGCAGAGGCAGTTAATAATTATTTGACAAATTTTTATGTGCCTCACATCTTTGTAGCTATCCTCATGAGTCCAATGCAAAATATCCTAATGAGAAGAGGTAGCTATTTTTCACAACCAGTGAATGGTTTTGTTTGACCATGTTTCTGTAACTGGTTAGTTTAGGATAGGTTAGGTTTTCCTATTTTTGTCCCTATTTTCTAGCTTAGTTTCCTGCTTTCCAAGAAGTTCCCATGCACAAGTTCCTCTTTCCGGTACAATTTTTGTCCCTCTGTCAAGTTTTTTTGTTCTTGAGATGACCCCATGCCCAATGCATTTCTTCAAAGGCTACTAGTCTAATGTCTAGCAGGCTGACATCTTGTAGAAATCACCAAAATGTTACCCAAAATTTCCCTGTCATTCAATTTTGGCCACAAGCTTATTTTTGTTTGTGAAGTTGATCCAAAAAGTTTCACATTTCACGCCCTTAGCTCCATGTTCTTTGATATGTTGTCAAGCTCCAGTTCAGATCGCACATGCTAATTCATAATACCTAGGGAGATATTCAATTTTTTATGTCTGTAGGAAATAATCAGGTCATAGGGTTCCAAAAAAATGTCTAAGTCTAAAAACCCTCTTTGTTTTCTACCTTTTGGTGTACGAAAAACCTCAGTTGTTTTCAGCCTTCGCATCTTTGTAGTTCTTCACCCCTAATGACAGCATTTTCCCAAGCATGCTGTTGCGACTAGTTGGTGGGACATAGTTGATGTTTTCGACAACTACTAGCACTTGTCGCATGATTGCATAGGTCTTTTTCCCTTTATGTGATCATGCAACTGATCATGATCCTATTAAAGAACCACTTGCAGTCCGTCACATGTTCTTATAACCTTTTTTTAGCTATGTGAACATGCGTCTAGCTATTAGCCACGCTGATGAGGGCTTACAGTTTGGTGGTGGGTCCTCGTGTCATGATGTGTTCATGTTTCATTGATCAGCTGGTAACAAACATTTGTAGTTGGGTCCAAATTCCTTAAGTGGGGTGCCAGTGCCGCGAAGATCTATGGTGGTCATATGATCTCATGGGATCTTCCGAGCCCATGAGATCATGTGACAACCATCCGATGAGATTCTTCTATAGGTGGGTCTGATGCCTTTCATGCTGATATGTTTGATGCTTATTGGCCAAGGGCTAGTGATGACAATGCAGTTGTTAGTGGGGCCGGATTTTAATAGTGAGAAGTTTAGAGGACATCTTTTTGACCTTTGAACTTGGAAATTTCTGATAAAGTGTTTCCTTGTTCACATGATCGCAGATATGGTTTAGCAGAGCTCCACTTTTCTTAGCGGATGCATAGTTGCATGGTTAAGGGTTTTGTGTACTCGCTAGATGGAACCAGGGTTAGGGAAAAGTTCAAGTGACTTGGCGACAAAGGGAAAATGAACCCAAGGTAAAGATTAGGGTTAATTTTGCAGTCAAATCTCGAGCCCAGGTTTTTTCCAGTTTTGATTTGTAGACTGTGAGTGGTGAGGTAGTTCAAAATATTTATGTTGCTAGGACATGTGTAGTTAAGGGGAAATGATGAAGAGGTTCGACTAGCTGCCATGAGTCGATTCTTGTCCTTGTGAAGTACTTTTGTGGCATTCATGGTGAGACTTTGGTGCAGTAAGAATGATGAACCCAGATTGTTTATCTACAAGTGATGCAATACATAGATGGGAACGTAAATAAGATATCTGATCAAACATAGTGTTGTAGACATACATTTATGATCAGACTTGTTTGAGTTAGGGTTAATGATTATTCTATTGTAGATCCTTGTAACCCTAGTTAGATTTTTTACTCCTACCTACCTGTAGTTGAGTGATGTATATAATGTATTTTTAGAGCTTTTGAACTTAGAGTTGAACAATTGTAAAAGAGAAATTTACCTTTCTTGAGAATTATTTGTGGCATTTTTCCTACCCTCTGGCTTATACAGTTGTATTTTTCCCATTGATAAATTAAAACATTGTAGAGGTATTTTGTGACAATTCTTCATGTCCCTATGCTTCCTTGTTTGAGTTTATCTCTTATTGGATCAAAGTTTATGAATGATTTCAATGATGTTTAGGGTTCCTGATCCCTCTTAATTTCTATAATTGTTTGTGTTATTGTGTTTGATCTGATTTAGATATTTTTGTGGGTATACTTCAGCCCCCTAGCAGTCTTGTCTCAATCCTACACCGAGTTGCAGAAGTGAATGTTTTCTTGTAGGTCATAAGTTGTGTCTTATGTTTAGGCCCTCTTATGAAACACTTATGCAAACCTATTCAGTAAGTTGTGACCTACTAGACCTAAGCTTTTCATTGATCCCATTCCTCTATATTGAGATCCAAACCCTAATTTTGGTGCATCACCTAGTAGGTAGTTTTATTTTTAGTTATTTCCATTTCATGCATTACTTCTATCCCTTTCCCTCAAAAGATTTACTTTCATGTCTAGAATAAAATTAAGGTGATTATCCAAGAGGAACTAGACTAGAACCTAGAGGTCTCATCTCAGTTAGCAAAGGTCCCACAACCTGGAGATGATTCCCATGTTATACTAAGTTATCAAGACCAAGAGAGCTTGAGACAAGGTGCGAACATAGTGTCTAACAATACTTATATTTGATTTGAGAGATATATCTGATTAGAGACAAATGATTCGAGACATATATTTGATTAGAGACATATATTTGATTAGAGACATATATCTGATTAGATGATATGATTAGATAATATGATTTGATTTGATTTGATGATTTGATTAGATGATTTGATTTGATGATATATGATCTGATTAGATGATTTGATTATATGGTTTTATTTTGTTAGATGATATGATTAGATGATATGATTTGATATGATTTGATTAGATGATGTGATTTGATTTCATTGGAATAGATGATTTTATTTGATGATATATAATTTGATTACATGATTTGTTTACATGGTTTTATTTGATTAGATGATATGATTTGTTTAGACATGATTAGTATAACTAATTTCATCATTCTTTAGTATCTTAAGGGGAGGTCTTAAGGGGATCTAGAATTAATATCATAAAAGATAACTAGTTAATACATGTAACTAATGGATAATAACTATTCTAACTAATTCTAGAACTAACACATGTCATAAGTAATATAACTAATTTCATCATTTTTTAGTGTCTTAAGGGAAGGTCTTAAGAAGAGGTCTTAAGGGAATGGATAATTAATATCATAAAAGAAAACTAGTTAATGCATGTAACTAATGAATAATAACTATTCTAACTAATTCTAGAACTAACACATGTCATAAGTAATATAACTAATTTCATCATTTTTTAGTGTCTTAAGGGGAGGTCTTAAGGGGATCTAGAATTAATATCATAAAAGATAACTAGTTAATACATGTAACTAATGGATAATAACTATTCTAACTAATTCTATAACTAACATATGTCATAAGTAATATAACTAATTTCATCATTTTTAAGTGTCTTGAGTGGAGGTCTTAAGGGGATCTAGAATTAATATCATTAAAGAAAACTAGTTAATACATGTAACTAGTGAATAATAACTATTCTAACTAATTCTAGAACTAACACATGTCATAAGTAATATAACTAATTTCATCATTTATTAGTGCCTTAAGGGGACGTCTTAAGGGGATCTAGAATTAATATCATAAAAGATAACTAGTTAATACATGTAACTAATAGATAATAACTATTTTATCTAATTCTAGAACTAACACATGTCATAAGTAATATAACTAATTTCATCAAAGCATACATAAAATCTTTAACTAACATGCAATCTATAAAAATCATTAAATAATCAAAGTATAGATATAAAATTCTATACATTAAAACCATTGAACCATCAAATAGGTCCATCATATATCAACAAATTATAGTCCATCATATTTCTAAATATATAAACAAAGTATAATGAAATTTAATCCAGAGATATCAATTAGGTCCTAACATAAGAAATAAGGATACATATTATACTTTTTAGACCAAATCAAGTGGTTCAGACCTTTCACGGAGAACATGTAATATTTTCTCATGATACTCACTATCTACTCACCACTTATGACATCCACATTGAGACTTAACTATATGAAGACAAATGGATGTGGCAAGTACTAGGTGACTATATTTAAACACCTTATTGTCTGGATTGTAATCAACAAAGTGAATACCATGTTGAATTACTTTGATTTTCTTGAAATATGTTCCCTCTAAAACAACTGAACCTGCAGGTCACAAATTTTAATAATATATAAATCTAAACAAACTCAATTTGAAATTTGTTAAAAGGTTGAAATTTAAAATTGACAAGTTCATTTCAATATATTGATGTAAACAATATAAAAACATATGGGGAACAACATTCCATAACTTTCTTTAGGTTCAAGTAACTTCATCCTCTTTGCGGTACAATAGAGTAAATAATAACCAACTCCTACATTTCCACGCTCAACAATCACTGCAAAGACATCTCCAACATAGTAAATTTATATATACATGTGTGAGATCTTAAAATAATTACTTAGTTCAATCTATAGATCTATCTATCTATCTATACATGCAACTCAATGTACCATATAATGTGAAATATATATACTTACCAATTTTGACCAATCTTGAGATATGATCATAATCAGTAGAAATTAGAGGAACATCATCAAAGTTTTCATCCTCATCTCTATCAAATGTATTAGTAACAACTACTAACACTAGATTCCATGCACCTACATATCCACAATCTTGATTGATACATTCCTCATAATTGTCAGCAATGCAGTGACAACAAAAGCATGAGTAGTCAACATCCAATTGCGATAATTCATACTCATAATTGAATGTAAAGATCACATCTTTTCTATCCTATTGCAACCACACATAATCTTTCTATCCACACCTAAACAAATGCATATATAATAAATTCTATATAAATATAATCTGAATAAAAAATATCATAAAAATTTTAAACACTTTCAAATAATTTAAAAATGTGTGCATACTTTTTATCTCCCAAAATTTTCTATATGGCACCACCCGAGTCAATCCTGATGATGTGTCATTCTCATTTGGTGAAAAATGTGTCTTGCACCATTCAACCACATCATGTGCATTTTTTATATGCACTCCCTTATAATTCATTTGATACTTTTGTATAGCACATTAGATGTAAGCTCCGACACGATCATGTTCACCTTTTCCATGTCCAATCTCAAAGAAACTCTAGACATGTGGTATGTTTTGATTATGATGATATCTACATAGTGACAACCTTCTTGTCACTATGTTTTCCATTGTATTGCTCAACCTTCTTTGACAATATGTTTCTCAAAAATTTTCAAGTATGGAAGGAGTTCTATCTACAACTAAGTAATCCGATCTTTTTTCTTGATATTTGCTATCAACCACCTAAGTTCTTGAACTCTGAGTATATGTTTTGAGAAAGCTTTTGGCTTAGTTGTAGCTGCATTTTCACTGATTGTGATTTCAGTTTCAAGTGATTTTATCTTTTCACTGATCTCAGCAGTTAATGTTTTGATAGTGCATAGCTTTAACAAGATCTGACATATGGAATGAGTAATAGACTAAATGTTAGTTACTACATCTAAAAGATTTACATTGTTAATTGCAACTTCTTGGTTGATTCTCTCAGCAAGTTTGTTTTGAATCTTGGATTCTTCCCTTTCTTCAATTCACTTGTTAGCATCAATGTCTAGGGCATTTATCTTCTTAGTAAGTAGAGCAAGTTGATCTATAATAGGGGTATCCTACATTAGGTAGTACCTGATTGTTATCTCTATTCAGCATTAAAGGTTGTCATTAGTATCAAAGGTTATCAAAGACATTGGTCAATTACTTATATAACGCCAGTTCGTAACTACAAGCAATAAGGCCAGTCGGTTAAAGTGTATACATCGAGCATCAGTTAGTTTACCAAACATCAATAGACACTGATACCGAGCAATAGTAAACACTGAGCATCAGAATAAACACCGAGTAGTTTATATAGTGTTTACCAACGATCACAGGATATAGCATAGTAATCAAGAGTTGCACATTCTTCTATGCAAATAGTTACAATGGATAAGAAAACATTATCCCAAGATCAAGAATAATTTATTGTTGATATTTTCATTAAATGTAATGAAGATCATATGTAATAGTTTGATCTAGGTCATTTTTGTACACCTTAGATCTTAGGGTTTTGTCTAAGATTTGTAAACATAATTTTGTAAGCAACATAAAATATTGTGCTATATAATTACAAGTTTACATAAATTTTGGTGTGAACTGATGTATGAACAAAGAAGCACTTGAAGTTCTAGCCAACCTTCAAGATTATTAGTTAATAGATAGAGCATAACAGAATTCAAAAGTTTATCAGATTAAGCAGAATCAAAGCAGACTTACCAAGTAGTTCAAAGTAGAGATTCATCATAGTAGAGGTGATATTTTATCTGTATTTTATTGATCTATATCAGACAATCAATTTTTCATTTAGCAGATAGTTACCTATTGCTTTCTAAAAATTGTAATAGAGATTTGGCTAAATTTCTTAACATAGTAGACTTTACAGTCTTTTGTAAATCTCTTAACCAAGTGCACAATCAAGTAGTGTTGCTAAAATCCTATCACTAGGTAGATCTAGCTAATCTAATATGTTACTCCTAATAGGGTAAGATCACAAAAAGTGATCAAAACTTGTAGCCCTAATGGGAAAACCTTTTCTATCTGTAGTAGTTAAGAATTTGTCGGTGTCATCCCCACCGTAGTTTTTACCTTCTAATAAGGGTTTTTGCAGTTTTTAGCTTCTAATAAGGGTTTTTGCATTACCAAAATACTTGTGTTATGGGACTATTATATTATTGATTTCATGTTGCTTACTTTTTACAAGTTAAATGAATGAATGATAAATGCATTTGATGCAAGTTATTTTTGAAGGTTGCATTGCTTACTAGTTCAAATTTGAAAGGTTTATAAGTGAAAGTTTTTGTGGACACTGATTCACCCCTCCCCTCTCAATACCTCATCTCTCCTAATTCCAATAATTGGTATCAGAGCGCAGTTCTCTTATTCAACAGTTTAACCACTAAATGGTAAAGATCTAAGTCATGGAGAGGTATAAGTTAGATAAGACTATTGAGAACTAGAAGATTCAGATTCAGATGTTTGTGGAAAAGTCTAAGTATGCTAAGGATGAAGTGAAGAAAATGATAGTTGAAAGGAAGAACCTAGCTATTCTGTAAAATGAAGTTGGTTATCATGAAGAATCTATTGATGACTTGTTTGATCATATTGGATCCAGTTCTTGCATTATTTCTGATGGATTTGAAAGCATGGTCTCTAATCTATTTGAAAAGAATTTTCATTTGACTGAACAAGTGAAAACACTACAAATCAGTTAGGAATCTTAGATGGTGGGAATGGTGGAGATAATGAACAATGCTAGATAGGCTAAACAAGAAATAAATATAGCTATTGATGACAGAAGACAAATAACTAAACAACTTCAAGAAAAATAAAGTGAAATATAGAGACTCACCAATCTCCATTTTCAAACATCCAATCAGATGATGGTTGTGAATCAAGATGTCAATTGAGTGAATGGAGAATTGTCAAGAAAACTTGAAGAAGTTGCAAGACTCAAAGAGGAGAATAAGAAGCTGAGAAATGAAGTGAAAACTCAATAGAAACATAATAAAATGAAGAAATTGGCTGAGGACGGTTCTAAGAAGATTGATGAATTTCTGATTAATCAAAGAAGATTTGGGAGTAAAGCTAGTCTAGGCTATATCAGTGAAGGAGAATCATCACAACAAGTTGAAAAGGCCAACAAAAATCAAATTCAAAGACCTAAAGTGCTAACATTTTATCACTGTGGAAAACCAAGACACACTTCTAATGTTTGTAGAAGCAGAGCACAAGGTAAACCTCCTGTCACTCCTAAATTCAATGGATATTGTTACTACTATGGAAATTATGGCCATCAAGCTTATGAATGTAGAACTAAACTAAATAATAATGCTAACAATACTACTGTTGAGAAGTTATGCTATACTTGTAATAAACATGGACACACGACACGAGAGTGTAAGGCTAAGATGAAACAAGTATGCACTCCTAAGAAGAAAACATAGCGCAAGCCTTATCAGCTGAAGAGACAAGCTAACTCTTATGTTTGGGATTATAACACATGGGATAACTATATTGCATGTGGTAGATATGGGCACATTGCAGCAAACTATAACAGGAAAAGATGGGCTGGACAAGCACTAGAATGGCATGTTTGAATTGCCATAAAGTTGGTCATTTAAGCAAGGACTACAGAGACCGAGCACCAGAGGAAAATCATGTATTTGAGAGTGGAAAAAATATTGTTGATATCATGAAGATAAGGAACACTATGTGGAGAAAGGCATCGAATGAGAATGCTAAGTCAAGTAATATTTTTAGTGAAACCTCGTCCACTAGATTGGGTGACATCGGTACCTCCAGCTAAGGTAATATAGGTATGTCTGGGACTAACATTTCAACATGATAAAATTTTACATCTAGTTCCTTTTCTATAATGGGAAAATACCAAATCTACATGAAAAGAGAGGCATTGTGGTTTATATGTTTTGAGCTAACAAAGTTATACAATCAGTAAAACTAAGACTGAGTGTTAGTTACCTGTCGGTAATCACTATTCAAGGTTAACCAAATATCAATATGAAACAAGCAAGGAAATCTTGTGTTAACTAAGTATATAAAAGTCTACAATTGTCACAGAGCTAATAGTTGTCATAAATTGAAAAGTAGGTCAGGCATTTATTGCATAAGGTTTTGAGCGGGAATATCAAAAATTCTATAAATACATAGAGAAATGAGTTCATTTTTCACATTGTAATTTCAAAGAGCTAAAGATTTCATAGAGCATGTTTGAGAAAAATTTCTCAAGATGATTCAAGTAGTTGTAGATCGAACTGAGTACAGTCTTTGATACATTCTAAGTAATTTGAAACCCTACTAAGTATATTTCTTGTAACTTACCAAAAAATTTAGTTTGTAGAAATGGCATCTACTACGAGTTCTTCTAGGGTTTTGGAAGAAGAAATTAATTTGATTGTGTCAATGAGTTACAAAGAATCTCACTATAAGTTACACCTGGAAGTTGCAAGAAAAATGGATTCAACAGGAGATTTTTATAGCATCCCATCTAGAGTTTTGCTAATGGAAGACATAAGATAATATATCGATTGTAAAATTGGTGAAATTGGAGACTTCAAGTTGTTTGTCACATTTTAGGCACTTCATCATGGAGAAATGAAACTAAAACTAGAGCACAAAATTGTTGGAACACTTGGACTCACCAATGCCCTAAATTTCTTGAAGAATTTCAAGAATGAATGGATTAGGGTTGTGTTAAGTAGATATCATGAAGGTACATTTTGGTTAGATAAACTAATCCAAGTAACTAAGAGGATGATTAGCAGGGTTACTAGTTATCTGATTGCTGACAAGGTCAAAGTATTTTGAAGCGCTGCACGAACTAAATTTGAGAAGAATACTAGCATAGCATGGGATAGCAGAGCATTAAATATTTCAAAAATTGTGGATCTCGTAGTGATGTTCACAAAACATGTTATTGGTTATAAAATCTTTCAGTCGAGTAGGTCAAATAGTGTACCCTATAGTGTAGTAGATATGGCTTACAAATTGATAAAGAAGGGTCATCAAGTAGACCTCACCGAGCTACTACTGAGACAGGTTGAAGAAAATATGAAAACCATCAGGTCACAGAAGACCAACACCTATAAGTTTGGTTCACTACTTGTATGTCTATTTTTCTATCTCTAGAAATTATTTCCCTCTCTCGATCACACTAAATGGATAGATGAGAAATTGATTACTCTACAAATATTTGATATTATGAATGCTCTGGGAGATAATGCTGAGAATATTTTGGATAAATATTTTGAAGAATTTCAAGTTAAAATGAACAAGAGAAGTAGAATACCGAGTTCATTCGTCGAGAAATTTGAGATGGATATTTTTTTTCTAGTAGACACTGACCATACTATGATAAAAGTAGTTGAACCATGAATCAAATGGCTAGCACCTATGGGCTATGAAATGGAATATGATTTCAGATTGAAATCAATACAGGCACTGCTAGCATTACCAAAAGACCCAAAGGCCACTAGGTTTGGAACCTATGAAGAAGCTAAGTCTAGAATCAAGATAGGTTTGGTCATTGGTAAAATAATAAGGAAGTCTAAGAAGATGAAAAAAATTTTATCTAAGAGATTTGAGAAGGATGCACACTAATCTAAGGAATCACTAGTTGAATAGGAAACCAAAGGTTAGTTAATGTTGGTTGACAAGGCTTATGATAGTGAGGAGATCAAATCTAAAGAAGAACAAGAAGCTACACCAGTTCCTCCTCCTAAAGCTCCAAAGAAGAGGCAGTTACCAGTGTAGATAGGTGCACACACAAGGTCATCCAATGCATCTTGACCATGATAGAAGAAGGGAGCTAAAAATATAGTAAAACCAAATGCAGCTACAACTGAGCCACAAGATTTCTCAAAACATATACTCAGAGTTCAAGAACTCAGGTGGTTGATAGTAGATCTCAAGAAACAAGAAGAGAGGATCAATGATCAAGTTACTAAGTTGCAGACAGAACTCCTTCCATACCTAAATTTTTTTGAGAAACATATTGTCAAAGAGGAACAACTTGTTGCAAAACCAAAGATTTATGTGTTGGAGAACATCTTTGACATGCATGCATAGGTCGGTCTTGAGCACATTGCTCTCACAAACTTGAAAGAGGAATGGGAAAACCTCTTGGAGTCACTGAAGAAAACCCATCAACACATTTTTGACAAGTTGTAAGTATACAATTTTTGCATTTGGCATAAATATCAAAAAGGGGGAAATCAATGTATATGCCAAATATGTAACTTTTTGCTAAGTATACTACACATTACCAAAAGCATGCACCGAGGGGGAGTATAGAGAAATTTTTTGATAAGTATGTGTATATGATGAAGATATAAGTTTTCAGACACAAGGTCTATATACATTCAAGTTTTGATACTAATGTCAAAGGGGAAGATTGTTATCTCTATTGAGCATTAGAGGTTGTCATTAGTATCAAAGGTTATCAAAGACATCGGTCAGTTACTTATATTAAGCTAGTCGGTAACTACAAGAAAATAGGCTAGTTAGTTAAAGAATATACACCAAGCATTAGTCAGTTTACTGAACATTAGCAGACACTGATACTGAGTGACAGTAAACACCGAGCATTAGAATAAACACCAAGTAGTTTATACAGTGTTTACCGAGGATTATAGGATATGACATAGTAATCAAGAATGACACATTCTTCTATGCAAATGGTTACAAAAGATCATAAAACATTTTACCAAGATCGAGAATAATTTATTATTGAGATTTGTATTAAATGTAATGAAGATCGTATGAAATAGTTTTATCTAGGTCTTTTTTGTACACTGTAGATCTTAGGGTTTTGTCTAAGAGTTGTAAACCTAATTTTGTAAGTGGCATAATGTAGTATGATATATAATTGTATGTTTACATAATTTTTGGTGTGAACTAATGTATGAACGTAGAAGCAATTGAAGTTCTAGGAAACCTTCAAGATTATCAGTTGACAGACATAACATAATAGAATTTAGAAGTTTATCAGATTAAGTAGAATCAGAGAAGGCTTATCGAGTAGTTCAGAGTAGAGATTCATCACAGTAGAGGTGATATTTTATCATTATTTTATTGATCTCTATCAAACAATCAAGTTGTCATTTATCATATAGTTACCTATTGCTTTCTAATAATTGTAATAGGTTAAATCTCTTAACAAAGTAGACTTGATAGTCTTTTGTAAATCTCTTAACCAAGTGCACACTCAAGTAGTGTTGCTAAAATCCTATCACTAGGTAGATCTAGCTGATCTAATATGTTACTCCTAACAAGGTAAGATCACTAGAAGTGATCAAATCTTGTAGCCCTAAAAGGAAAACCTTTTTTATCTATAGTAGTTAAGAATTTGTGGGTGTCATCCCCACCGTAGTTTTTACCTTCTAAAAAGGGTTTATGTGTTACCAAAATACTTGTGTTATGGGACTGTTATATTTTTGATTTCATGTTGTTTACTTTTTACAAGTTAAATGAATGAATGATAAATGCATTTGATGCAAGTTATTTTTGAAGGTTACATTATTTACTAGTTCAGATCTAAAAGGTTTATAAGTGAAAGTTTTTGTGGGCACTAATTCACCCCTCCCCTCTTAGTACCCTATCTCTCCTAATTCCAACATACGTGTCATTCTCATTTGGTGTGAAATGTGTCTTGCACCATTCAACCACATGATGTGCATTTTTATATGCACTCCCTAATAATTCATTTGATACTTTCGTATAGAATGTTTGATGCAAGCTCCAACACCATCATGTTTTGTCCACTCTCAACAAAACTCCAAACATGTGGTATGTTTTCATTACGATGATATCTACTTAGTGCATAAAATGGTCTCGATGATTTGAATTGTGCAACACATCCATCTAGCCAAACATAATGTTTATCAATTTTTATACCTCTTTCTTTCAAATTTGCAGAAAAAATCTTGAAGCAGTGTTCCACATAATGAATGTCATGCTCTCTATCATCACTTATATAAAAATGATATTCCTTCTTGATGACCTATGCTTCAAATGTTCTCTGAATACCATCCAAATCTAATTGTGCATGTCGATAACACACATGTACCATAATAGTAATTTTCTTTGAAAAATAGTATTCTGACTGAATTGCCTTTTGATGAACAAAAGAATAATTTTATACAAAATCAACAACTGATACAATAGTTCCAAGTGGGAAATTGTCTATTAGTGTTTGAAGTTGTTGTGCTTGCCACTTTGCAAGAAAAGCATGATGAATGTAGGGTTGAATCAATTTTTTAAATTTTTCCATAGATACTCCAACATTTATCTCCTCTTCAACATATTCTAACCTTTTGGATTCTTTCCCAAATTTTTTTTCATTCTTTACATATTTGTAACTCTTGCAATTTACCATCTTTGTTACATCAATATTTTCATTTTTCAAAGGAAAAAGAGACAAATCAGCACATGTTTGGCATATTCCTTTTATGGAATTTATTTGTCCATCTACATCATCTCTTTTATCACATAAAATGGATGAGATGAACTCACTTCGTCTAGTAGGAGGAGCCTTTTCAAAACCATAAGTGTCTTCTACAAACTTTCAAAATACCTGATAGTGGAGATCAAATTCAATATGATATTGACAACAAAAATTTTCAAACACTTTATTTGTCCTAATATAATATGGCTTCAATCTTTCAAACAATATTTTCCCAATCTTTATACTAGGATTTGAACTACAAAATGGCACATACATTTCATGTTGTGTTGTGTCCAACTGATGTTTTGTATGATATTCATATTGATTAGCTGAAATTCTATGTTTGATAACATCTCTAGTGTTTGATGAAGGATGTGTATTATCATTCCAAAATGATGTGACCAAATTTTTGTTCCTTCATCAGTCCTATCAAAATGAGGAGCTCTACACATGATCACCCAATTGCCTTCCAAGGTGCTATCATCCAAAAGTATTGTCCTATTAACATATCATGATATTGTTTCCCTATTCAAACCAAACTGAGATGAAACTGAATATATCTATCTTTTTTGTCCCATAGTGTTACCTACAATGGATGTCAACAAAACTTTTCTTGTAATGGACTTATCTATAGTTCGAGATCACTTTCCTAGTTGGTTCAAACCTTTCTTAAGATTTTCAATCATATCAGTTTGCATATCAACAACTTTTCTCTTCTTTGATGATGTGTCTATACCTAATAATTTTAATGCCCCTTCCAATTTTTTGTTTATAACTATAAGTGAAAGCAATTGATCTTGTTCAAGTGTTTCAAAATTATCAAATTTACCCAATATTTCTCTTGATATCATATTCATTAATCTCTTCTCAGCAAGACTTAAGTGTTGAACATTAGCAACTGATCTCAAATTGTCCACATCCATTGTAAGTAAATGGTCTAAGTTTCTATAATTAATATTTCTCTTTACAGTTTGAGCTACATTTAAAAGTTCATCCATACCAATAGGAGCACATGATGTTGATCCTTCTCCAACATCAATTGTTTGAGCTTTCATAGGGAGTACTCCCAACCCTTCTTCAATGTGCAATTTTTTGACTTGACTTGACCCTCCTACTTCAGCTTGTCTTCTGGAGCTTCTTTAGTTTTATGATAATATGCCAATATAGCTTCACAATTTCTTTGTTCAATGTCGGGTGACCTTTTTCTAGAAGATTTACTTTGTCTTCCCTTCTTGTTCCCCATTTCTTTGAGCTCCAAAAAATGTCTTCCACAAGATCATCAACAAAAATTTTATTCTTCAAAAAATACTTTAATCTAATATTTTTCCTCTCCAAAATTATGCCTTTGAAAAAATAGAAATATTAATCCTCCTTCAAAAAATGCCTTCAATAATAGAAAATGTGAATTTATTAATTACAATTCGATATAAAATAGAAACAAAATATTTTACTTTTATACCATTCTAAATTTTTTTTACAAAATAATTTTACTAGCCGACTTTGCTTGAAGTAGATACTTTGTGTGAAGTACCCAAGAAAAAATTCTGATAGATGTTTTCTTGCTGAGATTTTCACTTGAGAGCCTTCACACGAAGCCCCTCCAGTATCTTCGTGTGAAGGGGGTCTTCGCACGAAGACCCCAAAACTAAAATTTTGCCCTCAGAAAATAATTAAACTTTAGAAAAATGGTCTTTCAGAGCCTAAAACAAGGACTAAACATGATGTTTTTTTTCAAAAAGGTGATGTCAAACAATGCTATTTGGAACAATCTTTCTAATGAATATAATTTTAATACATATTGAGTTCATTATCACTTTTAAATATTACTTTAACTAAACAGGTTATTTGGTCATTCAACTGTTGGCATTTAGCAGAATTGCCACTAGTGACAACACTTATTTGCACTCTGGATGCAAACCGAGCAGACAGTGCAAACCGAGCAGACAATGCAAACCGAGCAGACAGTGCAAACCGAGCAGACAGTGCAAACCGAGCAGACAATGCAAACCAAGCAGACAGTGCAAACCGAGCAGACAGTGCAAACCGAGCAGACAGTGCAAACCGAGTAGACAGTGCAAACCGAGCAGACAGTGCAAACCGAGCAGACAGTGCAAACCGAGCAGACAGTGCAAACCGAGCAAGTTAGTACAAACCGATCAGGACAATGTAAACCGAGTAACATCTTGTCTACCGAGTCACCAGTACTTACCGAGTTCAATACCTACCGAGTGATCAGTATGAACCGTGCCTTCACTTCTACCGAGTGCATGACGATGCCGAGTAATGCAGTGGACGCCGAGTATCAGAAAGTCACCGAGTCAGTTTGAAGGAACCGAGTAACTACTTGGGCCGACTTAGTAGCACTTATGTTTATTTGTCAAGCCGACTGTGTAATTGTAATTGTAATTAATTGTTTAAGACCTATATATAAACAATGTTGTAAAAAGATGAAATGTATCAAGTAGAATATATGTGAAAGAAAAAGAAAGGCAGAGATAAGCGAATTACAGAAGGCTTCAGAAGTATAAGGTACAGCAAAAGACAAATTCATCACAGAAGGTGATCAGTACATCAGAGAATCTCAATCAGCAATCCAGTTGCAAAGCAGAGATCTATTGTTTCATTCTAACAGGTGAATCAGTACTAAATCCTTTAACCGGGTAGACTTAACAGTCTTTGTATAAATCTCTTTACCGAGTGCATACTTCACTGTATGTTTGTAAATCCTTTAACAGGGTGGATTTAGCAATCCTTATTGCTCCTAACAGGGCAAATCATCAGAAGTGATCAAATTGTAAGCCTTAACCGGCCAACTTTATTCTGCAGTATTAAAGCTTTGTGGGTTTCATCCCCACCCCAGTTTTACTTTCTTTTGGAAGGTTTCTGGGTAACCAAATCTTTGTGTCATTATTGTGAATGCTTTCAAGTTTCATGCTTTCTGTATGCAAAGGTTAAAAAGTAAAATACATGTTAAAATTAGAAGAAAATTTGGAGTTACTGATTCACCCCTCCCCTCTCAGTAACTTGGTTAATTCCTGAATATTTCCAACATCAACAACCTGTCTGTTCAAGACTTTGGGAAAAATAGTAAATGATTAAAAAAAAAAATTATAAAAAATATTTAAGAAAACAATATTTGTGTTGCCTTTCTATGAAAAAAAGAAAAAATGAATTTTGATATACATAGATCAAGTTAGAGTGATCCAAGTGACCTTATGGCCAAATTACAATTACTGTCACTTTAAAACTTAATAAACTATGAAATATCGATCCAAAATAAATAAAACCAATTGCATCCTTTAGATATCAAAGTTAAAAATATACTCTTGAAATAATTACATTGTTATCATATTTAAAAAAAAATTATGTTGATCCAAGTGATAGTAACTCCTTAAAAACATATTTTTTTCACGCAAACCACTTTTAGAAGGTGAAGGAAAAATGAATTTAAATGATTTTTTTTAAAAGTATATTTAGAAACTAGAAAGAAAATTATAAAAGACTCTAGTTTACATCATCTTCAAATTCCTAATAGTTTTGCGGCAACAGATGTTTGAAAGTGAAGTTTTTTCTTAGAATGTTGAACTCTGTGTCAAAGTTGGCCAAAAAGTGGGACTCACTATTGTTGGACCACCCTATTATGTTACATGCTTGTAGTTATTTCTTGATTAGAAAGGTTATGTCTCCTATAATTATTCTTCTATAAATGAAGTGAGATTGGAAAATTGGTGTTATCATCTTGTTCAACAAATGGGCAAAAATTCCAAAGTCACATTTTGAGATCTTGGAATAGGTTTCCTTATAGATATCAAAAAGGGATTTTAGCATGTTACTTTTCTAATAGACTTGTTTGTATATTTGGTATGCATGTCCATAGTAGAAGCAATCATTATTCATCCATGGGGGGCAGAGACATGTCTGATGTCTGGAATTCTCAAAATGCATTTGAATAGTTGTGTAGCCCTAGAAACCTAAGTATAGTTATGCCAATCCTTGAATCTTAATCATTCATTGTGCCATTCCTTCCTCTAACATGCATGATTACATATTGAGAATCATATGCCCAATGTCATTTAACTATGGAAAAAGGTGAAAGCATGTGATTTTCATTGGTTGAATTTTGTTGAATAAAGTTATTTTTTTTTATGGATGATCAATGGATATTTTGCAACACCATTACAACTTATAATTGTCTCTGATTAACCCCTATTATGCATTATCTTAGTTTATTTCATAGAACCAACCCTTTAGGCCTATCATTGCTACCACAATATGATTTACTAAATTTCATTTATTCTCTACCTTTCTTTTGCAACCTAACATCATCTCAAGAATGTAGTGCAATATTTGATCTTTGTAGACATGGTATTGGATCTTCATTTGAGGGTTACATTTTGGTAATTTTCTTGTACAAATATCATGATTTAAAAGTTACAGAAACCATAAGATACTCATTATTTGTGCTCCCAAATGGGTAGAGCTTCATCTTGTATTAAAAATATATATTCAACAAACCAAAATGTTCACACAATCTTTTTCAATGGTTGCACATCTCTAGATACCCTATCCTAACTTCTTCATCTTTTCTTATTTGTGAAAATTTCCTTGCCAGGACTTGGCAAGAACTACGCTACCCTGCAGCACTTGTTGTAAAAGTCAAACTACCCACCATCCAAGAGAACTGGATTTCCAAAACTATATTATCTCTAGTTATTTTTTGTAATAGATGTTTTTTTGATGTGGTAATGGAATACCAAAAATTATGAACATGATAATTTATCATCTACAACCTCTCGTAACTTTTTGCCAAGTCATTTGTAGAATTTACAAGAATTGGTGAGTAATACGAAGTAGGAAAATCATCAACAATTTTATTACCACCATGGTTGTAGATTTGGTTAGTGTCCTCCCAGTTTGGCATGCCATACAACATAGATAAACCTTCCTCTATTGAAGATGTTGGAGGCTATCCGTGATCTACTTTATTAGATTTCATTGTATAAACTTGTGTGTGATCAACACCACCACATAATGGTCTATAAAACCTTGATGCCTACCCAATGTAGTTCCCGTCATTCACACCATAATGTCACCCAAATCCTAGGTTTGAAGGCATGGAAGACAATTCTAGAGTCAATGTATTCCACTCCGCCTCTACTTCTCTAATATAAAATAATAAATCATAAAGGAATTTATTCTCATATTTTTCAAAGGCTTGTGGATCATGTGCAACCTTGAGCTATAGGTTCTCTCTATCTTCCTTGAGCTCTATAATCCTTGTGCTCCTAAGATCTTCAGTCACTAGGCACTCAAAATTGTCTTCTGGATTCTTTTCACCAAGGGGAAACTTATCTATCAACAAGACATATATTATTGTGAGGAAAGAGTCCTTTATCAAGATTTTATGGCCCTTTCCATCATTTTTCTCTTCTTAAAATAGAGTTTGTTCAAATGAACCACTCTTTCTCACATTAGTCTTTTTCAACATTCATTATGTGACACAAAACTTCCAACTTTTGGTCCATACAAAACATTTGGTCTATGAGTAGGAAATGCTCTTCCTTCAACCTAATATTTTTTCCCTTTTGGAAATCCTCCTAGTCTTGGCCTCAACATCCTCTAGTTTAACCTCACTTTAGTATCTTCCTCTTCAGCCAAACCTAAATTTTCAAGAAATTCATCAAGAACAAAATCAGTGTCATCATCTTCTTCCTTCATCACTGCTGAAGCCAAACTAGTCCTGATACCAATTTTAAATATAAAACCAAGAAGATAAATGAAATAAAATAGGAAGAATAAGAACAAATGCTAAACAAATGATTTTATAGTGATTTAGAAATTTCCTACATCTACTCTCAAGTAGGGAATTATTTATAATTTTAATGCAATATCTGATACATGTAGTACATGTATTGCAAGCCCATTTATAGATTCATATACAACCATCAAGGAAGAGACATTTGAAGATGAATAATCACATGACAGTTGGGCTTCACTTTCCAAACACCTTTGAGTATTTTCACAACTTGAGCCATGGATTGCCTAAGATTTTCATCTCTTTGAATGCATAACATTCTTATTGCAATGACCCTTCTAACCTCTTGAGCATCTGCCTCACGTGATATCCTCCTATCAATAATACCCATGAGGTTTGCATTATGGAATTGATTGTAAGCCCATGGAGGAAAGTAATAAGAGTTGGGCACGATGAAATTCATGTCTAAATTCCTTCATCTTGATTTAATCTTGAGAAGTGTCATGCCAAGACTATACACATCCACCTTTTAAGTGATGGGAAGACAAAAGATCAACTCTAGAGCCAAATAGCCTATGGTTCTTCTTGTCATGGTCAATACACAATTGAGATCTCTACCCATAAGTTTTGCCAGCCCAAAATCAGCTACTTGGGATAAAACTCGGCATCAAGGAGAATGTTTTCTAGCTTAATATCATAGTGAATGGTGCAATATTTGTATTCCTCATGAAGATAACCCATTGCTTGTGCAATGCCCAATGCTATTTGAAATTTGGTTTTCCAATTCAACTTCTCTTGATCTTCTCTATTTTTCCCATAGAACAAAAAGGAGTCAAGAGAGATGTTGGAAATGTAGTCATAAATGAGTAGTCTTCGAGATCCCTCCATGAAAAATCACCACAACCTCACTAGATTCACATATTGTCTTTGACCAATTATACTTATTTCTGCATGAAATTGCTTCTCTACTTCCTCTCAACCCTCTAATATTTTGACAATGATGAGAGTTTTGTCTAGTAGAGTTCCTTTGAAAACTGAGTTGAATGAGCTACTTCCCAACTTATACTTGAAATTATTGGTTGCAACCCACAACTATCAATAAGTGAATGTTCTAAGGGATGTGGGAACACCATCATCCTCACTAACTCTTCCACATTTCCACCTAATAAACATGACCGAAACAAGATAAAGAATAATACTCAGCAACCAAAGGAATCAACATGTGAATGCCAAAGGATTGTTTTCTTGGTGTCGATGTCAAGTCTCATAGCTCAAAGGTGGCAAATAGAGATAAAAAGACTGGTCACCAGGGGAGTCAAGCACATTCATCAAATCTCTAAATGACAATTGACACTAAGGAGGAGATAAGCTGCTAAGTGAAAAGGCCATACATGAGTAGTTATACACACACACACACACACACACACTCTTTTACAAAGAAATATCTTAGTATTTCACTATTTTGTATATTTAAAAAATATGATAGCACAATATATTCCATCTCTCAACATCTCAATGGAGACAATTGAAGAAGATAACATAATGTTTCTCATAGTGTAATTGAAAGATACAAATCCCATAAAAATTTATATGTGTTTCTGATTCAAAAATTAATTCCAATTAATCATAAAACTAACAAGAAATAGATCATAAACTATCTTTTATTTTTATCATAGAAAATGTAAAGTATACTATCTTAATGTGAATGATATATTTCTATTTTATCATAAAAAATCATCATTGTCTCTTAATATTTATTTTTTTATAACAAAAATATAATTTTCATAAATTGTCTAAACATCATATCATCTTTTCTATAATGTCTATGCTTTGTCAAATACCAATGTTAATAAAAAAAATTAAAAAAATGATCTCGGATTAGGATAACTTAGACACTAGATTAGAGTATACACATGTATTACATGGCTCCCTCCTCATTCTCAGGCTCCTCCTCAATTTCTTCATCCAGGCTAGTAATCTTATTCCTTTCTTGAGAAGAAGGGTGAGATTCTTTAGATTTGTCCACAATTACATGGGGGCTCTTATTTTTCTTCTTTCCCTTCTTCTGGTTTTCCTTTTTCATCTCTTCTTCTCTGTCAATTTTTCTCTTTCTTGTAACCCTTTTGGGAATGGGTTCCAGAATTAGATCCCTGGCATAGTCTGTAATCAGCAAGATTAAACCCTCATGAAGCACATGGTTTCTTTCTATCTTCTTGTTCTTAGTTATGCTATTATTTAGAGAGATTAAGAGGAAGTGAGGGAAGGATACCTTCTTACTATGCCTAAAATGATTAACCAGAATGAAATGAAGATTATAAATCTTGGAATAGAGGCCATCTAGAGTGAAATACTCTATCATCACCCTAAGGATTTTTGCCCAAATTTTCTTAATCTTTCCAATATCAATATAATCCCCCTACCCTTTTGTCAACAAAGTTTCTTCATTAACATATCTAAGGAAATGTTTAAAAGCTTTAGACCCTATACATTTATTATCCCTATAGAAATTCATTCCATCAAGGGACAAACCAGTAATCTCAGAAACCAAGCTCAGAGTAAGCGGAAAGGATTTTCCCCACAAATTATATTTACCACTAACCCATCCCTTGGAAAATTTTTTAGTTACCTTTTTGTCGAATCCATGAAGCTTCTCCATGTACGCGGTAGCACCACCACTTTTCAGTTTTTTCCAAACTTTTTTCTCCTGCCTCCATTTCTCACAATCTAAGGGCTCCTCCCTTTTCAGACCACCTCCCATTTTCTCTAAACTAAGATGGCATTGGATTTTCAAAGCTTCAAGGAATAATAAAATAGTGTTCTTCTAGCTCCTTCAAATAGCTTTGTTTAACTTCACCCACAATCTATGTGTCATAAACTCTGTAATAATTTTCTTGCACATTACTTAGCAATAATCTTTCCTCAATAATTTAATTATCCTTATCATCATTAGATTTACTTATGTTTCCCTCTTTGTGATTAAGTTTATCATAATTGATAAGACTTAAGATCCCAACATTGAGATTCACTTCCCTATTCCAATATTTGATGGCATCACTATGGGCCCCCACATTAGCTAAGCTATCTGTAGGTTTATTTCCTTCCTAGTAGACATGGGTTATAAAACTTTCCTCAAAAGTTTGTAAAATATTTTTAATTTTTTCAATTATGTGGGCTATAGTCTAGGAGGTATCACTTTTTCCTTTAATGGAAATGATGATATTGAGAGAATCTCCCTCTAGCCAAAACTTTACACAACCCATCTCTTTTGCTAGCATCACAACATGTAAGGCCATCTCATCTTCAATTATGTGATTGGTTTGTATTCCCATCGAAGCTGCCACAACTCCCAAGTAATTCTCATTCCAGTCTCTAATTAAACCTCCCATCCCAGCCCTTCCAGGATTCCCCTTAGCAGTTCCATCAAAGTTTCCTTTGAGGAAACCCATTGGAGGAGCATTCCACATTATGTTATCTCTGGGATTAGGGTCATTTTTCCTTCTATTGCTATTCCAAGAGAGAATGTATTCAATATTCTTTGCCTTGTTCCAAAGTTGAGACTTTCTAGAGATGGAGTTTTTGAAATTCTAAATGAGACTTATACCAATGATAATAATAGTCTTATCATAAGGAGTATGCTTGTCTCTAATTACTTTGTTGTTTCTCTCCTTCCAAATTCTCCATTGAAAATGAGGAAGAAAGAGATCCCAAATAAATTTCTCTTCTTTACCTGGAAGAGGACATTGCCACTGAAGAACAAGGTCATGCAGTCTCTGAGGTTTCACCCACTCTAGATTGATTTTTTTGATAAGAGAATCCCACAATTTTATAGTATAGGATTAGTGTATCATCATGTGATTACACGATTCTACCACTTCATAGCATAGGAAGCATCTATTAGGCATGTAACAATCCCTTTTTGCAAGGTTGTCCAAGGTAAGGATTTTATTCTGGACAAGAAACCAAAAAAAACATGTTAATTTTAGGAATAAGGTTTTTGTTCTATACCTGGGAGCAGAGAGGTTAGTCTTCATGAACAATGAAAAGGGAAACAGCCAAGGAGATAGAGAAATTTCCATTATTTTCTAGACCCCAAATCAATTCATCTTGAATATTTTCTCTTATGAACCAGTTGCTAAGTTATTTGTTCACATTTTTAAATTTTTCATCCTTTATACTAAGGTCTATCCATTCTTCATTAATCCAATAGTTTGGCACCTTTTCCCCTATAGTTTTCTTGCAATCTTGGATGGCATTTCACCATTCTTGATTTTTATTTAAAGGATTTTCCATCAGCCACTTTTCATCCCAAAACTAAATCTTCCTACCATTTCCCAGCTTCCATCTTGCACCTTTCTGACCAGGTTCTTCCCCTTACTAATTTTTTTCCATATAAAAGATCCTTAAATATCCAACTAGAAGTTTAAAGTATTATCTAAGGAAGCATGATGATATTTACTTTTTATGATGGAGTTCCATTCCTTTTCTTCTTCAAAGATTCTCTAGTATTGGTTTTCGAACAGAGCTTTGTTAGTGTTAATAATGCTTCTGATACCCAACCCCTCATATTTCTTAGATTTGCACACCTTTTCCCAAGTAACTAGGCTGAGTCTTTTTTTTTCTCTACCCCAGGCCAAAAAATAAAGTTTATGAAATTGGGGTTAGGAGTTAGGAACATAACCAACTTAATGATTAAATGAAAGCTAATACAAGTCTAAAATAATCACAGAGAGAATGATATCCCTATTTTGATAAATGAGTACAAATCTTAACTAGATTTTGGGGACTAAAACAACATACCCTTAGTCACAGGATGCAAAAATAACATGACTCATACTCACTATCATAAGATACCCATTTAAATATAGATCAAAATCTTCAATAAAAACTAGGTTTAAGACATAGAAGAATAAACATATATATTAAATAGAGTCACGCTTCAAATTTACTACAAGAAGCATAGATAAAACAAATAACTAAAATTATTAACTCTACTAACAAAAAATGTTGCAAGAAATAAAATGATAACAATGTTTCAAAAATGTGTTCCCAAACAAACTGGTCAAAATACATCTTTTGTGTAGTTCCCTCAGAGGCTATACAACTCAAAAACATGAAAACTATCATCTCAAAGTGTTGTGCCCTAGATCAACAATGCTAGGGTTTTGAAAAGGAAACCCAAAATTTTTCTATATGAATGACAATTGATATATAAAAAATCACTTTATCAAATGTTGATAGACATATACAAATAAATGAAATGCTATAGATGTTGAATTCCAAATAGCTAGGGGAGAAACCAAGAGGCCTACCCTAGTACATCGACTTTACAAATGGTATGGTCACAATGTTGACCCTTAGTGACTTTGTGACTTAAAAACTCAAAAATTAAAATTGATAGCTCTATTCCAAAGGGAAAACATAACAGTACCAATCAACCATGATAAAAATCTCAATGATTAAATATTCCAAAAAATAACCCAATGTAATGTTGGAAGTGGATTCACTCTAAAAGGAGGGGTGAATAAGAGTGAGTAAATTTATTTTCTTGAATGTAACACTTTAAAACTTTTGAAAAACTATGCAAAGGTGACTTAACTTACTTTCAATAGATTTGTACCGTAGCATGTGAAATTGATTATCCAATGAATAATGACCAACCTTTAGAATGTTTTAAAACTGACCAATTATAAATAAATATTGATGAATGGAGAATGAATATAAGCACAATCTGAGAAGGTGGCCTTGATGATGTAAGAAATATGTTGATGCAAGAAGACACAAAATAGAAGCTGAATTTAATATACATATAAATGAAATTAACTCTTCATATTAAAAGCATCATATAATTGTTCCATTAATAAAATAACAATCTTGTTTATTCTTTAAATAGATCAATGAACAAATTTAGATATGAAGTCTTACAAACTAAGATGATGACTAATTTGAAAATTTAACTATCAAAATTTAAAGAGAAAATTGAAAGTACCAGACCATTAGCATGAAGACCTCATTGCAATATAATATAATGAGATACAAATGACATCACATAACACAATGAATTTTATGAGTTGAAAAACCTCTTGGGGTAGAAAAACCACTCAGACCTGTGTATTTTTATTATTCCATAGATCACCAACTTCGTACATCAATGTTCAAAAGAAATAACTTCAAGGAGCACCAAACCCTATTTAGAGGCAACAACTTCAAGGAGTTCCAACCCCTTTTCAATAAGTCAATCACACTAAAACAAAAAATAATAATCTTATGATAGTGTAGCAATGATTGCAATCACAAGATTACTAGATCTGTATATGATATTCAATGATTCCCTCTATAGTTCTTTGATAGTATGTAAATATAATTCTCTATCATAGTGAATGTAGATACACTACTCTACTCATATAAATTCATATCTTATCACATATATCACTATAAGTTATACTTTCTTTCCTTCACTATTTCAAATGCTATTTTTAACTAAATATATAGTAATACTTCTATCAAATCTCACAAAACCAACTTTCCATATCTTTTCAATATCTTACTCGTAATATACATATATTCACAAATAAAATCACATGGGTGAACATATATATATACAAAAATGTTTAAAAATTCCATAGTCTTAATTTAGTAACCCTTGAAATAGGGTACCAACCAAGTAGAGTTTATGCCCCCAAAATACAATTTGCACTTTAAGATATGTTTAACAAAAAATTCATTCATAATAACTAGATGAGAAAATAACTAAAACCCTCAAGTTAGGGTAACCAAATGGAAATAGTAACTAAAAATTTTTCACTTCTCTTTCAAAATTTTGGTAACTAAAAAACTCTTTCTAACTGCAAATCGATAAAAATCCAAAACAAAGAATACATTTATCAAACCCTATAATTTAGGGTTGATGAATCCAAATAGAGAGACTACATAACTTATATTTTAAACATGATTAGTCTAAAATATAATTTACATTATCAAAATCTAAACCTTTTCAAATCACCAATATTCATAGATGTTTAAAATTAATTGACTAACTAAAATAAATCTCAAGCATATTCTCTCTCTTTCTACCATTTCAAAAAAAAACACTAGTTGCAAGTGGAACAAAGAAACCTAAGACAAAATCCCACAAAATCTACAAAAAAACACCACCAAATGTACCCTTATAAACTACTGATTAACATAACTAAAACCTAGAACTAACAGATAACAAAAACCTTCATAATGTCTGCAACAAAATTCATCAAAAATGATGAGTGGAGAAATTAGGGTTTTTAATAAACCTAAAACAATCTTTCTTTTCATTCTTAAGTCAATCTCCAAATTTGAATAAACACAAATTTGAGTTCCATGACTAAATCACTACTATGTGGAGACCAATTGAGCTGAATGGGAATATGTCATATGAAAATAAAATTATTAGCAAATAAACAATCCCAAAGGTGCATGTCGATAAGCACTCAAGTGCTTAAATAGCAGTAAACAAAATGATTACCATCAAACATTAAATATTTTGTTTCCCAACCTAATAAACTTGTCAATGTATATGTCCACCACTAATACGACTTCCAATCTTTTAACACATTTAATTCTCATTTTGACACTATTATAATATTTTCATAAGCTCTTCTTAAGATGCCTAGTATAAGTCCACCTTTCAATTATATGCCAAAACCATATCTATACATAGTATTTCACCATGTAAAAGTTATGAATCAAGTTCTTGGTGATAACTATAAATATCAACCTATATATATCTTAAGCACTAGAATTTAAGTGTTCTCAAACACTTTAAATTTTCTTATAAATATCATGAGACATTGAAACACTAGTGCAAAAGAATCAACATTATGAGGCATTTCATCTAAAAAAAGATTTTTAACTTTAAAACAAAAATACCAACCAAAACACCATCTTAATGTCAGACTACCAACATTACCAAGAGTATCAAATGGAGATAGATTTATCAATGTTATAAAACCATGTTCATGTCACCATATACCGATATCAGTGAACCTATGAAACATATGAATCATGAGAAGTATCATGTTTACCTATTCCTGTCAAGAATAAATTTTGAAATGCCTTTAATTGATTAGTAAGTGAAACTAAAAATATGAATATAACATCTATCCTTGACTTGGGTAGCCTATAAGCACTATTTTTTAGCCTTTCAAATATGAAAGATAAAAATATGCAACCCAAGGTACACATACTATCACCAAGATAGACCAATCTACCAAATGTGTCATGAGTAACCAATATAGATAAAAAAATGAGGCTCCACTTAATGAAACAATGTTGGGTGATGCAACTAGTGGCATGTAGGAAAGTAACCCTATTCTTGTGAGCCAAAGAATTATAAATGTAGCTCTGCATGAAGTCATAAGTATCATTTGAATATCAGTATTATTTGAATATGAATAGTTGAATATGATATCAAGATGAATGCAATAATAATTGTGATTTAAGTCATTCAATCTATATATGACGACAATGCCAATGGATACCCTTTTGTCATCAAGGAAAAACACAAAGGGAAACATGTAATATCATTGTCATGTTCCCAAATGACCAATTTTCAAATGTCATTGTTTACATATATTCATCTTACTATATCATTAAGTATGTCATTTCCATGTAAATGAGAAGTATACCAAGTATCATTGTAAATTAAACAACTACTTAATCAAACTAGTTATATTTCCACAATCTCTATCATATTATGAAATTTTATGGGATTGATTGTGTAAATAATTTTAGCATCAATATTTGATGAAGGATGCTCCCCTTAATGCCACAAACACATAATAGAAATAGAGAAACAACAACAATAATATGCAAGAATAGAAAATTGGCTTCTTATTATCTCCACAAATGTGGAATTACAAACTTTCAGAATTACAATATGCAAAGCCACATGGGCATTCCTTACAATATTCTGTAGGACAAATCCTCGAATCAATACCGAGATCTACTACCCAGAACTATTCTGAACTGCCTAAGACAATAACACAGCCTTCCTTATATAGGCAATTTTTCACCACCTGGGAAGGTTCCAGAATTTTAGCCAATAAGGCCGACCAAACTTAGAATTATTTTATTTTACATTTCATTACATCATAATCAGCTCAAGATAACCTTTGAAACCCGAACAAAAATTTTGAAGAAAATTATTTTTCACCATTTCAGGTGGCCCAACTTCCGAAGACCATAAGTCATCACCAGTTGACCCGATTGGCTATTATAACCCCATTTCAGAAATGCCACGAAGTGCTCTACAGGCTTGACCCACGCAAGTGCCTGTCACCCAAATTTTTGACCTCATCCGGGGCCTCTAAAGCCTTCAAAAGTGAGTTCAAAGTTTCTGTACCCTGCTGCCAATACCGAAAATCTTCAATATCTTCCAATATACACTTGATCTGGCAATGAAACTTTACTGGCAGACTTATATGACCAAAATGAACCTCCAAGAAAGAAATCAGATCATTCTGAGCACATACAAAAATTACCAAAAATAGTAACTTTCCATAAATAGCAGCTCTGCACAAAATAGCCCTTATTGAATACAAAAACAGAAATATTTTTGGGTGATGCAAGATTGCTCTTACACCCAAGATGCTCCTGCATCAGACACCCGGGGTAATTTGAGAAGTGACCCTGTCACGACTCAGGTGTGCAGAGGAAAACCAAGACGGCTAACCTCCTCCTCTGTTAGCCATGATGAATCTTCAACAGGTCATCCTTTCCACTTGACCAGATATTGTTGGAAATATTCAGGAACTAACCAAGTTACTGAGAGGGGAGGGGTGAATCAGTAACTCCAAATTTTCTTCTCTTTTAACATGTATTTTACTTTTTAACCTTTGCATACAGGAAGCATGAAACTTAAAAGCATTCACAATAATGACACATAGATTTGGTTACCCAGAAACCTTCCAAAAGAAAGTAAAACTGGGGTGGGGATGAAACCCACAAAGCTTTAATACTGCAGAATAAAGTTGGCCGGTTAAGGCTTACAATTTGATCACTTCTGATGATCTACCCTGTTAGGAGCAATAAGGATTGCTAAATCCACCTTGTTAAAGGATTTACAAACATACAGTGAAGTATGCACTCGGTAAAGAGATTTATACAAAGACTGTTAAGTCTACCCGGTTAAAGGATTTAGTACTGATTCACCTGTTAGAATGAAACAGTAGATCTCTGCTTTGCAACTGGATTTCTGATTGAGATTCTCTGATGTACTGATCACCTTGTGTGATGAATTTGTCTTTGCTGAACCTTATACTTCTGAAGCCTTCTGCAATTCGCTTATCTCTGCCTTTCTTTTTCTTTCACATATATTCTTCTTGATTCTTTTTCATCTTTTTACAATATAGTTTATATACAAGTCTCAAACAATTAATTACAATTACAATTATACAGTCGGCTTGACAAATAAACATAAGTGCTACTAAGTCGGCCCAAATATGGTTACCCGGTTCCTTCAAACTGACTCGGTGACTTTCTGATACTCGGCGTCCACTGCATTACTCGGCATCGTCATGCACTCGGTAGAAGTGAAGGCACAGTTCATACTGATCACTCGGTAGGTATTGAACTCGGTAAGCATTGGTGACTCGGTAGACAAGATGTTACTCGGTTTACATTGTCCTGATCGGTTTGTACTAACTTGCTCGGTTTCCACTGTCTGCTCGGTTTGCACTGTCTGCTCGGTTTGCACTGTCTGCTCGGTTTGCACTGTCTGCTCGGTTTGCACCCAGAATGCAAATAAGTGTTGTCACTAGTGGCAATACTGCTTAATGCCAACAATCTCCCCCTTTGGCATTAGTGACAAAAACACTTATTGGCCAAAATTTATATACACGAATCATGCTGAGTTTTATTTTGATTTTTCAAAATTTGTCTTTGTTATAGGGCTTTATACATTGTCTCCCCCTTTCAATGTGTTAACTGTTTCTTATACAAATCTATACAGTATACATATCTCTCCTTCTATACATATCTCCCCCTTTTTGATGATAATGCCAAAGGTGCATATACAAGTTATTTACAGAGAGAATCCAAAATTTGATAAGAAATCAGAATGTACCTTCATTATTAGTGCCAGGGTTCTGTCCCAACTTTCTTGCAGAATCTTACATGTTTGTATAGCAATTTGGATTTCTGCAGAGAGTTCAATCATGTGATCTGCTATGGAGAACTGATTGTCATGAATCAATGTTCTAGAATGTTCAATGTGCTTATACATTGTATTCATGATGGGAAGGATCATGTGTTGGATGTCTAGCAGTGTGGACCGGATCCTTGAGTCTTCTTTCAATAGATCAGACTGCATATTGGATAGATGTGAAATTTTCATGTGATGAGCAGAGCTTGAACTTGGTTCAAGTTGCAGCTTCTGTATGCTAATCTTCATATCCTCATCTATTTTATTCATTTTATCTTTGACATCCTTTGTGAACTCGGCAAAATTGCATAGTCTGGCCAAAAGAGAGGTAGCATTCGAATAAATAGACTCTGTGTTAGACAAAACTGAAGACAATTCTACTTGGTTGATAGCTATGTGCTGAGCAATGTGCTCAAGCACTTTATTGTTGAATCTCTTCTCGGCTCTTTCAACTAACTTTTCTGTCCCGGATGAGTCCTCATTGTATTTCTCAACTGCTTTTGCCAATTGTAACAAAACATGCTGGGAGGAGTCTACTTTAATGCCTAATGCATCAGACAAAATGTCCTTAGCATCCTTGATGATTTGATACTCTTTGTCTCTCTCCTCCTTAAGCTTCTTTTGTTTTGCTTTCCTTTGGAGGATCTCACCTATATTCTGCATCTGGTCTGCTGAGAGATTTGCAAAATCTAAAGTAGGAATATCTATCTCTTCATCTAGGTCTATATCCTCAACTATATTTTTACCCAAAAATTTTATACTCGCTAGAGCCTTAGGCTTATTTGTACTTAATGCTCTTGTAGTAGTGACAGTAGATAAAGTAGGGCTGGCTATTGACACTGGTATACTTTCTACTGGAGAACTTAAAATATTTACACTTGATGATTCAAAAGCTAGAAAACTTACTGGTATAGGAGACTGTAGCTCGGTAGAAGAAATGGTAGCTGCCTCTGATGTTGCTAGGGATGATTGGACAAATGTAGAAGTTGTCACAACCATGCTTGAAGGTGTCTCTAGGCTGGATGTAGAGACTTTCACTGGAGAGGTAGGAAGGGATGCAATGACTTCTGCTGCTATCCTTACAGTATCATCTACCTCGGTGTCTTCTTCTTGCTCATCGCTGTCATCTTCAATATCCTTTATTATTACAGTTTCAATGCTCGGTTGGTGAAGGTGGTAAATGTTCTTCCATGTGGCTTTTGCAGCCTTCACAACCGATTCAATATTGTTGATCAAAATCAAACAAGTATTGAACTTCAGTGTCATCTTGTTTTCATTCTCTTTTAGTGCCTTCTTTACTTCATCATTGTTTAGGCTCCGCATCAACTGTCTTAGGTTTTGATCAAATATGTCTATTACAGTTTGCCTTGCATTGCTCCATCTCATTCTTATCGGATTCAATAGAACTGCTGGAACCTGTGGGGTAATTTCTTCAGGAGAGTATTTCCACTGTCCCATCTTCTCAACAACAGCATCTTCTATTTCCTTCTGCTCTGCTTCCGATCTGGTTTCATATCTCAGGGATTTTATGTTACTTACTCCAGATCCTGATCCATCTCTGAAGAGTTTGAGCTTTTCTTGAAGGGATAGAGGAGGTCTTTTGAATACTATGTCCTTATCTACCTTTTTTGCCTTGTCTGCCTTTCCTCTTGTATTTCTCCTTGTAAACACAGCAGTGGGAGGCACAGATGCCTTAGTGATAAAAACTTTTCCTTTCTTCTTTACAGGTTCTGGTTCCTCTGTTTTCTCATCCTTTTCCTCTTCTTTTTCACCAATTTCTTCTTTCTCCTCGGTTATCATTTGCATTTTAGCTATCCTTTTCTTTCTTTTGTTTACCGCCTGTGGAAGCTTTATGCTTAGTTCAATTCTCATCTTAGCTTCATCATATGTTCCAAAATATGGGGCTTTGGGATTGACAGGCTGATTTAGAAGTGCTTCAATAATGTTCTTGGTTTCATCAATATTTACCTCATAAGGAAGAGGTTTTGCATACATAGTTCTCGGTTTAACTACTTGAACATACACATTATCATAATCTACCATAAAACAGATGTCATCTTTGTAATCTTCCACCAACTTCTGTGGAATCCGGAATCTATCATTCATTTTCTCTTTGAAAGACTCAAAATAATTATTCATGATGCTTTCAAAGTTTTCACCCATTTCTGCGATGAATTCATTAATTTCATAAAGTACTGGCACATCTTTTCTCCATACCACTTTTCCTTTAGAAGGGAAGAATTTCTGAACATAGAAGAATAAACAGACTATCAAGGATCCAAACTTACATGGATTGTTTTTGGAAGTTTTGATGCTTTCCATGTTCTTGTTGAACTGTTTCAACAATAAGTCTGCTAGGTCAAATGTCAAGTTGTTTTTGACCACTTTGTATGCTAGGTCAACAGCTTCACATGAGACACTATTCTGTCGACTATAACTGTAAATCTTGTGTGCAATGATATGTGTACCAAACTTTAGTTCGGCGTCGGTAATGCTGCTAACCTTCATGCCTCTACCATCCCACTCGGCTAGGGTTTTCTTCTCTAGTTCCGTCCGACCTAGGGTTTTGGTAGTTTTCGCTTTGTTCAACATGGGAAGACCGGTAACTTGATGAATCATTTTCCTTGTGATCTCAATAGGTTGCTCAAGCCAAATCTTGCCATCGTGTACTCGGCTGAGAATGTACCTAACCCATTTATCTCGAAAGTTTTGAGGAAGATGTGCAATGTGGACTAAACCCTTATCTTCCAGATGTTTGTGCTCGGGTTTCAAAGTACCATCCACACATAGTTCCTCACGTACAATGTCCAGTTCTAGGTTTCCCATTTCTTGAATAGAATAGTTAAAATGATTACAGATATCGTTGATAAGAAGTACCTTAGGAGGAATCTGAGATTGAGCTCCGTTCGGATCTAGGGCGGCTGCAACTGCGGGCACGATCTTAAAATCTGGTGCTTTCCACTCCCCTTGGACTAACATGTCTGATCCTTTCTTCGCTGAGGTGCTGGATGATGCCATGGTAGCTCACAGAAAATTCCTTACGCAAGAGTATTAAATCGCCGGGTTGCCCTTGAAGTTTTCTGTTCTCGAAGTGCTTAAAGATTCGCAGTGAAGAATGAGTTCGATTACTTGCTTTTTGTTTACAATTCTGTCATTAATGCTCATTTCAAATTAGGGTAGGAATTCTGACAGACTGTCACCCACTAAGAATTAATTGCTCGGAAAAGACTTCGCAGCTCGGTGAACTCGAAAATTCATAATGCTCCGACCTTGCTCGGTAAAGACAGGTACCGACCTTGCTCGGTGAAGACTATACCGACCTCCCTGTGATCTCACTGCATCTTGCATGCTGATTTAGACTTTTCTTTTAATTTCGGTTCTGGAACTACTTGAGATTGATCTATGAGAGTACAGTTCCAGTGCTTCCTTGGAAATTTAATTTGAGTCGATAGAGCCATCCATTCCATTACTTGGACTGGATTGCTCGGTAGCTTTAGGAATCCATTTTTGTCTTACCTGTTTCCTGACCTTAGTTGCTTCATTTTTCTTTCCTTCTTCAATTTCATTAGCATTCATGCAGTTTCTGGCTATGTGACCAAGTTTAGTGCATTTGAAACATCTTACGGTAGTGTCTCTTTTCCTTAGATGATGTTTTATGCAATTCATGCCAATGTGTCCATATTCTCCACAGTAATGACATCTACACCAGGTGTTGTAGTCCCATCCAAACATTGCTTTCACAATTTGTTCTGCTGGATTAAATGTCTTGGATCTGCACTCGGATGCCTTGTGACCTTGTTTGTTGCACTTGTGACAATTACCTCTGAATCTAGGTTTTTCCCTGCATTCATTTGCTTTATGACCAAGTTGATTGCAGCTATAACATTTTCCATTGAATTCTGCTTTTTCATTGTTCCAACATTTATTTGAAGTATGTCCTATTTTACCACAATGATTACAAGTAGGTTTTTGATTTCTTTTAGTACCTTGCTTAGAGGATTCGCCTTCTTCTTTGTATCCAAGTCCTGCTTTTCCTTTTTGCCTATGAAGATTTCGTTCATACAGCTGATTCAAGTCTTCTTGACTTTTCAGCATTCCTTCATTGATTTGTTTTTCAGCGTTTAGGTCATCCATCAATCTTAGATTGATTTCCTTTTCAGATCTTAGTTCTTCTCTTGTGTTTTCTACTTCTGAACTTAGATTTAGAATTTCTTCATTTGTATGAGAGATCTGATCAATTAGATTTTCTAGCTGAAGGGTTTTGTTTTGGACTTCAATGTTTCTTCCATCTAATTCATCTTTCAACTTGTTTCTCTGTTCCAAGATCTCACAGAATCTTGTAGAGTGTAGTTCTTGTTCTCTTTTCAATTTTCTCACTTCTTCCTGCAGAGACCCATTCTTTTCTAGGAGTTCTTTGATAGCATTGTTTGCTTCATCTGAGTTATTTGAGGGAAGAAGATCTTCAATCTTTTCTTCAATGTAATTCTGATCATTCATCTGATTTGCAAGTTCCTTCCTTCTTCTTAGGGATTGGGAAAGATGTTCTTTTGCTTCTTTGAGTTTAGCTATGGCCATTTCCAGATCTAGCTTTTCATTTTCAATCACCTTGTTCAGTTTGAATACCTCCATTGTCCTGGATCTTTGCTCAAGCTAGTTAAGCTTTGTCTTGAGAACCAATGAAGCTCTGATACCAATTGTTGGAAATATTCAGGAACTAACCAAGTTACTGAGAGGGGAGGGGTGAATCAGTAACTCCAAATTTTCTTCTCTTTTAACATGTATTTTACTTTTTAACCTTTGCATACAGGAAGCATGAAACTTAAAAGCATTCACAATAATGACACATAGATTTGGTTACCCAGAAACCTTCCAAAAGAAAGTAAAACTGGGGTGGGGATGAAACCCACAAAGCTTTAATACTGCAGAATAAAGTTGGCCGGTTAAGGCTTACAATTTGATCACTTCTGATGATCTGCCCTGTTAGGAGCAATAAGGATTGCTAAATCCACCTTGTTAAAGGATTTACAAACATACAGTGAAGTATGCACTCGGTAAAGAGATTTATACAAAGACTGTTAAGTCTACCCGGTTAAAGGATTTAGTACTGATTCACCTGTTAGAATGAAACAGTAGATCTCTGCTTTGCAACTGGATTGCTGATTGAGATTCTCTGATGTACTGATCACCTTTTGTGATGAATTTGTCTTTGCTGAACCTTATACTTCTGAAGCCTTTTGCAATTCGCTTATCTCTGCCTTTCTTTTTCTTTCACATATATTCTTCTTGATTCTTTTTCATCTTTTTACAATATAGTTTATATACAAGTCTCAAACAATTAATTACAATTACAATTATACAGTCGGCTTGACAAATAAACATAAGTGCTACTAAGTCGGCCCAAATATGGTTACCCGGTTCCTTCAAACTGACTCGGTGACTTTCTGATACTCGGCGTCCACTGCATTACTCGGCATCGTCATGCACTTGGTAGAAGTGAAGGCACGGTTCATACTGATCACTCGGTAGGTATTGAACTCGGTAAGCATTGGTGACTCGGTAGACAAGATGTTACTCGGTTTACATTGTCCTGATCGGTTTGTACTAACTTGCTTGGTTTCCATTGTCTGCTCGGTTTGCACTGTCTGCTCAGTTTGCACTGTTTGCTCGGTTTGCACTGTCTGCTCAGTTTGCACTGTCTGCTCGGTTTGCACTGTCTGCTCGGTTTGCACTGTCTGCTCGATTTGCACTGTCTGCTCAGTTTGCACTATCTGCTCGGTTTGCACTGTTTGCTCGGTTTGCACTGTCTGCTCGGTTTGCACCCAGAATGCAAATAAGTGTTGTCACTAGTGGCAATACTGCTTAATGCCAACAATTCTTCATATGTCCTATTCCTTGTGCTTCTGCCAACACGACTGTCCAGTATATCTTCGATCTCCTTAGTGTCTGAACTAGTTGCTGGAATACTCCACTGTGCTGTTGTGATCTCATCTTCAACACCGCCTTCATGATACTCTGTCAGATCTGAAATGTTAAACACTGGTGAAATATTTAGCTCAGTAGGCAATTCTACCTCATATGCATTTCCTGAATCATGTTTCTTCAATATCCTGCATGGTCCAAACTTCTTCATTTTCAGCTTGTTATATGTACCAACTGGAAACCGCTCCTTCCGCAAATGAACCATGACTTCATCACCGACCTGAAATTCCTTATACCTCTTTTTCTCATCTGCCTTAACCTTATACTATGCATTCATCTTGGTAATATGCTTCCTCACCTCCCCATGGATGTTCTTCAAGTGTTCTGTAAAATCCTCAGCTTCAGCACTACTTATTTCTCCTTTATCTATCTTCCTCAATTCAGATGCATTTCTTGGACTACTTCCATATACAATCTGGAATGGTGATTTACCAGTGCTCCTGTTGACAGAATTATTGTATGCAAATTATGCCTGTGGTAAAATCAAATCCCATCCCGTTGGCTTATCTCCAACCAAACATCTCAGCAAATTTCCCAAACTCCTATTCACCACCTATGTCTGTCCATCAGTCTGTGGATGATGTGATGAACTGAACTTCAAATCTGTCTTCAACTTCTTCCACAATGTACGCCAGAAATATCCAACAAACTTAGTGTCCCGATCTGAAACTATGGTCTTTGGCAAACCATGAAGTCTCACTACTTCTTTGAAAAATAATTTTGCTACATGAACAACATCATTAGTCTTCTTGCAGGGAATGAAATGTGCCATCTTTGAAAATCTGTCAACCACCACAAAAATTGAATCATACCCCCGCTGAGTCCTCGGTAAACCAAGAACAAAGTCCATGCTGATATCCTCCCAAGGCTTCTCTGGTACAGGTAATGGCTGATACAATCCTATATTCTACTTCACTCCTTTCACCATCTGACATACTCTGCAACTCTGTACAAACTTCTTCACATCTTGCTGCAACTGCGGCCAATAATAATTCTCACTAACCAAACCAATGGTTTTATCACGACCAAAATGTCCAGCCAATCCTCCACTATGCTTCTCCTTGATGAGATTCTCCCTCATAGAACTTCATGGAATGCACAACTGACTCCCTCTGAATAGCATATCATCCTGGATGATGAAATCCAACCATTTTGTCCTGTCTAGAGTAACAGGTTCTGTACAAGCTTTCCAAGCTTCACCAAAATCAGGATCCTCTGGATACAAATTCTTGAGTTCCTTGAACCCAACCACTTCAATCTGCATTTCTGTCAGCAATAGTTGCCTTCTGCTAAGAGCATCTGCAACCCTATTACACTTTCCACTCCTATGTTTCAAAACAAATGTATAACTCTACAAAAACTCAACCCATTTCAAATGCCTCTGATTCAACTTTCCTTAACTATTCAAATATTGCAAAGCTTGATGATTAGTATACAAAAAAAAATCCTTAGGAAGCAGATAATGTCTCCACTTCTTTAATGCCTGAACTATAGCATAAAATTCCTGATCATAAACAGAATACTTCCTCTTGGCATCATTTAACTTCTCACTGAAATACGCAACAGGTTTACCTTCTTGGCTCATAACAGCTCCTATTGCAGTACCACTAGCATCACAATCTACTTGAAACACCTTATTAAAATTTGGAAGTGCTAAAACAGGTTGTTCTGTAACTTTTTGTTTCAATAATTGAAAACTCTTTTCTACCCCATTAGTCCACTTAAACTCTTTTCTATCCCCTCTCATTGTTTCAGTCAAGGGTCCACAGATACTGCTAAAATTTTGGATAAAATTTCTGTAAAAGCTAGCCAAACCATGAAAAGATCTTACCTCAGTAGCACTCCTTGGAGTAGGCCATTCAAGGATAGCTTGTACCTTCTCTGGGTCCATTTTTAGACCTTCTGCTGAAACTACAAATCCCAAATACACTAACTCTTTCTTCACAAAACTGCACTTCTTCAAATTAATCAACAATTTCTCTTCTCTCAGCTTCTCAAATACCATACGAATATGCATCATATGCTCCTCCAATGTCTTACTAAAGATCAAAATATCACTTGATGAAGGATGCTCCCCTTAATGCCACAAACACATAATAGAAATAGAGAAACAACAACAATAATATGCAAGAACAGAAAATTGGCTTCTTATTATCTCCACAAATGTGGAATTACAAACTTTCAGAATTACAATATGCAAAGCCACATGGGCATTCCTTACAATATTCTGTAGGACAAAGCCTCGAATCAATACCGAGATCTACTACCCAGAACTATTCTGAACTGCCTAAGACAATAACACAGCCTTCCTTATATAGGCAATTTTTCACCGCCTGGGAAGGTTCCAGAATTTTAGCCAATAAGGCCGACCAAACTTAGAATTATTTTATTTTACATTTCATTACATCATATTCAGCTCAAGATAACCTTTGAAACCCAAACAGAAATTTTGAAGAAAATTATTTTTCGCCATTTCAGGTGGCCCAACTTCCGAAGACCATAAGTCATCACCAGTTGACCCGATCGGCTATTATAACCCCATTTCAGAAACGCCGCGAAGCGCTCTACATGCTTGACCTGCGCAAGCGCCCATCACCCAAATTTTTGACCTCATCCGGGGCCTCTAAAGCCTTCAAAACTGAGTTCAAAGTTTCTGTACCCTGCTGCCAATACCGAAAATCTTCAATATCTTCCAATATACACTTGATCTGGCAATGAAACTTTACTGGCAGACTTATATGACCAAAATGAACCTCCAAGAAAGAAATGAAATCATTCTGAGCACATACAAAAATTACCAAAAATAGTAACTTTCCATAAATAGCAGCTCTGCACAAAATAGCCCTTATTGAATACAAAAACAGAAATATTTTTGGGTGATGCAAGATTGCTCTTACACCCAAGATGCTCCTGCATCAATATTTCAGATCACACTTCATGATCTATCATCAGTATGCAAGAGAACAACAAGATAAAAAAATAAAATCTATTATTGTTGTTCTCTTGCATCCTGATGATGGATCACAAAGTTTGATCCAAAATGTTGACGCTAAAAATATTTACACAATCAAGCCCATAAATTTTCGTAACTAGTTAATATTTTTTCTTCAAGGACAACAAGATCAAGAGTGATCAACTCCCCCTTTGTCCTTGATAGAAAAATACTAGGTCTTCTCCCCCTTTTTTCCTGAAGGGAAAAGGAGAAGAATAGTGTAAATGCCACAAGTATATGCTAAAAAAAAATTAGAGAATGATAAGATGGGATACATCAAACTCTCCTAATGGTTGAGTATGGTAATCACCCTTCAAGTGCAACTTGATTGTCCAAAAATAACTTAGCTTCATACAAAGTAAGAGTAGAAATATCTATAGAGAAATAAGTTGTCAATTTATACATCATCAAGGACAACTCAATAGGTCCAACATAGTGATGTATGAGAAACAACTTTTCATTAATGATAAAATTGATACTGATTCAGATACTTGTTATGTGTTTACTTCGTAAAATTCCCTATATATATCATATGAAATAAGAATGAATCCTTTTCAAATTGTTAATAAATATCATGAAATCATTTTGGATTACAATTATAGCAAGAAACATCATGGTTGTCATGAAAAAATAATTGAATAAAAGTTAAATTTTCATAACCTATTTAGTTTCTCCTCATAACCAAGTGGTGGTCTTTTACAAATCTCACATTGCTCTGGAAAATTTGTAAAATACAAGTTTAGTAATTCCAAAGTGAAAAATATAAAAATAATATGTCAAACCCTCCTTTTCTTATGTCACACATGAATGTTTATGCCTTCTCAATGTTTGAAAATGCTGTAGAAAACTAGCTACAAAAGAAACTTACTCATGTATTCTATTTTATTAGAGGACTTGTATTCCCTACATTGCAAGTCACAAGAATAATCATTTGTACCAATTTACAAATGAGACCTAACTCAATATTTTCTCAAAAGTAAAGAGGTATACAAACAAATCATATGCCTATATAACAATAGTCCAAAAAACACAATGTCATTTGTACTATTTAAAGATTAGCAAAGAGAAGAGCATAAGAGATTTCAAAAACTTGTTAATAAAAATTTGATCAACTAACATTGTCATTTAACCAAGAACTAAACTAAATCACAAAAAAAATTGTCCACCTCATACTTCCCTATTCTCAAGAAATGAGTTGACTCAACATTGTCTTGTGAACATGAATATACCAATTAATTTCTACATGCTAGAATAATTTGACCAAATTCATCAAATAAGTAGTCAACAAATAACACTAAAAAAGAAATTTTCTTTAGATTTTGTTGTATAGAAGAGAAAAAATTCAACTTAGTTGTCTAAACATAACTATGAAAAATGTAAGTATGAACATTGATATCAAAAAATAATCTCTACTTAATAAATGCTAATCAAATACTAGATCTTTAACAATGAATTGTCATTGAAGAACTCTCTGAATTCAAGACACTTGAAGAGTATCAAGATCATTTATTAGGGAATAAACATAACAATACCAAATGATGAGATCAAGAAAATGAATGAAGTATACCAAAATAAATTATAAATCTCAACCAATAACACTGAATTTATATCTTGAATCTATCATCATGAAGATAACCAAACAACTAAAACCATGAAGTATTAAACCACAAAATCCTTTGATAAGGATCATCACCATACTAATAATTATGTTTTTCAAGTAACATATCCCTTCAAATGTCATAAATACAATGCTTCAAAAAAGAAGGTATTTAACAAAAAGGATGTCAATTGTGATGCATAAAATATTGTTAACGATATAGCCATGTTACCATCTACCTTAAAACTTCATATAAGTTATATTAGAGCCACCAAAACTCTGAGATAGTCATACTAGAGTCACATAAAAAAAGTTATACATCTCAACTTTATCACATTTTACTAAAATAGTAAGAACTAAGTGGACATAATAACCTAGCCAAAATAACCTTGGACACAATAACCCCGATATAATAACCCAAGGACACAATAACCTTGGGTCACAATAACCCATGGCCAAAATAACCCATGGTCATTTTAGATCAAGTTAGTATGCGAAAAAAGGGATTGTGAGGCACCATAGAGGATATTTAGGTCATTTTTAGACCATATATCCATTATATACCCCTAAAATAACCTTAAAACATCTTCAACGTGCTTAAATAACTTATAAAATGGTAAATAATTATAGAAATAAAAAGAAATTTGTGGGAATAAGCTAAAAAGAGTTATTATGAAAATATATAAGTCAAAAGGCATTATGAAGAGGCATTAAAAGGATATATGAAGTGGTAGAATTAAGAGAAGTAAAGGAAGGAAGAAGCGGAGAAGAATTAAGAGTGTGTAGAGTGATAAGAAAAAGAAAAATCAAAATTCATAAAAGATAATATTTTTAATATAAAGTTTTGAGCATTATATTAAATTTTGCTAGGGGTTTCTATAAAAGTATACAAAAATAAATATACTTGTAGGGAATCAATAAATTCTTCATAATTTTTAATATATACAATGTCTCTTCAATTTCTAACTAGTCAAAAAAATATATGGCTGGACACACTACACAACCAAGCAATAAAAAATACGATGAACTCAAAGAAAGACTAAAAAGACTACTTAATGGTTATGACAATAATAATACTTTAGATTAGATAAGAGGCATTGCTCATAATTTGACACTTTAATTGAAAATTTGAATAAATTTTATTTTAGAAATATACTTGTAATTTATTAAAAAATAAATTCTTTCTCTATATAATCTTATGGTGTTATTTTGTCGACGGGTTATTTTGTCCATGAGTTATTTTTACTATGGGTTATTTTGGATTGGGTTATTATGACCCTGGGTTATTTTGTCCTTAGGTTATTGTCACTGTATTATTTTGTCTAGGGTTATTTTGGTTAGGTTATTATGTCCTATAATCTAGAAATACATCTACATCAAATACTACGTTGTTCTAGAAAATTTCTCGTGAAATGTTGAGCAACTATATCATGCTAAGGCTACATATGGTATGTAGGTGTACATGAGACATCAAAGCATCATATAAATATTTAAAGTAGTCAATAAAACCATAAAATTCTCCCCCTAAATAAATAATATTAGAGAATGAAATCATTGTGAAAGAATACATGTTCCCTTCACTCTATGATCAAGAATATAGAATACAAATAAATTTAATCTATACATGTGATAAATTCAATGATACATTTCAAGAAATACATATTTCTCTGGTAAATTGAAATTCAACTACATAACTTACTGCAAAATCATCTGCCATATCCTCACATTAGCTTGTGAATCATGAACACACTCCTATCTTTTCAATAAATTTTACATATGTAAATCATCTCCAAACATAGCTCAGGAATTATGTCATTTACAAACATTCATAAACCACAAAAAACTATAGCTTTAATATTTTAAGGGGATAAAAATAATAATGCATTGGTCCATTCCCCTTACTCTTTACAAGTTTTCATGTATTTAAAAATGTTTCTTTTTCATTTTGTATAAACATAGACTCCAATTTATGTTTTATTTTCCATATTTTCTTAAGCCCTTTCTTCTTCAAATCTTTCATAAAAGTTTCATTTCTTTTGCACATCACATTCACCTTATTGAAGTATTTGGATAATCTTACAAAATTCATTTTATAATAATATGCTTTATGTCCCAATTGATAACATGAATAAAATAACCATGAACGAAACTTCAAAATCTAGTCACTTGATACTTTGTAGAATGAGGGAATCTTCTAAACTTATTATGTTCTAAAGAACACTCTTTTGTAAGATATTGACACTTTTATCCTTATTTCTATCAGTTACAACACTATGCTTCAAGTCTTCCTTCTTTCTAAGTATTTGTCTAACTATGAAATTCTTGCCTTCTTTTGTTTCAAATATTATTTCATATTTTTATTAATCTTATATTCTCAAGGTTTGTTCTTCAAATCCTAAACCAATGGTATCTTGATGTTGTTCTTGTTTACTTAAAATTTCATTCAGCTTGTTAGTTCTCTCATCAAAGTTTCGTGAGATTTGAAATTACCTTGGTTTTTAAGTCTCTTTCTTGTTGAATTTGTTTCTCTAGTATATGATTCTCTTTTCTAGGTTTCTTAATTGTATCTAGAGCACTTAACAACTCACCTTCTAAATCAACTATATACTCTTTTTCAAAGTCATCTTCACCTACATGGAAACATTTGTTTTCATCACTCTTTATATCAATATATGGATATAGCTGACATAATACTTCACTACTTGACTTGACTAGAACTTGTTTAGAAACTTTTCTCTATTTCTTTTTCATTTAGATATAACAAAATACCCCACTATCAACAATCCCCTAGATTAACATTCAAGGGTTTGGCTTTGATACCAATTATTGGAGTACAATACCAATGAGAGGGGAGGGGGGGGGGGGGGTGAATAATTGGTATAATAACTTAAATAAATTTAAAACACTCTTTTCAAACACTAATGTAAAATCACAGACACACCTAGAATCAAGACTTTTGAAATTGCTTTGTAAGTTTAGATGTTTACGCAAACTAGGATAACTGTTATAAAGTTTGAAATATTATAATAACTAATACTGATAGAACAATAGATGATACACAATTTTGAGGAAATATTTGGTTAGCATGAGACTATAGTGATATACTGACAATATCTTCCTCACTAGCTAATGGATCTCATGGGTCATTTTTGTGTCTTGATAATAATATCTACCTCACTGGCCTTTTCCTGGACTTATAATGCCTCATTAGGCTTATAATTCCTCACTAGCTTATATTTAGAATTTAACAATATGATATCAAATACAAAGTTTAATCTCAATTTCAATCTAGTACATGTTCTAGTCTTGAATTACTTGAGACTTAGAACCAAATTTCTATCTACTTAAGATAATACTTAATACAATTAATTATTTATTACAATCATCAAACCTATGTAAATCAATAATTCACTCTACTAAGCTACTGTAGAGCTCACATATTCACGCGCACACACACACACACATACATAGATACATACATACGTATGTACATGTGTGTGTGTGTGTGTGTGTGTGTGTGTGTGTGTATATATATATATATATATATATATATATATATATATATATATATATATATATATATATATATATATATATATATATATATATATATATATATATATATATATATATCATTGTATATATATACACGTATACATATACATAACAAAAATAATTGAAGAAATAAAATCATAGAAAACCTACAATTATTAAGGGTAACCAATAAGATTTTCTTGCCTCAAGCTGCTAAATTTTTTCAAAAAATTACAATCTATGTAATCAAATCTTCTCACATTGTTTCAAAAATGCATTCCCAAACCAAAAGGTCAAACTCTATCTTCTATGCATTTACCTTCATGGTTGTAGAACTCAAAAACATTGAAAATTGTCATCTCAAAGTATCATTCCCTAGCTCGACAGAGCTAGGGTATCAAAAATGAAACCCAAAATTTTTCTATATGAATGAAAATTGATATTCCAAAAAGCACATTATAAAATATAGATATACATATACAAATAAATGAAGAGCTATAAATGTCTAATTCCAAATAGCTAAGAGGCAACCAAAAGACCTACAGTAGCACATTAACTTTATAAATTCTATACTCACAATGTTGACCATTAGTCACATTGTGACTTAAAATCTCAAACTTTAAATTGATAGCTCTATTCCAAAGGGAAAACATAAAAGTACCAATGAACCATGATAATAATCTCAATGTATCAATATTCCCAAAAATAACCCAATATAATATGTCTCTATCATATTCCTAAATGACCAATTGTCAAATGTCACTATTCACATACAATCATCTTACTATACCATTAAGTATGTGATTTCCATGTAAATGAGAAGTATACCAATTATCACTATAATTTAAACAACTATTTATTATTTTATCATCAAGGACAACAAGACCAGGAGTAAAAATAATATGGTGCTAAAAAGGTGACTTTTAAAATGTGGTTTTCAATAATGCCTATTGAAAATAGAATTGTATCATCTGCGTATTCAAATAAACTACATATTTTGAAGGTAAACTTTGAGTACTAAAATTTATATTAGTAGCATTTTTCCAACATTCAATGTCTAAGTGCTTCAAATATTTAGGTATTTCAAGTAATTAGGTCAAATAAGATGAATTTCAAAAAATAAGAAAAATAATTCCACTTTATGGTGAAATAGTGAACTCAACTTCTTGTTGGAACCCATTTATTGATGTAATTTTAAGGTATTATTCAAGTGACATTTTAATATATAGTGCATTTTATGTTGTCTTAACCTTGTACTAGTAATTTTTGAAATCAAACGTAATAAAAGAGGTTTTTATAGTTTTCCGTACACTCACAACTAGGAATTCTAAGACCATGGTAGTATTGTGTATAACAATCTGATTGAGAGTATTAGCACTCATCAAGGATCTTGATACATGTAATATAAGTAACCTACCTCCTATGAAATCATCGGAGTCTACTATCTTAAACAATTTTGATGTCACCCTCAAAATCGCATCCTTAGGGATAATTTTGCATATAGCCCAAAAGAAATGCCTAGATGAAAAATAAATAAAATCATCTCCCATAATAATTTTAAAGTGTTAATGCCAAAGACTTTATGGTTTGTTAGCTTTCCTCCTTTAAAATAATCATTGTCCATGCAAGAAAAATAATCATGAATTAAACACTTGTTATCAACAATCTCCATTGCAAAGATGGGTGATATGGCTAAATAGCCAAATACCATGTCACTCCTGCAAGTTTACATTCTACAATGCAAAGACATAGTTGTATTCATTTTCATATCTAGTGGATGTTGGAAAATTTCCAAATAATCTCAAAAATATTTTTGACTTGTGTTCCTACGATAATTAAATTGCCAAATTCCAACATTGATGTCTTGCAAGCCTTCAATATATTATTAGATTGAAAAATTAATCATCCTCGCTAATCAAATTATCAATTATAATCATATCTTTATAAATTTAAAATAGCAGACATATTTCTCAAATTATTCTCATGGTTAGCTACCTAAACGATAGTCTTCTTTGAGACACTAGCATACCAAATACCAATATACTCGTTGTTGAGGTTGTTGGAACTAAAACTCCCAATCCAAATGTGTCATCCTTTTATATTGTGGTTTTATTTTTAGTGAGTGAACTCTCTAATAGAAGGGTGTCTCCCCTATAAATTTTCAATAACTGATATATGTGTAGAACAATAATCATAATAGACCACAAGTGAAAACCGTTCAAAGAATTTTTAGATACAATATTGTTCCTAGGCATTTTTATATTCATCAAAACTCCTTGCTCTTATAGTAAATATAAAATAGATTAGAATATTGAAGTTAGACATAATTTATAAGATAGTGGATCTTTTTATTTTTATTTTGTTAAGTATTGATCTTCAATCATTATTTGATAATGTATTCTCCCCTTCCTTCAATTATCTCTTCATTTAAGAAATCTTTAAAATAGGCTACCTATAATTTACATTCTACTTGATAGTCTAAATATGAGAATAAGTAGTGTAGTGAAGGAAGAAGTCAATACCAGGGTCGTTGTAGACATAGCTCTCCCATTTATATCATATTGAAAACATGACTTGACTTCTTGAGCCATCAACTTGTCTTTCAAAATCTTATCCTTACATTGAAATAACACAAGAGCATGGCTCTGTAAGGCAAAAAAAAGAAAATTAATGGAGAGTCTAGTCAGCCTGGAGGTGGACCTAAGTGGGTCAGGTAGAAGGAGGTCTAACAGACTGGTCAAAGAGCAATGCAAAACTAAAATACTGTAAATGGTGACTAAAGAGCTTTCCATGTCTGACAAGGACTCCCAGTCCACCGATTCCAAGAATGATTCCTCAGATGACCACATGAGCCCCCCTCATAACCCTATTCCTGAACCCAAACCTATTGTGGAGGCCCCCATCATCTCTACCCCATCCCTAAGCTCTACTCACAATCCTTTGGAGAATCCCCCTTCCCTTGCTCACAACACTAAAGCCTTAGAGGACAATAAAAAGCTCAAAGGGACTCTTAAGAGGAGGTTTGAGAAGTTGGACAAAGAGATTGTTGAGATAAAGAATAATATACAAGAGCTGATGAACCAATGCCTAACTAACCAATAAATTTGGCTTGAAGATCATGCACGCTTCGGAAATGACCCTTTGTCATTTGTAGGATAAGCTGGTGGGTGGCACTCTGGAAGTGAATGAGGACAACAAGGACCTCCTCCTGTTCTTGCAGGAAGAATGGGTGACTACACTACTGTTTAAGCAGTTGGGTGGTAATAATTAGTTTGGTTTCCTATGTGTTCGTTAATTTTCAAAGAGCTTAGCCCTAGGTCCCCCTATTTCATGAATGGGGCTTTAATTAGTTTTTATTGCTCTCTGGTTAGCCCTGTGTGGCTTTTTAATGATACTTTAATTAATACTTTACTTAAAACTGCTAGTACTAGATACTATGGTTTACTTCATATGTCTAGTAAGGTATTTTTTGTTTTTGATAGGGGCAGATTTAGAACTGCTGAACACTGTTATTCTATTACTGCTGCTCAACTGGTTACATTAATATGTTGTTAATGTGCTACTAGTCCTCTGTTCTATGAGCCAACACCCTTCTGCTACTTTTCTCTATAAAAAACACAAGAGCATGGCCGATTGTCACTTGCAACGAGTAAATTAAATACACTCAATGAGAACCTCAAATTCTTATCATTCTTGTCAATGTGTTTGAATAGATATAAATGTACATGTGGGTCATCTTTTTTGTGTGGCTCTGGTGTGATGGCATGGATGAGAACAATAGTGAATGGAAAGTGATGTTTACCTTAGATTCAACACCTAAGATGTAGAAGACACTAGCCATAGACCTCAAGAAAGCCAAGTCACGATGCCATAGAACAATATTGAGACACCATGAGTGAAAAAAATTCAAAGTGAAGGGTAAGTGATGTTTAGCATAGAATCAACACCCAAGACATAGATGGTGTGGATTTTCAACACTATGAAAGGGAACCCTTTCTCCATTTCATAAAATAATCCCGATGATATTCTAAAAATATAATTTGTGATTTGTAAGAAAATATGTATACAGCTCACAGACAAGATCTTCAGCTTTTAAAATGTACAAAAAATGACTCACCATTTTAAAATCTAAATTCCTTCACTATGCCAATGTAGATGATTTGAGTAATATAAGATGAATATGATGTGCATAAATTAGTAATAAGCACATTGTTGTCAATTAATATAATTGATGGCCAAACAACACTAATGAACACCATCTTCCTTCCAATCATTGAATCATCCTAAACTTTGATATTCATGTTAAAATATTTTTAACAAGTTTTATAAGTGTAATAGAGGTGGAATTTTGTTTCCATTTATGAACCATACGAAGATTAGGTTTGTTAACGTAATTATCTATAATTTAAAATAAAATGATATAAGGTACATTTAAACACCTGTTAAACTAATATGGAATTGGTTATTGTGTAAAAATTAGATCTTTATAATTACAGAAAATAAATGCATGTAAGACATAAATAAAATTGTATTGAAGCATATTTGGACATGGGAAATGTCCATTTTGAGAGAAAAATCCCCCATCTAATGTAGTTCAATAAATGATTTAGGAACCTACACATGGTTATAATACACTAATAGATTAGGAATTGTATGTTTTATTTTGCGTGCAACGGATCTCTGATAGGCATACAATCTTGGAAAGAAAGAGAATGGTGCATGTGGAAATAATTTTGAGCAAGCCAATTGGAAGAGCGAGATGGTTTTACTTTTTAATTTTTTTGGGAAGGTTTCTTCTGAGGAGTATATTGTATAGGGCCTTTATCTCCGGCCACATTAGAAGTTTGCCAGGCTTGTCAAGAAAAGCAAAGGAGTGGCAATAAATTATAATTTAATTTTTTGTAATAGATATGACTATTTTAGATAAATGCATGATTTATTTTAGGTAAAAGCATGATTTTTATAAAATTTTGATAAAAAATTATTGGGTGTTGCACATAGATAAGAAATAACATATATTATCAATAAATTATGCATATATGAAAATGACAATATGTCGTCAATTACTAATAAACATTTATATATATATTTTTTAAATTTCTACGACCATTACATTTACCTATAATGATTATTGAATTATTTAAACTTCATACTTTTTATAGTTCAACTATAAAATATATTTACAAGTCAAAACTAACGACCATTCAAAAAGGGAACAAATTATTGACATGTAAAATTTCATCTTAGTGTGTTAGTAGTCAATACGTTATACTTGTGGTGTGATTTCCTTGACCCATTTATTTTTGAAATGTGTACATAATTTATATGGTAGTATATGACATTAACTTTAAAACCTCAATTCTCAATATTAGATTATAAAATAATATTTTGAATCTTGGGTGGAACCCAAGATAAAGGGCAAAAAAATTCTTAGAAAACACTACATAAAGTCAAATGGAATAGTTTTCTATCCTCCTAATTTTTTCATGGAGACAACGATTAAGATATGGTGAAGTAACCTTCTATAAAATGATTAGAAATAAAGCAATAGATTCTTTTCCATTCAAAAGGTCATCCAAAAATTATCCCAAATTCACCCTATTACATTCTTTTGAAGACCGTATGTAAAATATTAGAATGAGGTAAATACAAATCTATGATTCAATCAAAATCAATCTTTTAGACATACATGGTATCCCATGCTTAATTCACATATATGTTACAATTAATTATAGCTTTAGATATTATGAATCCACCTTAAAATGTGGTATCTCATGTTGTAGCCAACAGAAGGAAATATCTATCATATGATGTATACTATTGGCAATAATATTAAATGCTCATTTGTAGGGTGTAATATAATGGAATTGCACATCTAAATAACCAATTTGGTACTATTGATTAACTCATTTGTGATTATTAACTTGTTCTCGGTGTCGATGACTTGGGTGTTTCTACTGATGGTTTTGATAATTTCCATGTTTTTGATTGTGGTCCAATAATTGAAGGTGTCGGTACTATTATTGATGTGCAAGGAACTTCTGTTGTTGTTGTTGTTGAAGGTGTTATTATTGTAGGAAATATCAGGATTTTTATAGATCCATATTGATGTACTACGTAGAAACAAAGATCATAAATAATGAGATGCATCCAAATACATTTGAGAACCTTGTCAAATTCATAAAAAACCCAAGTTCAAATCATAGAAGGTAGAATAGTTATTATCAATCATACAAATAATTAATAATGAAAGTCGAATGGACATTTCCTATTCTCAAGAAAAATTAATTTATCAATAATTTTTTCTACCATATGTGGCTCATGACTACCAAAAGAGATATGCACATATTTGGTAGCTCAAAGACATCTAAAGAAAATATTAGGTAGAGGTGGTGTGATATACATAGCATAAGTGGGGTTCAATATAAACAGACACCTCTCTATAAGTGTTTGCTAAATATTTTGGTTTGAGATTTGTTTTATGAATAAATATCCTATTTTGCTTTGTTTTCAAAACACATTATAGGTGTATGGTCACTCATTTTGTAATTGAAAATGAATTACTATTACATAGGACAACCTTTAAATATTTTTTAATCATTCTTGAGAGACCAAATTAACAAATAAATTGTTTTTTTAAATGTAAGTGATATTTTTGAAGTTGAAAATGGAATGGAAAAGGCCAACCATCATTCTCATTATAAAAAAAAGGAGGATAGGAAACATGACCAAATCTATTAGGGATCATCTAAAATTGACATGAAATTAGAATGATTAGCTTAATGAATCCACTATAGATATGAGCCTCTTACTTTTCATTGGATATTATTTTTTTCTTTGTTTTAACATTAATGTGTGCAAACCTCAAATACAAAAGAACCAAAAGAAATACTTCAAGAACATGTTAAAATAGAGGAATTAAAGTATTTCAAGAATGTCCAACTATGAAGGTTCGTTTAAAAACATAATTTTAGTTAGAAGTTATACAAGGAATAATTTTACATACTTAGTGACCTCTTTATAAATCAAAATGGATTTAGTAAGCATAACTCTGGTGTTATGCTACAAAATGTGAATGGAAATTTTTTCAATGATAAAGGTTTGTTTTCTTATATTCTAAAAAATGAATAATGTTATGCAAATGATCTATTTTTCCTTTGTCATATTTTTATATGGAATACATTACAATTTTTTTTTTAAAAAAACATCCAAAAGCTATGTTTCCAACAACAAGTCAATAAGCACGAGGCTTGCATCTATCTCGGAACCAAGCTCCTTTGTGAGAATGTTAGCGCAACTAAGTGGAAACTCCCCTCAGCTCCCCCCTCTAGCCAGGAAATTAAAATGGCTTATAATTTGAACATGTTGATGGGCTTCTCCAAGTTTGACGACTCCAAGTTATTAGCTAGGAAGGCTACTCGATGGGTTGCCCCCCACAGAGGTTGGACCAAATTAAACTTTGATGGTGTGGCTAATAACCTCACCGAGGGTGGGGGAGGTGTGCTAAGAGATCACAATGGCACTTGCCTCTTGGCTTATGCAAGGCCACTTAATAATTGCATAGTCAATCAAGTGGAGGGCATGGCTCTCCTATGGGGGGGTTAAATTTGCCATTCAAATGAACACTAGACTGGTGGAAATTGAGGGGGATTCCAAAGTGGTGGTGGAGGCTATCACATGTCTAGTGCTAATGTGGGATGGTGTGTTAGCACCATTATTTTGGAAATCTATTAGCTTCTCAACAATCTCCAATGCATGACTATTTCCCACACTTACAAAGAGGGAAATACAATGGTGGATTTGATGGCTACTATTGGTCTGGAACAAACCAGGCTATGTAGTTGGGAGGAGATTAGAGAGCTACCTAGGGAGACTCAGCAACTGATTAGGCGGGAGGAAAATGATAACATTAATATTTAAAATGTGCCAAGCTATCAATTTTAGTAAAGTCCCTATGTTAATTATGTGTCAGGATAAGTTGATGATGTGTGTGATTATGAATAAGCACGCCCAAAACCCTAGAAAGGATAATAATTACCTTTCATGTGAATACATGTGGAAAGATAGATGTTTGCATCAGCAATTTTTTTTGGTTAACAAGGACACTAAGTGCAGATTGGGTGTAACTACTATTTATTGCACCTAGAGATCTAATGGATATTGCCATATGGAGCCTGGCTCCCCAAAAACCACCCAAGGCCTATCTTTTGAGAATATTATCTCGTTTAAGTAGATAACTCAAAAATTAGTTTTATGCTCTATTTCACAAAGCTCAGCCCTATAATTCTCAGGAAAATCTGGCATAGGATAAGGAGAGTATCGACGTGGGAGGCAATACCCTTCACATTGAACCTGATAAGATTGATGAGGTGTTCAACTTTGACCCTCTGGTGACCCACTACTATAAATGAAGTGGTATCTGGGGTTTCATTGAGCGAATGATGGGAGGGGATGATAAGTGATTATCCAAGCAGTTTATCTCTTCCTAGAACAATAGGAATGTCTTTGTTGGAGGTATCCATTTCAAAATTACTGACAAATTTATTGCCAAGGTGATAGGGCTATCCCTAGATGGAAAAAAGTATAAAAAAACTAGCAGGATGCTAGACCCAACCAGTCTCAAACAATTCTTCGAGGAGGGGGAGATTCCTGTGAAGAATTCTAGAGGTTTCAATCACAAGGAGCTCCTAGAGTTCTGGCCCAAATTGTACGTAATTGTGATGAAGCACTTCACCCTAGAAGGTAAATGCACAGTGTTTTACTATTACCATTTACCTTTTCTAAATCACATCAAGAATAATGATCTCATATCCATTCCCTTTTACCTCCTGCATTCTATTGAAAGTAATATTTTGGATATTAAGGAAAACCCTGAAAAGCTGATATTTATTCTCCACCAGGGCCTCCTGCTCTATCTTTATAACTTCCATAAGGCCATCTTCCCTCCACCACAACCTCCCCCTATTATCTAAGAGGTCATCCATGAGGACTCTCCTCTGAAAACTAAAAATCCCACTCAATCAACCTCTCACTTATCCAAGAAATCTGGGAAATAGACCTTGTTCCAAAATATGGTTAAAGGCATAAAAGCTATGTGAAAAACCCTTTTAAAAGGGTGAAGGACATTGAGAAATCCCATAACTTAGAGTCCCTAGAAGCTAAATATTTGAAGGAGATGGATAGTACCCATGAGACTGAAAGGAAACCCAAAAAATGGAGGATTTTGGATGACCATTTTAAGCTTGAGGTGAATTTGGGGGGCTCTATCCGTTGTTCTCATAGAATTGCTAAAGAGATGCAAAACCAGAATTAGGGAAATGGCCTCAAAGGAGAAAACCCCTTCAAATAATGACTCCCATACTACTGAGTTGATTGATGGCTCTTCTAATGACCACCCAAGCTCACACAAGATTGACAACACTCCCCCCAGAACCCCTAGCAAAACATGGAGAATCCCCGAAGCACTACCCCATCCCTGACTTTCCTCCATGATAAAAATACCAAGTCCTCCACTACCAAGCACATCTCTATCTTTGGATGGTAATGAAAGGTTTAAGGGCTCCCTAAGGTTGAAGTTTGTAGAATTGGATAATGAGATTGTAAGCATCAAACAAGACATACAGGACATCAAAAAATGCATGATGGATACTAACAAGTTCTCTCTCAGGATCATGCATGCATCAGCTATGACCCTCTGCACTATGAAGGAGAAGCTTTCTGGTGGAAAAATAGAGGCTGACGAAGACAACAAAGACCTCTTCTTGTTCTTGTAGGAGGAGTGGGCCACAACCCTGATGTACAAACATCTGGGTAGGAGATCTTAGCTTCTGCTACTTTCATGAGGTCTTTATTTTTTATTGGGCATGTTGGCCATAGTTTTTCTATGGAGCTTTCCTATTTTAAGGATAATCTGTCTAGTTCTTGGTCTAGTCGTGCATGGCACAATACTATTAATTTGGTTGTTTCTATTTTCTTAAGATACTCTTGTTCAACTTTTTTGAAAAGAACTAATTTTTTTTTTATAGTGGTAGATTAGACTTTGGTTTTCCTACTGACAAACTGTTGATGAAATGCTCTGACTAGTGCTATTAATATGTTGTTAATGTTTTTCTAGTCCTCTATACCATGGGCTAGCACCGTCTTGCTACTTTTATCTATCAAAAACAAATGGTAACAAAAAATATTTTTTATTTTCTTGTTTTGGTGAAAGAAATTAGTTGAGATTACTTAAATATGACTATTCTTTCCTTATCAATGTGGATTCTCTTTTTGGAATCTAGAAAATAGAAAATATTGCTCCACTTCAACACAAGTTTTGTACCAAAAAATTTAGAATCTAAATTATTTGTTCTCATGGCTTCTTCACCTATAGCCACTCATATTTGTGCAGTAAAATAATCATGTAGATTTAAAAAGAAAAATAAACACAACATTGTAACACATACAACAATAGATGAAAAAATTAAAAAAAAATTCACAAGACAATTGTACAATAGCCCCTTAACCTTATAAATAAAACAACATTAAGGTTAAATACAAATAGAGTTTCAAACAACCAATAAATAGTTCATAGCCACGACAAAAGGAACTAAAATTTTATCATATACAACATTCATTATTCACTATAAACAATAAAAACAAACCCCATTAACAGTTATCTAAAAAGAAAACCAAATCTAAATAGACTATAAGAAATACATGAGGAGCTACAAAATATTTTTTTCATATAAAAAATATATATTAGTAAAATAGATCTATAGATTTTAATTATTTAAAAATATACTAGTGATTTTGATGATAATTCTAAAGGAAAATAAAGAAAGAAAGAAAAGAGGAGTTATTTATTCAATAATTCATTAGGCTAGGAAATCTGTTGAAGAGAAATAGCTCGGTGATGACCACCAATTAGATCATATAGTACAAAATACAATTAACCCTAATTGTATTGCTTTAAAATTAAATTAAGAAAAAAACACATAGATAGAGAAGGCACATAGTCAACCATAAGTCTTCATAGACTGTTGCACAACTACCATCCATGATAGTTTACCCTGCTCCATTTCTTTTTAAAAAGAATGAATTTTTAGCTGGGTGATGAACAAGAAGAATTGGGTTATATTTACTCGATTTGTTTTTGTCTTTACTTGGACCCACCCAAGGATCCAAGTCTGCCCAAAGAAAAAGAAGTTGATAGGAAAGTTTCTTAAAATTATTGTTCAGTATAACTCTTGCTAGATTGAACATAAATTATGTCATCAACCTACAAAACAATAAAACTATTTATTGTTAGGTGGAATATTATGGGAAAAAGTAAAGAAAAATGTAGGATATCAAAGAAATTTGATGTTTTTTTTTCTATTTTTATCATCAAACATTCTACATCCAATTCTAGAAATTTCATGGCATTCTATATTAAGAAAAAAACTCGTGTGAAAATGACTTATTCGGTAAGCACAAAGGGAAAGTGCATAAGAACTTTTAATCCACAACCACTATTGAGACATATTAGGAGGATAAATTAGTGATGGAATGACATAATAAAAGTTAAATTGTTTTGATCAATGAAATAGTCATAAAATATTTTTCACAATTTAAAAATTTAAAATATATTTACAAAAAACTATAACCAAACTATTAATTAAAATTCAAAAGTATAAAATGATTACAAGAATACTACAAGTACTAATAAGATTAGAAGATTAATATAACACTACTTACAAAAAGTTGGATTCTAATTAGTTCACTAGATGAAGTTTAGCTACAACAACCCTCTATATTTATACCATTTACCATAAGAATAACATGGTTTTCTTGATAGATGTGAAGAAGATTCCAAACATGTACCCAATTCAATAATAATATGTTTAGAAATGTAAGAGTATGTCAATAGACACACAACTTCCTGCTCAAGCCTATTTTTCAAATTGCAAACTCTCATGCCTACTTCCCTCAGTGGAGATGTCATCCCCCTGGCCAACCCACCTGCTAGCCCTGAGGGCCCCTAGACCATACCCATGATTTCTTCTATCACAGCCCTAGTAATCGAGTCAATGGGGGAATCTCAAAAAGCATCCTCTTCTATTGATACCTCATTGACCCCCCCAAAACCAAACTAGAAAGGGGCCCTTGTGGGAGAAGCTCTTCAATCTTTGGAGGCACTGCTAGTGGATTTTGTCCTGACTAAGGAAGGTGCTGAACTATCACTCCCTGACTTAGTGGTGAATAGAACGATGGCAGACTTTTAGCTGCACTAGTTGGTCAATTGTTTAACTTTCGACCCACCATAGAAATGGTTAGAAAACGGTTGTCTAACCAGTGGAAGATTAATGGTTCTATCGGGGTGTCTGCTATGCCAGGGGGACTTTTCTGTTTAAGTTTACCACTCTTGAGGACTTTTCATGTGTTCTAGCAGGATCATGGGTTTATGGTAAGCACTTCCTGGCCCTGGCAAAATGGAAATCTAGATTCAATCTAAAGATGGACCTAACAAGAATGGCTCTAGTTTTAGTCCATCTCCCTAGCCTCCCACTGGAGTATTGGGATGAGAAAGTCTTCCGATGGATTGGAGACTCCTTTGGCTCTTCAGTCATTGTAGACTAGGTGTCCCATTCTAAATCTAGGTTGGTGTTTTCTAGATTTTGTGTGAATGTCACTCTGAATAAAACCCTTCCCAACTTTGTCATCTTGAAATCCAAACTGGGTAGATGGACCCAAGTGTTGGTGTATGAGAATGCTACTCTATTTTGTCAGACCTATGATAGTAGAGGCCACTCTAGTGACACTTGCAAGCCTGCTAAGCTGGGAATAAAAAAAGGGAACAAGGACAAAGGAATGGCTAAGGGCACACCCCCCATAGGTGAAGAGGAAAAGGTGGAAACTACACCATCCTCAGAGGAAAGCATAATGGAAACCCTAATAGTTGAAGATTTGGCTCTGGAAGAAGGTGAGATTGTCCCCCCTAGGTGTCAAATGTTGGGTTCCCTAGCCTTGGTTCTCTAGATCCCCTATCCATGGTGGAGCCTATTCCCCAGCCTATAGTGGATCTGGTAAAGAACCCCTGATGCCCCCCTTAGAGAGGAGGATGACTAATCTTACTGAAGTGGAATAGCCTACCATTGTGGTTGCTCTATAATTACAATCCCCAAACTTGGATGCTAAACCCACCCCCCAAAGCTTGAGAAGAAGAACCCCCTAGCTCCCTAGAGGGTTTGGAGGATGATGATGGGGAATGGAAAAAGAAGAGAAAGAAAACCAAGCCAAAAAAGGTAGATGTGGGTATGAAAACACCTAGGGAAAGGCCTTCTGACCAGGAAATGAGATCAAGAGGGACCACAAGGAATGTTATAGTAGGTAAGTAGAAAACCCTCGAATCTAGTTTCAAAAGTAAGAAATGAATTATGTTTCCTAGAATGTGAGGGGTTTGAACAACTCCCTTAAAAAAAGTGTTGTCAAACATTACATTTTTTATCTCAAGCTGGATGTTATTCTTTTACAAGAGGTTAAGATGTCAGCTAGTAATTTTGCTACCCTAGCACCCAATCTTTGGTCGGGAGCTACTTTCCTTTACTTTGAAGCTATGGGTACACCTAGTCATATTGCTACACTCTGGAACCCCAATAGGATAATTGGTCAGCTGGCTGCTTCTTCCCCTAACTTCCGTGCATTAACTTCAGGAAGAATAGTACTGAATGGACCACTTTTAATATATATGCTCCTAACACTAGGCATGGTAGAGCTTCCCTGTGGGTTGATCTTGGCAATCAGTTGGATCAAGGCTATTTTGTGAACTTCCTATTGGCTGGTGACTTTAATACCCCCCTCTAGCCCTCAGAAAAGTGTGGGGGACTAATGGATTACTCAGATAGCATGGGGGAGCTGGCTGATTTTATCTCTTCCACAGGTCTTCTTGACATTACTCTGAAGAGGAATCCATTCACTTGGTCCAACAATAGGAAGGTTATTCACCTCATCTAGGTGAGGCTGGATCAAGTCCTGGCCACCTCTTCATGGAGCCTCTTCTAGAACTCTTATTTGGCCTCCCTACCTAGAACTACTTCAGATCATAACCCCCTCCTTCTCTGCTGGCTTGATGCCCCTAAAGTTAGCTCGACACCCTTCAGAATTGAAATTATGTGGTGTTCTCACCCTTCCTTTAGAGACCAAGTGAAATTATAGTGGAAGACTAATATCAGGGTTACTACCATGTTCAGAATAGCCCAAAAGCTTTAAATTATCAGAAGGGAGGTTAAAGGGTGGAGAAAACATAATTTCAGAGACTTTGGAAAAGAGAAAATGGATCTGTTTGAAACCTTAGATTCCCTCTAGGCCCAATTGGCCTCTGGAAGCTACCTGCCCTAGATTCAGGAGGAGGAGTTGAATAGACACAAGTGGTAGGAAACCCTAAAAAAAGAATAAATCTATTGGAAGCAGAGATCCAGAATATAGTGGCTTGCTGAAGGGGATAGGAACATGACCTTCTTCTATAGGTCTACCAGAATCCATAAAAGAAGAAACATCATCTCTACTATTATGGATGAAGGAGGGAATAAAGTCAAGGAGAAGGCTAAAATCAATCAGGTTACGGTTAACCACTTCAAGGGGCTATACTCTAAGAAGGGTCCTATATGTTTGGACAACATCCAAAACCAGCTCCTGGACCATATCCAAAGTGCTATAACTCTTAGTGATAATGACATGCTTACAAAGTGGGTCTCTGATGAGGAGGTCAAGATTGCAGTCTTCGCTTTGGGAGCTTACAAAGCCCTCAGACTAGATAGTTTTCCCCCGGTGTTCTTTCAGGAATACTGGGAAATTGTTGGAACTGATGTTACCCATGTAACCAGATACTTCTTTAGGATGGGGTGCCTTCTCAGATAGCATAATCAACCTACATTGTGCTTGTCCCTAAGCATGACAATCCTACCTCTATGCTAGATTTTAGGCCCATTAGCCTCTACAATACCTTCTACAAGATCCTTACCAAGACCCTGGTTGGTAGAATCAAGCTTCTCCTAGACATGATTATCTACACTACTCAGAAAGGTTTTGTGCTAGGTACATAGATCCTAGATGTGGCCATTGTCACTCATGAAATCATCCACTCTATGGATAGAAGCAAGGCCCCAGGCATGGCCTTTAAACTAGATATCTCTAAAGCTTATGACAAAGTTAACTAGTCATTTCTGCTTAAAATTCTTACTAAAATAGGCTTTAATGAGAAGGTTATCTAAATTATACAAGTATGTACTCAAATTGTTAGCTTATCTATTCTTTTCAATGGCACCCCTGGTGGTTTCTTTAAACCTGAGAAGGGTCTTAGACAAGGAGACCCCCTGTCCCCCTACCTCTTTGTTATGGTGGCTGATGTGCTTAGCAAGACCCTTTGTATGATGTCCACTATGGGAAGAATAAAAGGGGTCAAACCTAATTCTACCCTTCCTTAGGTGTTGTTACAATAGTTTGTCGATGACACTTTCCTCTTTGGGTACTCTTCAGTGATTGAGGCTAGATAGTGGAAACAAATCTTGGAAAGTTATGCTTAGGCTTTTGGATAGTGTATTAACTATCAAAAGAGCTAGTTGTTCTTCTTAAATACCCCTATGGAGTTACAAAATAAGGTGCTTCAAATCCTAGGTTTTCTGGAAGCCTTTCTCCCTTCTACCTACCTTGGCCTCCCCCTTACGGTCGAAGAGGTGTCACGAGATTTCTAGAATTCCATCCTTGAAAGAACCCAGAGGAAACTTGTTGGTTGGAAGGGGAAGTGTTTAAGCAATGTTGGAAAACTGCATCTCATGGCCTCTACTCTCCAAGGGATCCTTTTTTACTTCCTATCCCTTTTTAAAATCAGAAACAATATGGCTGACAAATTGGAAAAGATTTAGAGAACCTTTTTGTGGGTAGGATCAGAAGAAAAGAAGAGGATGTCCCTTGTCAATTGGGACACTGTTTGCATCCTAAAAAGAATGGGTGGCTTGGGTCTTAGAAAAAATGGCCTGATGAACAAAGCCCTTACCATGAAAGTGGCTTGGAAACTCATAGAATGAAAGGTGGACTGGTGCAAATTAATGGAACCCAAGTACCTCCAAGGACATCCTTATGGGAGGATGTTCTATAATAGTGACCTCCCAAGTGGATCCAAACTCTAGACGAACATATGTAATTTTTAGACCCTTCTATCTAAAGGAGCATTTTGGCAAATAGGAAATGGGAGATCTATCAGATTTTGGAATGACCATTGGATCATGAACCAACCTACCCTGGGACACCTATTCAAACCTCTTATGGACTATCGCAGACCTATCTTGGGTAATAGAGTGTCTAGCTATATCACTGGTAGGGACTGGAAGGACATACCTAAATGGTTAAGGGATAGACCAGACCTACAAAAATTGGCCAAGGATCTCATGGAAAACCTAACTAATATCAGAATTTCCTTGAGTGATGACTCTATTATCTAGGCCCCCACTCGGGCTGGTTCCCTCTCTGTTAAATCTGCTTACAATTTGCTTCTTAAGGAGGAAAGTAACCTGGAGGACTGCAAAAGGTGTGGATCCCTCAACTCACACCGAAAATAAACTTCTTCTAGTGGACCGTAATGCATGGTAAGGTCCTAACATAGGATAATCTTATAAAGAGGGGCTTCTCCCTAATGCATGGTAAGGTCCTAACATAAGATAATCTTATAAAGAGGGGCTTCTCCATGGAAAACATATGTGTCATATGTAAAAAGGAGGAGGAAATGGTGAACCACCTTTTCATCCACTAAGATTATGCCACTAGTATTTGGAAAGAGGTTATAGGAAAATTGGGTATCTTGTGGGCTTTGGGAAAAGAGGTGCATCAATTTAATAACTAGAGATCTTCCTTTAATTACCCCCTCACATCTGCTGGGTTATTTTGAAGGAATGAAACAATATGATTTTTAGAGAGGAGAGTAAGTAGTCTAAGACCTGTCTCCATATTGGTACTAATCTCCTATGTGAGAATGCTAGGATGGCTAATTGGAAGCTTCCCCCCTATCCTCCTCCTGCTTAGGAAGTGAGAATTGCTGATAGATGGAACCTCCTAGAAGGATTCTCTAGGTTTGATGATACTAAAAGGAGAGCCAGAAAAGATACCAGATGGGCTACCCCCCCCAGAGGATGGACCAAATTAAAATTTGATGGGCTAGTAAATAATCTTGGCCAAGGAGGGGGTGGTGTTTTGAGAGATCACAAAGGTACTTGCCTGCTAGCTTATGTTGGGCTGATCATTAATGACACTATAACACAAGCGAAAGGAATGGCCCTTCTCTGGGGGATTAAATTCACAAAACAAATGAACATCAAGCAACTAGAAATCAAGGGGGACTCCAAAGTGGTTGTTGAGGCTATCAAAGTTGGTGCTAGTGCGAGGTGGCAGGCTAGACCTATTATTAAGGAGATCAGTGAGTTGCTCAATAGTTTCCAATGCATGACTATGGGTCACATGTATAGAGAGGGGAATCTAGTTGCTGACTCTTTGGTGACAACTAGCTTAAAAAAAACTAAACTCAATAGTTGGAGTGTAGTTAGTGATTTACCAATGATGACTCAGCAACTCATCAGGGGAGAAATGAATATTACTATTTAAATGCGCCAAGTTGTTAGTTTCATTATGAATCCCTGTCGGATCACATGCTAGAATGCTCGGGTGATTTTTGTGATAATGGAAAGGTGAACCCAAATTCCCATAAAGAATTATCATTACCTTTCAAGCGTGTGGAGTAAGAACTATCTGAATTAGAGGGCTTACTGAGCTATTAAGGACAACAAGTGTATCCTTGGTATTATTTCTATTAATGGCACCTAGAGATTCTTTAGATTTGGTGGTACGAAGCACGTTTGCCAAAATAATTTTCAAAGCCAATTTGTTAAGTATAATCTTTCCTCGGAAGGGCTCTGCCAAAATAAGAGGTTTTTCAAGGCCTACAAAAATGTTCAGCTCTTAGATTTCCAAGATACTCTAGCATTAGAGGGGCTGAGTTCTGACATGGGAGGCAACACTCTCTGCATTGAGCTTGATAAAATCAATGAGGCTATTACCTCTGATGCGTTGGTGATGCATTACTGCAAAGAAAGTGGCTTTTGGGTTTTATGGAGAGAATGAAAGGTGGGCATGATGAGAAAATATCCAAGTAGTTTGTTTCTTCCTAGAACAACATGAGTGTTTCAGTTGGGGACATCCACTTCCAGTTGAATGAAGAGGTTATAGCTAAGGTCACTAGTCTATTTATGGTGGGGAGGAAACACAAAAAAAACTTGTCATACTCAAGACCCTACTAGGCTTAACCAGTTCTTCAAGGACGGGAAGCAGTCGGTGAAAAAATAAGGGGGCTTCAACAAGGAGACATTTTCAGACTTCACACCAAAAATCTACCTCATTGTGATGAAATACTTCACATTGGAAGGTAAGTTAACTATTTTTTACTAAGTTATCACTTACCATTCCTAAACCACATTAGAAACAAGGGTTTAATCTCCATACCTTTCTACCTTTTGAACTCCATTGAGAGTAACATCCTCAACATAAAGGAAAACCCTAATAAGTCTATACCTATCCTCCATCAGGGCCTTCTCCTCTGCCTTTACCATTTTTACAAAGCTATTTTCCCGGTTCCCCAACCCCACTGATTATCTAGGAGGTGACCAAGGAGGAATCCCTAGAGAAAATTGAAAATCCCATCCATTCTTCCTCCTAGTCCATCTGTGTCATTCATGATCTTGTGAAGGGTGCTAATGAGGGTAGGAATCACAAAAAATGTGTTAAAAACCCTTTCAATGGGAAGGAGGGTCAGGAAGAGTCATATGTCTCAGAGTTTGTGGAGCACAAAGATAGGAAGGAGGCTAATAGCACCCCAGGGATGGAGTGTAAGCCCAAAAAATGGAGAATGATAGAGAGTCAGGTTAATCTGGAAGTTGGCCTAAGTGAATTGGGTCACCAGAGGTCAAGTCAAATTTCAAAAGAACAATGTAAAACCAAGTTGTTGGAAATGGCTTCTAAAGAGCAATCTGTGTCTGAAAAGGACTCCCACACTACTGAGTCCAAGGAATACTCCTCAGATGATCAGATTTGTCCCCCTAGGACTGGTAACATTCCTTTGGCCAATCCCCATCATACTATAGAAACCCCCAATATCCCTACCCTGCCCCTCAGTCCTTCTCATGATCCCCAGGACAAGCCCCCCACCTTTGATTTCAATACTGAGTCCTTGGAGGACAATTAAAAATTTAAAGGCACCCTCAAAAGGAGGTTCTCTAATTTGGATAAGGATATTGTGGAGATTAAGAAGAATATGTTGGAATACAAACACCACTGAGAGGGAGGGGGGGGTGAATTAGTGGTTACTTAAAACTTGTTCTTTTCAACTTTACAATTTTAACTTTTACAATTATAACATAAAGTTATAAAAATGAAGAAGATATAAAAGAATAGAAAGGTACACAAATATTTATAGTGGAAAACCCCTTAGGGAAAAAATCACTTTTAATTTGAATCTTTATTAGCCTCTTGCGAAAATCTTTTAGAGCTACAACTCTAGGAAGCACCAACACCCTATTTTAGAAACATCGATTTCAAGGACCACCAATCCCTTACACCTAAAGCACAAACTTCAAGAATACAAGAAGCAAAAACTTCCAAAATGAATAAATGAAATAAAAAATCATAGGATCATCTTTGTTACAATACAAATCATGAAACAAGATTTCAACCCCAAGTTGAAAACATTAAGGAGGATTCACTTCTTTTCTTATCTTTCACACTGATTCTTTTACATCACCAAATTATACCAAATTATACAAGCCTTCTCAATATGACTTTCTCAGATCATGAGAAGTATAATTAGACTTAAATCAATACATCTAAATGTAATAGGATGAGTTTAATCAATGGTCTTCAAAATGCTATACTTCTTGAAAGATAAATAACATTTTTCCTTCAAAACATTAAAGATCCAAATTCATATTCATGTTTCACAAAACATCAGATTAAATACTGATGTAAAGAAATATATATCAGTGTATAAACCCTTCTCAACCTCTGATATACTTCTTTAATGAAAATCAAATCACAAATAGAAAAATAGGAACATAAAACATTACCCTCCTCTTTGCTGCTACAAAAACTTCCTGCAATATGCCTGATATACTTCACATTATGCACCATTCCTAACAATTTTGACAAAATCACCTATTGGACCTTTTAGAGGAATGTATCCTCTATTTTTAAATGAAAGAAGTCAAAAAATTTAGAACTGTTACATAGCCCAAATTGTAATTAGACCAAAACTAGCCAAAAATTGTTATAACTGCCTGCAACAGTCTTGGTTGAAATTGATTTTCTCTCTCCAAAAATGTGATCCTTCAAAAATAACTCAGATCCATTTCATTTTTTCCTATTATCTTTCTGAAAAGGTATAATATTTGGGGTCTTCTTTAACACTTAATATGTTCAAATTCATTTAGACCGAAACTGGGTAGTTATAAAATTGTAACTGATTTAACACTCATAATCAACATTAAGTGTTATATACTCAATACTTTATCAACCACCTCAATAATGATATAATAAATGTATTGGAACATTAATAACATTATTTTAACCACCTTTGATCACTTTAATAAACTTCTATAAGATCATTAAGTTTCCAGCTTGTATACCACCATAACTGAGAGATCTGACATATCTTATTGACATCAATGACAAAACCAAAGACCAAATTACCAAAGTTTCAACATACTCCCCCTTTGGCATTGATGTCAATACCTTTAAAAAACATATTAACCTTTGCATGTACTTGTATTACCTGTATATCATCACTTGTAGAACAAAACATGTACTTGTATAGATTCCATCAACTTTGTATGTACCTATATCACCTGTACAACAAATCATGTACCTATATAGATTCCATCAATCATAATATGTTTTCCTCATGTTTTTTCTCCCCCTTTGACATCAATGAAAAAGGAGATATACCAAGGTTTTAGTTGTCAAAATTATCATAAATGCTCCCCCTGAAACCTATCACACACTATTTAACTTATGCAAGAGAAGAAAGAGAGAAATCCCAATCTAGTTCTCAAACCTTCAAAGGCTTCTTTTGATAGAGGATTGGTAAATATGTCAGCCAACTGATCTGAGAAAGGAACAAACTCCAACTCAACATTACCTTTCAAAACATCTTCCCTTATGAAGTGATAATGAATATCAATGTGCTTAGTACGTGAATGCATAACTGGATTCTTAGAAATACTAATGGTGCTTTGATTATCACTAAATATAGGAACTGGTGTAGAAACTGGCACTTTCATATCTAATAATGTTTGAATCATCCATAGAACCTGTTGACAACAAGAACATGCTGCAATTTATTCATCCTTTGCAATAGAAAGAGTAGTAGTGTCCTATTTTTTACTATGCCAACATACCAATCTATTACCCAAAAAGAATGTTGCTCCTGAAGTACTTTTTCTTTCATCTAGATAACCTACCCAATCTGAGTCAGTATAAGAAACAAATCTAAAATCATCATGTTTAGGATACCAGATTCCATAATCCAAAGTACCCTGAATATATCTTACAATTCTTTTAACTGCCATAACATGATATTCTTTAGGTGAAGACTGAAATCTTGCAACTAAACAGACAACATGCATGATATTAGGCCTTGAAGTAGTGAGATATAGTAAATGAACAATCATGGATCTATAAGTAGTTTGATCAACATCAAGAGAATCATCATTTTTAGTAAGTTTACATCCTCTTATCATTGGTGTTCCTATTGGCTTACAATCTTCCATATGAAATTTCTTCACCATTTCTTTTTCATACTTAGTTTGAGACAAGAAAATACCATTTTCCAATTCAGAAATTTGCAACCAAAGAAAATATGATAGTTCCACAAGCATGGACATTTCAAATTCAGATTGCATAAGCTTTGAAAAACCTTGACTTAAGACATCATCATTAGATCCAAACACTATATCATCAACATAAACAAGAACAACAAGTATATCATCACATGTACCATAGATGTACAAGTTACTATCAACACCACCTCTTTTAAAGCCATTTTTTATAAGATATTGATCCAACCTAGAATACCAAGCCCTTGGAGCTTATTTCAAACAATAACGAGCCTTTTTCAATTTGTAAACATGATTAGGATAATCTTTGTTTTCAAACCCTTCAAGTTGATCCATATAAACCTCTTCATCAAGATAACCATTTAGAAATGTTGTTTTAACATCCATTTGGTACATTTTAAAACCTTTAAAAGCTGAATATGCAAGAAAGATTCTAATTGCCTCAAGTCTTGCAACTAGTGCAAAAGTTTCATCAAAGTCCACGCCTTCTATCTATGCATAACCCTTACAAACCAATATAGCCTTGTTTCTTGCTATCCTTCCATTTTCATCAAGTTTATTTCTAAAAACCCATTTAGCACCTATTACATTTTTATTTTTAGGTCTAGGTACTAATTCCCATGTCTTATTCTTTTCAATTTTACTTAGTTCCTCTTTCATAGCTTTAACCCAAAATTCATCCTTACTAGCTTCTTTATATGATTTCAGTTCAATTTGAGATAACAAACAAAGATTAGCACATTCACTAGATATAGTTCTTGTTCTTGTTTGAATACCTGCATGTTTATCCCCTATAATCTATTCTTGAGGATGATATTTCTTTAATCTTGTTCCTATAGTTTTGGTATCTATTAGTTATGGAATCTCTGTCTGATCATTTATCTCTTCTTCACCTTCATCAACATTATTAGCTAATTTGTTGAAGTCATTATCATTTCCTTTGATAAAAGTATCATCCATTCTTGTTTCTTTTTTATCCTGCACAACTTCATCCACTTTTACATGTACACTTTCAACAAGTTTATTCAACCTTTTATTAAAACATTTGTAAGCTTTACTTTGAGAAGAATATCCTAAAAATATTCCTTCATCACATCTTGAATCAAAGCTTCCTATGTTATCATCAGAATTCTTAATGAAACACCTACTTCCAAAAATTCTAAAATGCTCAACAAAAGCAGGATGTCCATACCATAACTCATAAGGAGTGTACTTAGTTTTTACCCTTAGTTGTGCCTTGTTTAAAATGTATACTGTTTTTTGAACTACTTCTTTCCAATACCTGTTTGGTACTTTGGATTCATCTAACATAGTCCTTTCCATTTCTTTCATTGTTCAGTTCTTTCTCTCAACAACTCCATTTTGTTGAGGTGTTCTGGATGCTGCATATTGTCTTTTGATGCCATGTTGTTCACAATAATCAACAAATTCATCTGAAGGAAACTCACCACCTTTATCAGATCGCAAGCACTTAATCTTCATGTCTAACTCCTTTTCAACAATTTTCCTAAAAATCTTAAACTTGTTAAATGCATCTGATTTATGCTTTAAGAAAGTTACCCATGTCATTCTTGTATAATCATCTATTAAAAGCATGAAGTATTTCTCACCATTTAATGATATTGTCCTTGTAGGACCACATAAATCAGTATGTACTAACTGCAATGGTTTAGAAGAAAAATATTCTTTTGAAGGGAAAGATGTCTTTATTTTTTTACCATGTTGACACCCTTCACAAATAACACTCTTTGGCTTACTTATACATGGCATACCTCTTACCTTTTGATGCTTACTAACTTTTACCAAATTATCAAAATTCAAATCCCGAAGTCTTTTGTGCCATAACCAAATTTCATTCACCTGTTTCATAAGACAAATATCTTCATGATTGTTAGCATTTGTGATATCTTTTAAGTTGTATACATTTCCTTTAGATCTTTTACCTGATGCAACCAACTATCCCGATTTAAATTTGATTTGACAACCATGATCATCAAACACAACTTCATATCCATTATCACAAATTTGACTAACACTTAGAAGATTGTACTTTAAACCTTCAACATAATACACATCATGAATAGACATTTTGTCACTAAGCATCAAAGAACGCAAACCTTTAATTTTCCTTGAAGAATCATCACCAAAACTCACACTACCACCTTTGTAGTTAACCAATTTATCAAACTTTGTTTTATCACCTGTCATATGTCTAGAGCAACCACTATAAATTATCCACAAGTTTGTTTCTTGAGAATTTAAATCCATTTGAACAAACATAGACTTATTAATCCTAGGCCTCCATATCTTTGTTACTTTAGTATCAAATTCTTTATCAACTTGTAGACTAGTATAAGATTGATCATTCTGAAATGTCTTAGTTTTGTAATTCCTCATAACATGACAAAAAAGATTGCATTTGTAACATCTTAAACCATTCACTTTAGGAAAGGAGTAACCAAATTGAAACTTTGAAAACCTTCTTGACATATATTTGCAATTACTTATTCTATGTCCATATTGATGACACATGAAGCAATACCCATCAAAGAAAGAAGTGAACCTGTTCGAAGATCTTTTACCCATGAATAAAGAGCTTGATGTAACCTGCCTTTTACCATGAGAAATATGATTAAAATATGCATTTTTATCTTAATTTGAAGTGATAACATATTGATCTATGTCTTTGTTTTCATATTTGAATATCTCAAATAAAGTTTTATCTTTCTTGTCACTAGAGCATTGTCCAAGTTCAAAACCAATTCTAGTTAGATCATCAGTTCTTCTTTGTTTTCTTAACATTTCATCCAAAGTAGTATTCTCAAATTTTTCTAACTACCTTTTATATGATACTACTTCATTCATTAACCTTGTACATTCCTAATCTTTAGAACTTAATTCTTCCTTAGTGACAAAGACAATTCTCTTTTGTTCCTCCACTTGTAATTTTAAATCTATAACTTGTTGATTTAATTCTTTAATTTATTTTTCAAAGTTCTCTTTTTCCTTTATGAAATGATTTTCTTGAACACTTAAATTCCTTTTTAATTCCTTGATCTTTTTAAGTGCATAAAGAAATTCACATTCCAAATCAGCTTCAACAAGCTTAACATCATCAATATGTAATTCTTGACAAGTAGTTTCTATAGCCATGAATGAAACTTCATTTTCATCACATTCAAAACAACTAGATTCACTATCTGATATATCAGAAATCACACTCTTATTCTTCTTAAAGAACTTATTTTTGTTATATAATTTCTTTTTACTTGATTTCTCTTTCTCTTCATCTACTTCATCATGACTATTATAAGAACATTTAGATGCAAAGTGTCATATTTTACCACAATTAAAGCATTTGAAAGGAATTTTACCTTTGTATTTACCTCCCCCTCTCTTTAATTTCCTTGAGAAATGTGCTTCAAGAACATCAAGGTCTTCTGATTCTGATGAGACTTGTTTATCCTTCTTTTCTACTTTGAATGCTGCTTCTTTGCTTATGGATTCCTGCTTGCCAAATTTTCTCATTTCATAAGCTACAAGTGCTCCATGAATATATTCCATTGTATATTTGTTAATGTCCCTAGTTTCTTCTATGGAACATATTTTAAATGAAACTTATCAGGAAGAGATCTTAAAACTTTCTTTACAACATCAATATCATCAATTGTTTCACCAAGTCCTCTTATGCCATTAATTGTTTCATCTATCTTAAGAAGATAGTCTTCTACCTTTTCATCATCACCTATCTTTAGGTCCTCAAATTTTTCTTTCAAATGTTGTATCTTGGCTTCTTTAACTCTATCATTACCATGATAAGTATTTTTCAATTTGTCCCATACTTCTTTAGAAGATCTGCAATGCATTACTTTAAAAAATAGATCTTTAGACAAAGTGTTAAATATAGAAAATTTAGCTTTCATATCAGTTTCATACTTCTTCTTTTCATCAATATTTGTAGGTAAAGCATTAGGAACTTTATAACCATTAACAACTGAAGCCCAAACATCAACATTAATAGATAACAAGTATGTTTGCATAATTACTTTCCAAAAAGCATAATCTGATCCATCAAAAATAGGAACCTTTGAAGAACTATCATGAGCCATTGTAAATAAGTATTCCACTCAACCAAAATCTACCCAAAGTTGTTAAAATTGATGTAGGGAACCTTGCTCTGATACCACTTGTTGGAATAAAAACACCACTGAGAGGTGGGGGGAGAATCAGTGGCTACTTAAAACTTGTTCTTTTCAACTTTATAATTTTAACTTTTACAATTATAACATAAAGTTATAAAAATGAACAAGATATAAAAGAATAATAAGGTAGAAAAATATTTATAGTGGAAAACCCCTTAGGTTAAAAACCACTTTGAATCTGAATCTTTATTAGCCTCTTGGGAAAATCTTTTAGAGCTACAACTTTGGGAAGCACCAACACCCTATTTTAGAAACACCGATTTCAAGGAACACCAATCCCTTACACCTGAAGCACCAACTTCAAGAATACAAGAAGCACCAAATTCCAAAATGAATAAATGAAATACAAAATCAGAGGATCATCTCTATTACAATACAAATCATGAAACAAGATTTCAACTCCAAGTTGAAAACATTAAACAAGATTCACTTCTTTTCTTATCTTTCACACTGATTCTTTTACATCACCAAATTATACCAAATTATACAAGCCTTCTCAATATGAATTTCTTAGATCATGAAAAGTATAATCAGACTTAAATAAATACATCTGAATGTAATAGGATGAGTTTAATCAATGGTCTTCAAAATGCTATACTTCTTGAAAGATAAATAACATTTTTCCTTCAAAACATTAAAGATCCAAATTCATATTCATGTTTCATAAAACATCTAATTAAATACTGATGTAAAACAATAATATATCAGTGTATAAACCCTTCTCAACCTCTGATATACTTCTGTAATGAAAATCAAATCACAAATAGCAAAATAGGAACATAAAACATTACCCTCCTCTTTTCTACTATAAAAACTTCTTGCAATCTGCCTGATATACTTCGCATTATGCACCACTCCTGAAATTTTTGACCAAATAACCTATTGGACCTTTTAGAGGAATGTATCCTCTATTTATAAATCAAAGAAGATGAAATTTTTAGAACTGTTACATAACCCAAATTGTAATTAGACCAAAACTAGCCAAAAATGGTTATAAATGCTTGCAACAGTCTTGGTCAAAATTTATTTTCTCTCTCAAAAAATGTGATCTTTCAAAAATAACTCAGACCCATTTCATTTTTGCATGTTACCTTTCTGAAAAGGTATAATGGTTGGGGTCTTGTTTAACACTTATTATGTTCAAATTCATTTAGACCGAAACTGGGTAGTTATAAAACTGTAACTGATTTAACACTCATAATCAACATTAAGTGTTATATACTCAATACTTTATCAACCACCTCAATAATGATATAATAATTGTATTGGAACATTAATAACATTATTTTAACCACCTTTGATCACTTTAATAAACTTCTATAAGATCATTAAGTTTCCATCTCGTATACCACCATAACTAAGAGATCTAATATATCTTATTGACATCAATGACAAAACCAATGACCAAATTACCAAAGGTTCAATGGAATATGCAGGACCTGATGAACCAATGCATGTGGACCAACAAATTTTCCCTGAAGGTCATGCATGCTTTGGCTACTACCCTTTTTCATGTGCAGGAAAAGTTGGCGAGTGGCACGCTAGAAGCAGGCAAGGACAACAAGGAGCTTTTCCTATTTTTGCAGGAGAAATGGGCGAGGATCCTGCTATCTAAACAATTGGATGGGAAGAACTAGTTCTTCTGTCCATGTGCTGGGTAATTTTGACTAGGCTTTGCCCTCGGATCCCTTGTTTAGTTTCTGGGGTTAATGTTAGTTTTTATTTCCTATTGTTTAGCCCTGCATGGCTTTTAACTAATACTTTACATGCTACTATTTGTATTTGGTACTGTGGCTTAATTTTGTTGATCAGGGTTATGGTTTATGTTTTTGATAGGGCCAAAGCTAGAATTGGTGATTATGCTGTTAACTATTTTATCTACTTTGAGTAGTTCCATTAATGTGTTGTTAATGTGCTCCTAGTCATGTTCCTCGGGCTAGCACCATTTTTCTGCTTTATTTATCAAAAACATATTTCATTGATCTCACCTCCAAGTTGAAATTTATATAGGATCTACTGGTTTGGAGATCTTCTATGAGCCATCCATCATGTATTGTGGGATTCTCATAATATTGGGCACATGCATTTTTCAGGCACACAACTATGTTGGGCATTTGATGTTCTAGATTATGATTGTGTCATATAAACATGTTGATTCACATGCATCTAGGAAGCTTATTTTTTAATAGAAAAAACAATTATATAGTAGATAATGTAAAGTATTGTACATTGACCATTAACAAAAAAAATTATCCTCCTACAAAGATCCCAATCTTCACCACATAACAATAAGTCGATAAAAAAGCTTCATCTTTATTGTGCTAGTCATTTAGAGAAGCTCTAGCTAAAAGGACACTAAATGCAATTATAAATGTAACCTTGTTCACATATATCTCAACTGTCATAAAACATTGAATTTCAAATTCCAATTATAATGTCAATTTAAATCAAGAAAATACAATAATCTTAGAGGACTTAAAGTGTTTAAGTTTATATAATCTTTCTCCCTTATTGTTGTGTAATTTTATGGGATAATTCTAAGTTAATAATAAGTACAAGCCATGAAAAATCAAATGTAGATAAAAATTTATATTACATTATAAATATCTAAGAGAAATGGTACCATGAAAATGTTGAGAATCAAGAAAAGATTAAAAAATAAACAAATCTAAATTTTAAGCTAACAAATGCATAGAGAACATACAATACTTGAAGTTACATGGCTCATCATCAATAGCCACATCCATAGAAAAATATGGTAATCTCTATTTTATTAACTCGCTTTCATGGTCTTGGTTATAAAAGCATATAGAGATGCATACTATATTATGCACTTAAAATGGAAAGTCTCTAATCAAGTAGCGAACAGAAAACTGAAAGAAAAAGAATAAACAAGTGGAACAGTCCATGACCATTGGATTTAAATATGAAGTTATTGATTTAACAATAACTCATTTACACCATTCGCTTGAAAATTTTGATGTTCTTCCAGATTATAGTTGAATGAATGTGCGATGCTTATTAGTAACACGTAAAATAGATGCAAACAATTTTGGGGCATACAACTTATGAGAATAGTCAGCTAAATGAAAAAAAACAATGGAAGAATAAATTTATAAATTATAATAAGAGTTATTTGTAATTTTTTGTGTTATTAAATTAGTGTATACTTTGAAGGTCTTACTAACAGACCACTCATGAGGAGTGAAACGAAAATATATTAGTAGAAAAATCCTAAATGTTAGACATTTTGAACTAGTTGGAATTTCAATATGTGGAACAATTAACAAAATTAATTAAAAATGTAAATTATTAATGTTTTTAATGTTTATTGTCATTTGTATGGGCTTGATTTATTTAGACTTTAGAGGCATGCTTCTCTACCATCTTTTATTCTATACTATACTATTATATTTTATTAAAATAAGTTAAATACAAAATATTTTGGCTTCATAGATCATATTCTACATGTTAGATGAATTTTGACATTGTGAAACACAAAATGTCTATATAGTACCTAAAATGTACCTTTGACTTATTTATTAACTAAATGATATATTCTAACTTTAATGGTAAAGATGCATCTTAAGTATACATACACATTGCCCAAATTGATAGGAACCCGAGTATCTAAATAAAATTTTAGAAGGGATAATCTGAGACAAGTGCACTAAAGCATCAAAGTCATAGTAAGTGGTAATAAAAAAAATGAAAATAGTTGTCAGAAAGACCCAAATAAGGAAGTTAGCTAATGAGTAGGTCCATCATCATAAATATTAAACATATGATTCAAGAATATAGGAATTGGCCAATAGTAATTGCAGAGGCATAAATAAAGAATAAAGAATAAGGTTCAATCTTATGGGAGATGCACAAAAAAGTACTTTGTATCTTTGAAAAAGGTTGAATATCATTTAAGAATAAAGGAATTGACTAATGGTCATTTTAGAGACATAAATACACTTGAAGAAAAAAGATAAGGATCAAACTTATAGGAGATGCACAATAGAGTACTTTGTATGTTTGAAAAAAATTGTACAAAAAGTATATTTACACACCATGAACAAATGAGGCATATGATAGAAATGCTCATGTTCAATGGTGCCTAATAATGAACATGTCTTCAACAACAAAGACAACCAATTGCAACATTTGTAACCACCCGAGCCATCGCTAGAGCCAATGCTACCACCAACCCCTTTGCAAAAGCAATACTCCTTCGATATATGCATCTCCCACTTTCATTCACTCCCACTTCATTAAACTATAGACCACCTTCACACAATTAATATGAAAATTTGAATGATTATTTGGAACTATATTTTTCATTAGGGGAAAATTAGTTTTATAGGGACCAAGCCCCAAAGTTTAGAAAAAAAAAGGTTTATCCTATTGAAAGGTAACACCAGTCAAAAACCAGACAAGACCTAGACGTAAAGCAAAAGTTAAAAATAGGGGACTACAAACCCCAAAGAAACCTACAAGAACATGACCAAAGACTGATTTTCTCTAATGATATCTATGTTATTATCACTAAAATTTTTGACAATATTGTCTAGAGGGGCAGCCTCCTTGTTCTTTCTCCTTAGGCATATAGCTGGACCTGAGCAATTCTCTTGATTATTTGGAACTATGTTATTTTTAGTGATTACGAGTAATATATTAGAAATCATAGATAACATTGGACTAACTTGTACCATGTATGGAACTTGTTAGACAAAATGTTGGATTATTACTAGATAAGTTATATATTTCAAATTTTATGACCCAAGCCTATTCAAATAGAATTTCATTGCTTAGGAAATGCAAAGCACAACTCTATAAAAAAGAAAGTATAAAATCAAGCATTCAAGGTTTACTTCAAATATCCTAGAATCAGATAAAATACAAAAGTTAAAGATAAACACTACTATCATTGGAAATTTGACATCCATACCTATGAAGCACATTAGTGAATGACCAAACCAAGTGAATTAATTGACAAGAAAATCCAAATCACAATATCAACAAAATTAGACATAAAAAAGAAAAGATCAAAGTGATACTATAATTATCAATTTGGCATAGTTGGTATGGATCTCTTAATTATAAATATCATTTTAACAAATAAATATGGTCCACCTAAGGAACTCTAGTTCAAACTAGTAATGTAAACTTCTCCTGCATTAGGATCACCCATAGGTCTTATAATAGATTCAAGAAAATAATCATCTACATTAGTTGAATTTATATATATATCTACAAAGTAGGAGAAATCTCCTCTTTTATGGTAAGTGAAAGTTATCTTCATGCAATAGCTTAATCACCTAAAGAGAAAAATGATTTGGGAGAAAGGTGATACAATATAATTGAATCAAACATAACTAAAGATATCTTCTAAAAATAAAATGCTTACACTTTTCAAGACAAACATAATACAAGATTGTTGTTTCTCTTTCTGAAATACAATGCTAAGTACAACACGATGAGCCAATTTTTTCAAAGGATTGATTATAATTATTTGGATAGCTATTTCTTGACTCATCATGTTGAAGTTCAGTCAAAGGAAATTCTAATTAACAAACTTATCTAAAAGTTAGTGGAAATGAAACCCTAAGGCTTGTGCCATTATTTCTTGAAGCACTACAAAAATCAAACAAAACCTTCTTAAACTATGCATTCTTGAAAAAAAAATGTTTTCTACCTGAATAAAAAATTGAATGGCTGGAAGGAGTCATATAAATCCATCTTCCCTTCTGGAATACTGATTTGTGGGTCGATAATAGACGTTAAAATTTTCAAGATATACATAATACAAGATGGTTATTTTTCATGCCAAAATACCTTGGACAAAAGGGTTTCTGTAATAGAACCGTGACCTACAAAATTTTAGTTTATAGAACATAAAAGAACTCATAGAAAAATATACGCACATAAAAATTCACTAAGCTAACTTAACCATCCAAAGTCCTACGATGGGGAAAGATCAATAAATCACATCTTGGTAAAACCCTCAGCACAAGTATTATGAAACACACTTCACAAAAACCCAAAAACTTAAAAACCCTTAATTTGGAAATGGGAATACTTACATAATAAAAGACTACCAACTTGGCTAAATCTTGATCGCGAAAATGTGATTTGGAAGATAAATAAGCTAAAACTCTTACAATAAATGAAAAAATGTTGTCGAACTTCAGTGAGAGGCTTACATTAAATAAATAAACCCAAAAGAAAAATTAAAAAAAAATTAACTGGCTCTACAATATTGCAGAAACTAACTTACCTCTATCTGATAAATCTTGCTTCTAGAGAAAATGGGGAGTTCTTCAGTATTCAAAAGATTTATATATTCATCAGACCAAGAGAAGATAAGGCAACGAGAGAAATTGAATACCTTTAAACAACATACCTTCCAGAATAAAATAGTCATCCCATTTAGTATTCTATTGATCTTGAATAGGTGCTCTGTACTTTCTCCATGACTTAGAAAAATCAGGATCAAACTCATAAGAATCTATCATCTCATCAAAACCAAGCACTTCAATTTTCATCTCATTTATCAAAGATCTTCTTTTACTCAATGCATCATCAACTTGGTTAGTGACTCCACTCTTATACTTTATCACAAATGTATAACTTTGCAAATACTCAACCCATTTCATATGTCTCTTATTCAACTTATTCTGACTACCTAAATACTGTAAAGCCTTATGATTGGTATATAACACAAATTCACTCAGTATCAAATAATGTCTCCATTTATTTAGTGCTTGAATAATAGCATAGAATTCATGATCATACATAGAATATTTCCTTCTAGCATCAATCAAATTTTCACTAAAGAAAGCAACAGGTTTACCTTCTTGACTCAACACAGCTCCAATTGCACTTCCACTTGCATCAAATTCCTCTTGAAATACCTTATTAAAATTAGGTAATGCCAAAATAGGCAATTCAACAACCTTCTGCTTTAGATTCTCAAAACTTTTATCACCTCCATGTGTCCACTTGAATTTTCTTTTATCTCCTCTCATAGTCTCAGTCATAGCATTACAAATTAAACTAAAATTCCTTATGAACTTTTAGTAAAAACTTGCCAAACCATGAAATGATCTTACCTCACTAGATTTCACAGGTGTAGGCCAATTCAAAATAGCTTCAACCTTCTTAGGATCCATTTTCAAACCATCATCTGAAATCACAAATCCCAAATACACAATCTCCTCTTTCATGAATGAACAGTTTTTCAGATTAATCAACAACTTTTCTTCTTTCAATCTCTACAAAACTTGTCTAACATGAAACAAATGTTCTTCTCTGGTCTTACTAAATATCATAATATCATCAAGATATACAATCAAAAATTACCCAAGAATTTCTTCAAAACTTCATTTATCAACCTCATAAAAGTGCTTGGTGCATTAGTTAAACCAAAAGGCATAACCAACCACTCATACAAACCTTCTTTTGTCTTGAAAGAAGTCTTCCATTCATCACCTTCTCTGATTTTGATCTAATGATACCCACTTTTCAAATCAATTTTGGTGAAATAATTTGCTGCAGTCAAACTATCCATTATGTCATCCATTCTCTATATAGGAAACCTATACTTTACTGTTATCTTGTTGATTGCTTTGGAATCAGTACACATCTGCTTTGGAATCAGTACACATCCTGATTCTTGGTAGGTGTCAACTGATGAGGTGCCTTATTAGTTAAACTAGCTCTAGGGATTAGATCCATACAATGATAAATGCTTCTTTTCAGAGGAAAACCATCAAGTACATTATCAAAAATGATTTCACTATACTCAGTAAGTAACTTATCAATCTCCTTAGGAATACTACCCTCTATTTTCTTACTCAGATTGTTAGGAATCACAGAAAAACATACATCACTCTTTTTCAAATCCTTAACAAACTTTCTTCCTTCCATCAAGAAAACTTTTATAGATGTGAAATCATTACTAATAGGTTCTTCCAGCAAAGGTAACAAGATTTGTCTCTTTCCATTAGCCAAAATAGTATACTTATGCAATCTCCCATCATATATAACATGTCTATCATATTGACAAGGGCTACCCAACAAAATATGACAAAAATCCATAGGCATGATATCACACGACACCTTATCATAGTACTTTCCAATTTTCAAATTCACATAACATTGTTCACTTACCAAGAGTGTATGCTCATCTTTGATCCATGAAATCTGATAGGGTTTTAGATGTTCCAACCTTTTCAACAGCAACTTTGTGACCATTTCCTCAAATGCCAGATTCTCTGAGCTACCACTATCAATGATTACCTTCCAAACTTTATAAAAAAATCTACATGTAGTCTTGAACAAACTTTTCCTTATTGGATCTTCCTTTTTACTTTCATTCCATGGTGCTCTTCTTACCATCAAGTTATTTTCCTTCTAAGGTTCATTCAATGACTCTTCTTGCACCAAAGCATTTCTACTGCTACCAGCCTTCTTACTTGCATGTGTACATTCAAAAGATGTATGTCCTTCTTCTCCACAATTGTAACAAGTTCCTTAGAAACTTCCTCTACTATAACCACCTTAGTAGTTACTGCATCTGCCTCTAGATGAACTTTCACCTTTCCACTCCGTCTTGCCTTTATCCAGATTTGTCTTTTCAAGCTCAGATCTACCATTTTCAAGATGGGATCTACCTCTTCCTCTAGGGAATCTACAACCTCTACCTCTTTGTCTTTGTTCATGTGTCTTATTCAATTTCTCCTCAACTTTCAATGCAAATTGATAAGATTCTTCAATATTCTCCAATTTAACCAAACAAATTTCTTCTTGGATGGAAACTCTCAAACCATTCAGGTACCTATCAATTCTTTCCACATCATCTTCATCATGTCCAAATCTGATATCTAATCTATTGAATTCATTAGTATATTCCCTTATCGATCTATCTTTCTTCCTTGGACATTTCATTCTCCTAACTAGGTTAATTTGATAATCACAAGGTAAGAAATTTCTTTTTAATTTATTCACCATTTTATTCCATACCTTAATTTTGTCTTTTCCTTTCCTCTTTCTATCCAATTGTAGATGTTCGCATCATAAGGATGCATGACTTTTCAACTTTGTTCTTGCAATTTTCACCTTCTTGTCTTCAGGTATATTTTCATACTCAAAATACTTTTCTATCTAAGTTATCCAATCTGCCAATTCATCAGTATCCAATTTTCCACCATACTCAAGAGGATTAAAATGTGGTGTAGACTTTGGACTTTTCAAAGCCTTCAAGAATCTTTCTTCACCCTGATCGATAACTGGTGCAGGTTCTGCATCACCTTGTTCCACCTCAACATCATCATCACTAACATCCTCAAATGTTAGACTACAACTAATTTAGATGGAGAGATTGTTGGAATCTAATTGAAGAATCTATGATTAAAGATCATTGAGGAGTTATTGATTAGATATGCAATATGATTAAATTAGTATTATATTGACATTGATGTCAACTATCTTGATAGTTTTTATCTTGTAAGTTACTACCGATACATCTGAAGAAAGGTGGAAGAGATGAAGAACAAATAAATCTACATGAGAAAAAGATGTATATGTCAAATGAGGAAAAGGAATTCAATAAGTAACTTGTTAATGAGTCTATGATCATATGATGTTGACTTTATTATGTTGTAATCATCTAAGATGAAGAATAGATCTAAAAGTTACAAAGCAGTGTTGTCAATAAAGGAAGCATTTTGTAGTATACATTGACAGAGTGTAGTGTATACCGATCATAGTATTAACTGAGCATGTGTTCACCGATGCATTTCTTTGTTAACTAAGAAAAACAAAATGCATTAAATGATTAGTTTAACTGATAAGATTGATAAGCTGGAAAGTGTATGATCACGAGGTAATAGATAAAGTATGTTATGAAGATTGATGGCTAACATAATTGAAGGAAGATCTGATGAAGTAGATTGAAATGAGTTATTGACACATCAGCTGAGAAAGCTTGAAATGGAAAAATCAATGAAGATGATTAAGCAACAAAATCTGATGGACAGAAAGAAAATAATTTACTCGTCTATATAAGAGACTAGGGTTTCATTGTGGAAAGATGTCGGAAGAAGTAGATGCTGCAAGAATTTTGTGTGAAGAAGTTTTCATGTAATTCTGATCATACTAGTTAGTAAGAACTAAGTTGTAGAACAATTACCAAGCTACAAAGAGTTATTACCGATGGACAGTAAGTTAATATATTATTGAATCTGAAGTGCAATATTGATCAGAAGGATTTGAATGAGCTAAATATTGGTCTGTAATCTGCAATTGAAGTTGTATTAAGGCAGATCATTTACTATTGCATATTTAACCATTGTATACAGTCAAAATCTCTTAACTGAGTAGACTCTAAAAGTCTTATTGGATGTTGCTAATAGAGTACACATTTATTATCCTGTCAACCACAGAGTGACTACTGGTTGGACAATAACTTCTAGTTTAAAATCCTCTAACAAGGTCACACCTGAGAGTGTGTTTGTAAACCTTTAATAGGATTGGGTCTTCACCGACCTCACTTCAGAAGAGTGACCAATTTTTGGGTTGCTGGTCCCAGGTGGTTTTTCCCTTTACAGGGTTTCCACATTGAATCTCTTGTGTTATGTGTTGATTGTGATATTTGTTTGTTATCATACTTTTCATATTACATGTTAGATTTGATCGGTAATAGTTATAAGTGTTAGACTAGTAATCGGTAAAAGCATAGACAATGAATGTATTTTTGTTTACCGAGGAGCAAAAATTGAAGATTTTGTTCTGAATTATACATTTTGTATTGGGACATTGCATAACTAATTCACTCCTCCCCTCTCAGTTATTCTGACATCAAGATGTCTTCCTCTTCTTTGGGTTGTTTCAATAGCTTCTAATCTAGTAGTAATTTATCTCAACATGTCTGCCAATCCTTGATCTACATGTCGCCTCCCACAAACCATCTTGAAAACCCTCTTCAATTGTAGGTCAGACCGCAATCTGCTACCCCATAATAATTCAACTAGGGCTTTACAAGAAGGAACCTACAAATCTATATTCGCAAACCTAGATCTAGATCTCACCTCACTCTAATACCACCTGATGCAAGAGCATAGGCTAGGAGGGGCCAAACAGTGGCACACTCTAATGATCTAGCTAGCTCAATAATATGCGGAAGCAATAACAACATAGTGAGAGAGAGAATGTAGTATCAATGGTATATTTTTATTCATTCAAATTGATTCATACATGCCAGGTTGTAAGGCCTTCCCAGTTTCGGCCAAGTATTACAATGAATTACAGAAGTCCTCAAACATGCAAGGATCTACCAACAATCTGTAATTTTCTATATTCTTACTTCTAACTAACTTCCTAAACTCTAACCAAACAACTACATTTATACAAGAGGCTACTAAATTGATTCGGCCTTTAGATCCACAATCAATGAAAGGAATAGTTAGATCTGGGATGACATGCTTCCTAATGATGGATACCAACATTAAATCCCTAACCCATAATTAATGCTCAAGTTAGCCTCAATAGAAACATAAAATAAACTACTCGGTAAGAAAGGATGACCAAGCAACAGACAAGCATCGTCGAGTGCTAGTGAAAAATGATCATCCAGGAGATAACCAACCATACTCAGTAACCAAAGGAAACCGACCAACTACCAGACCAACTCGATCAAAGAAGGAACCGAGAAACACAAAAAAAATCAAAATATTTTTGGTGACATCGGATTTCCAAGGACTTGAGATGCTCCTACATCAAAATCAAGCAAGATCTCAAAGCAGGGTATGAGCACATTAATACATACTTATAGGAAATGAACTTTGTGAAGAGTGAGGCAGATCCTAACCTCTACTACTTGGTGGTTGGGGGTGAGGTTCTCATTATTGTTCTGTATGTGAATGACTTGTTTCTAATAGGTTCACAAGGGATCATACAAGAGTGCAAGAGGTACCTTGCATAAGAGTTTGAGATGAAAGATTTGTGAGTTATGCACTACTTTCTAGGCATGGAGGTGTGATAGATAGAGAGAAAAATTTTCCTTGGGAAAGGGAAATATTAGACTGAAATATTGAGGAGATTCAGGATGGAGGATTGGAAAGCCATGTCTACACCTATGATCATGAATTGGAGGAAGTTAGCCACATCTAAGCAGAAGGATATAGATCCCACCTTATACAGGTAGTTGATTGGTTCGCTCATGTATTTGATCAATACTAGGCTAGATATAACATTTTCATTAAAGTCTCTTAGTCAGCTCATGGTGCAGCCAAAGATAGTCAATTAGACTATGAAAAAGCATGTGTTGTGTTATTTATGTGGTTTAGTTAAGTATGGGATCATATATGTTTGAGGTAAAGGTATCAAGTTGATAGGCTATAGGGATATAGACTTGGTAGGAAGTACAATAGACAAGAGAAGCACTGCAGGGTGTTGTTTCAGTTTGGGATTAGGGACTGTGTCTTGATTTAGTAGGAAGTAGAAGTCTATAACTCTTAGTTCTACATCTAAGTAGAATACATAGCAGCTAGCATGGCGACGTGTGAAGCGATATGGTTTCAAAATTTTCTAGTATCCTTATTTGGTTAGAGGGTTAAGACTATCATGATACACTACGACAATAAGGGTTGCATCAAGTTGTCTCAAAATCTAGTGTTTCTTGATAGGTATAAACATATAGACATCATATATCAGTTCATCAGGGATTGTGTACAATAGTGGATCGCTCAACTACAATACATACCTATGGAGGAGTATGTAGTAGACATTTTGAAAAAGGCATTGGGGAAGGAAAAATTCATCTTCTTTAGAGATAAGTTGGCTGTCATGTAGAACAACTTCCTTTCTAAGAGGGAGTGTTAGTTTGTTAGCTTGGATAACTCTTTGTCCATTTCCAAGAATTAGATAATAATTATTTTATTATTGGAAATGGGGATATTTATTATTTAATTATTGATTTCCTTCAGTGACACCTCGCAACCAATTTTTTATTGGTTTTTGAGTTGTTATTTATCTTAGTCATTGATTGAAAATTGATCTCAGTCATTGGTTTTCCAATGAGGGTAGTACAAAAAGGGGGTCTAGAGGCATTTGGAAAATACACAAACATAAGCTGAAGAAGCATTTATAGTATTAACACATGAATTTGCAGTGACAGAAAATAGTCTTGTAGTATTAGCAAGGGCATAGTGATAGCATTAGGAGATAGTAGTGGGCGAATGTCAATAGGAGAAATTGAGAGATTGTCAGAGCTCTGCTAGTAAGAGGCAATAAGTTTTTATATCTCTTAATTTTCTAAAGATTAATACATTTCTCATGATTTGCACTACTAGTTTTCCCTCTAGGATTTTTTTGGGGATAATTGTCAGAAAATATCGTGTCATTGTGTTTTATATTTCTTTCCGTGTTTTAATTAGTGAAGTTGTAGTTGTGTTATTTTTCAGTAGTTAAATAATATTTATAAGATAGAAAATTAATAATCACTGGCTGCAAAAGAATTTTCACACCCTTACATACTCAAAAAATGTTCCCCGCATGGCTTCCAGAACTTTTTCTTTGGATTGAACTATAACCAGTGTTTCATTGATTGCATGTTGTGTATGACAGTGTGGACATATAGTTTGGACCTCCAAACTTCTTGTGGTTATGTTATCATACAAGTCAAGCCGCCCACCATCCAAGAGAACTAGATTTTACAAAACTACATTATATTTTGTTATTTATTGTGGAAGATGTTTGTTTGGTGTGGTAATGGAATACAACAAATTATGAATAGGGGAATTTATCATTTGTAACCTCTTGTGACTGTCTGCCAAGTCATCTGTAGAATTTATAGGTTTTTGTGAGTAATACCGAGTAGGATAATCACCAATAATTTCATTACCATTGTCGTTGTAGGTTTAGTTAGCTTCCTTCCAGTTTTGCATGCAATGCAACATAGAGAAACCTTCCTCTATTGAAGATGTTGGAGGATTTTTATGATCTCTTTGATTAGATTGTGTTGTAGAAACTTCTGTGTGATCAACACCAATGTACAATGGTCTATAAAACCTTCATGCCTTCTTGATGCAATACATATCATTGACACCACAATGACACACAAATTGTAGGTTTGAAAAATTACACTCTTTCTCAAAGTTTTCTTTTTCAATATTCATTATACAACAAAAAACCTCCAACTTTTGGTCCATAAAAAATAGTTGGTCTATGAGTAGGAAACTCTCTACCTTCAACCTAACAATTTTTTCCTTTTGGTAATCCTCCTAATTCTTGGCCTCAACTTACTCAACTTCATCCTCACTTGCTTCAACATCCTCCTCTTTAGTCAAATCCAAAATTTCAAGAAATTCTTTAATAACAAAATCAATGTCATCATCTTCTTCCTTCATCTCTACTCAAGCCAAATTGGCTCAAATACCACATTTAGATATAAAAATAAGTAGATAAATGAAGTAAAATATGAAGAATAAGAACAAATACAAAAGACATGATTTTGTAGTGGTTCAAAAATTGCCTACATCCACTGTCAAGGAGGGAATTCTTTATTAATCCAATATCTGATACATCTTGTACATAGCATACACACCCATTTATAGACTCATAAACAACCATCGAGGAAGATACATATGAAGATGAATAGTCACATGATGGTTGGGCTTCACATTCTGAACACCTTAGAGTATTTTCACAACTTGAACCATGGTTGGCCTAACATTTTCATCTCTTTCAATGCATAACATGCTTGCTGTAAAGGTCCTTCTAACCTCTTGAGCATCTGCATCTCTTGATATCCTCCCATCAACAATAGCCATGAGGTTTCCTTTGTGGAAGTGAATGAAAGACCAAGGAAGAAAGCAATAAGAGCTGGGATCAGCTGCATTCATGTCCAAATTCCTTTGTCCCGATATAATCTCTAGCAGAGCCATGCCAAAACTATACATGTCTGCCTTTTCAATGATGGGAAGGCTGGAGATCCACTCGAGAGTCAAATAGCCTATTGTTCCTCTTGTCATGGTGACGCGGCTGAAATATTTACCCACAAGTTTTCCCAACCCAAAATCAACCACTTTAGGACAGAAATCAACATCAAGGAGAGTCTTTTATGACTTAATATCATAGTGAATGATCCTATCTCTTCATTTGTTGTGAAGATAAGCTAAGCCTCACACAATGCCCAATGCTATTTGAAATCTAGTTTTCTGACTCAACAACATCCCTTCAAAACTAGTATTTCACATCATATAGCCTTTGAAATCTGGTTTTCCAACTGAACAACATCCGCACAGCCTCACCAGATTCACATGTTGTATTTCACCAATGGTACTTATTTTTGCACAAAATTCTTGGTTGCAATCCGCAACTATCAAAAAGTGAATATTTAGAGGGATGTGGGAACATCATCCTCCTCACTAACTCTTCCACATTTCCACTTAGAAAACACGAGCTAAACAAGAACAAGAACAATACCCGCAGCATCCAGAGGAATCAATATGTGAATGACAAAGTATTGTTTACTTGTTTTGGATGTCGAGTCTCATAGATCATGTGCGAAATGAAGATAGAATGATTGGTCACCGAGGGGAGTCAAGAACATTCATCAGATTCCCAAACCACAATTGACACAAAGGAGGAGATGAGCCGCTAAGTGAAAAGGCCACGCACGAGCAGTTGTTGAGGCAGGCAAGTTGGCATCCATTTAGAGTTTACACTTTTCTATACAGTGCCCCTTAATTATTGGCCAAACGCTTGTCCTTCACTTCTTAAAAAACATCGGTAGAAAAAAAAAATTACAAACAAATATCTCATTATTTCACTGATCTATATCTTTTCAAAAATTGATAGTGAAACATATTCCTTCTCTCAACATCTCAATGGAGAAAAATAAGAAGATAATATAATGTTTCTCATAGTCTAACTGAAAGATTAAACTGCCATAAAAACTGATATGTGTTTCTGATTCAAAAACTAACAAGAAATAGCTCATAAACTATCTTTTGTTTTTCCCTTAGCAAATGCAAAGTATACTATCTTAACATGAATGATATATTTCTATTTTATCATAAAAAATCATCATTGTCTCTTAACATGTCTCTGTTTATAACAAAAATCTGATTGTCATAAGTTGTCCAAACACTATATCATCTTCTACAGAATGTCTATACTTTATCAAACACCAGTGTTGATAAGAAAACTTAAAACAATGATCTCTGATTAGGAGAACTTGACACTAGAGCAGAATATAACCATGTATGTTTCCCATCATATAAAAACAAAGTTTAGGAAATTCAGGTTAGGACTTAGGAAAAAAACCAACTTAAAGATTAAATGAAAGCTAATTCAAGCCTAAAAACCCTTAACATACAATAATGGGGAGAATGATATTGTTGTTTTAACAAATGAATACAACTCTTAACTAGGTTTTGGAGAGTAAAACAACAGACCCTTAATCACAGGATACAAAAATAGCATGACTCATTCTCGTTCTCATAAGATAGCCCTTCAAACATGGATAATAATACTGCAGAAAAACTAGGGTTAAGATATAGAAGAATAAACCTACATATTAAATAGAGACACCCTTTAAATTTAGTACAAGAAGTATAGATAAAACAAATAACTAAAAATATTAACTTTGCTAAAAAAAAAGGTTGCAAGAAATAAAATCATGTAACATACCTATTATTATGAAGAGAAAGAATATCTAGTTGGGTCCCAAACAAACTAGTCAAACTCCATCTTTTGTGCAGTTTCCTCAATGGATATACAACTTAAAAACATTGAAAATTATCGTCTCAAAGTGTTGTGCCCTAGCTAGGCAGTGCTAGGATTTTGAAAATGAAACCCAATTTTTTTCTATATGAATAGAAATTGATATATCAAAAATAACTTTTTCAAATGCCGATAGACATATACAAATAAATGAAGTGCTATAGATGTCAAATTCCAAATAGCTAGGGGGATAACCAAAAGGCCTACCCTACCACATCAACTTTACAAATGCTATCATCATAATATTGACCCTTAGTCACTTTGTGACTTAGAAACTCAAACTTCAAATTGATTTATATGTTCCAGAGGGAAGACGTAATAGTATCCATGAACCATGATAATAATGTCAATGTATAAATGTTCCCAAAAATAACCCAATGTAATGTTGGAAGTGGATTCGCTTTGAGGGGGGGAGGTGAATCAGAGTGAGTAAATTTATTTTCAAATATAACACTTTACAAATTTTGACAATGTTATGTATCATGACATAAATTGATGAATTAGTTAAGAATATATAAATTTGGCTAACTGCTCAAATAAGTCACTTGAAAAACTGTGCAAAGGTGACTTGACTAACTTTCAACAGATTTATACCATAGCACGTGAAAGTGATTATCCAATCAATAATGATCAACCTTTAGAAATTTTTTAAATTGACCAATTATCAATAAAGATTGATGAACATAGAATGAACTAAAAGATAATCTAAAAAGGTGACCTTGATAATGTACGAAATATGTTGATGCAAGAAGACACAAAACTAAAGTTGAATTTAATATACATATAAATGATATTAACTCTTCACATTAAAAGAGTCATATAATTATTCCATTAATAAAAGAATAATCTTGTTTATGCTATAAACATATCAATGAACATATTTAAATATGAAGTCTTACAAACTAAAATGATGACTAATTTGAACATTTAACTATAAAAAACTTGAAGAGAAAACAAAAAGTATCAGATCATTAGCATGGAGGCCTCATTACAATATAATAGAACTAGACACAAATGGCATCACATAACACAATAAATTTTATGAGTGGAAAAACCACTTGGAACCTGTATCTTTTTATTATTCCAAAGAAGACCAACTTTGTACATCAATCGGAAGAAACAACTTCAAGGAGCACCGACCCCTAATTCCTATCACAAGATTACTAGATCTGTATATGATATTCAATGATTCCCTCTATATTGCTTTAGCAGTACATAAATACAATTCTCTATCCGAGTGAATTTGGATTAAATTCTATACTCATATAGAGTCAAATTTTATCACATGTATCATTGCAAGTTATACTTTCTTTCCTTCACAATTTCAAACACTATTTTCAACAAGATATATAATAATAATTCTTTCAAATCTCACAAAACAAAGTTTCCATATCTTTTCAATCTCCTAGTCCTGATATACATATATTCACACATAAAATCACATGGGTGAACACATATATACAATAGCGTTTAAAAATACCATAATCTTTAAAGTAACCCTTGAAATAGGGTATCAAACCCAAGTAGATTTTACATCCCTAGAATTGAATTTGCACAAAGATATGTTCAAAAAAAATTTCTTTCATAGTAACAAGATGGGAAAATAACTAAAACTCTCAAGTTAGGGTAACCAAATGAAAATAATAACTAAAATATTTTCACTTCTCTTTCAAAAATTTTGCAACTACCAAACTCTTTCCTACTGCAAATCAATGAAACTCCAAAACTAAGATTGTAGTTATCAAACCCTAGAATTTAGCGTTAACGAATCAAAATAGAGAGACTGCATAACTTATATTTAATCATGATTAAAATATAAGTTACATTATCAAAATAAACCTTTTCAAATCATCGATATTCATAGATGTTCAAAAATACTTGAATGATTGAAATAGATCTCAACCATATTCTCCCTCTTTTTATGATTTCTATAAAAAACTGAGTTGCAAGTGGAACAAAGTTACCTGAGATAAAATCCCACACAATCTACAAAAATAACCACCAAAAAAACCCTTATAAACTATTGATTAACATATCTAAAACATAGAACTAATAGAAAACAAAAACATTCATAATGTCTACAACAAACTCCATAAAATATGACGATTCAATAAAGTGGGGTTTGTAATAAACCTTAAAAAAACTTTCTTTTCCTTCTTAACTCAATCTCCAAATTCAAATGAACATAAATTTGAGTTCCATCACTCAATCACTACCACATGGAGACCAACTGACCTAAATGAGAATATGTTGTGTGACAACATCATTAGCAACAATAAACAATCCCAAAGGTTCATGTCAGTAAGCACACAAGTGCTTAATTAATAATAAACAAAATGATTACCATCAAACATAAAAAAAATAATTTTTGACCTAATAAGTGTCAATGTATATGTCCACCACTAAATGACTACCAATCTTTTAACACATTAAGTGTTATTTTGACACTTATAATATTTTCATAAGTTGTTCTCACGGTGCCTAGAATAAGCCCACCTTTCAATTATATGCCAAAACCTCATCTATACATAGTATTTCACCATGTAAAAGTTATGAATCAAGTCCTTGGTGAGGACTATAAATATCAATTTTTATATATCTTAAGCACTGAAATATAAGTGTTCTCAAACAATTTAAATTTTCTTATAAATGTCATGAGACATTGTTAGTGCAAAAGAATCAACATTACAAGGCATGTCATCTAAAAAAGATTTTTAACTTTGAAACAAGGATACCAACCAAAACACCATCTCAATGTCAGAGTACTAAGAGTATCAAGGGTATCAAATGAAGATAGATATAGAAATGTTATAAAACCTATACCCATGTCACCATATACCAGTATCACTAAACCTATGAAACATATGAATCATGAGACGTATCATGTTCACCTGTTCTTGTGAAGAAGAAATCTACAAATGCCTTTAATTGATTAGTAACAAGTGAAACTAAAAATATGAATATAATATCTATCCTTGACTTGGGTAGCCTATAAGCACTATTTATCTCCATTCAAATAAGAAAGATAAAAATATGCAACCTAGGGTACACTTACTATCACCAAGATGGACCAATCTGCCAAATGTGTCATGAGTAACTAATATAGATAAAAAATGAGGTACCACTAAATGAAACAATGTTAGTCAAAGAAACCAATGCCATATTATCCAAAGTAACCCTATTCCAATGAACCAAAGAATTATAAATGTAGCTCTAGACATGAAGTTATTAGTATCATCAGAATATCAATATTATCTAAATATGAATAGTTGAATATGCTATCAAGATGAATACAATAATAACTGTGAACCAAGTCATGTCAATCTATATATGATAGAAATGCCAATGGATAACCTTTTTTCATGAAGGACAAACAAAATGGGCAACATGTAATATATCATTGTCATGTTCCCAAATGACCAATTATCAAATGTCATTTTTCACATATAGTCATCTTAATATATCATTAAGTATGTCATTTCGATGCATATTGTGTGTCATTTTTCATATGTCACTACCATGTAAATGAGAAGTATACCAAATATCATTGTAAATTAAATGAGGTTAGTTAATCAAATTGCTTAGATGGGTATGTGCAGGATCATGGTATGCCAAACTATGCCCTTAAGTGCCAATGAAAACTCAGAAAATCAGGTTTAGGCAAGTTGACATAAAAATTTGAACAAGTTATAAATATTATATCAAAAATATGTAAGCAGAGAATCTTTAGAAAATTAAATTTCATTTCTAAGATACTAGGTATTTTTGAAAAACAATTATTGTATATGTTGAAAATTTCAAATTTCAATGTAGTACTATGAAAATTTTAGGAAAAAATAAGAAGTAGGTGTATGTCTAACCACCTTAAACAAAATTAAATGATAATTTTTTTTTTAAATATTCTAGATATAAGTAGTAGACTCATGTCTGGATGTGACACATATTTTTTTGTAATTTTTTTCCATGTAAATAATTAATTATGAGTTTTCTTCTACAACTTTTCTAGAATATAAAAACTGTCATGTCTGACCACATTAGCTTAGTCTAAACTTTATCAAATTGGAAAAAGAAATTTATTTTTAATTTAGTAGGAAAAGAATAGAATGTGACACATGTTTTAGATTTCAAATTTGTTATACAATTTGAAAGTTATAGCTATTTTTCCATAAGTCTATCAATCAGGACTAGAAAGATAACAAGTAGGTGTATGTTTGACCACATTAAACAAAATCAAATGATAATATTTTTTTGTAGGATTCTAGATAAAGTAGTAGAATCATGTCCGGATGTGATGTATATTTTTTTGTATTATTTTTACAATTAAATAATTAATTATGATTTTTTTGCTACAAATTTTCCTGAATATAAAAACTCTCACGTCTGACTGCCTTAACTTAGTCTAAACTTCATCATAGTGAAAGAATTGTTTATTATTATTATATTAGGTGATGCATAGAATGTGATGTATATTTTAGATTTCAAATTTTTTATATTGTTTGAAAGTTATAGTTTTTTTTCAAAGAGTCTATCAATCAAGACTTCTTTTTCACATCGCCACTTTTTGGCATACCATGATCCTGCACATACCCAAATGTCCATAATGCATATCATACTATGAAATATTATAGGCTTCATTGTATAAATATTTTTAGCATCAATATTTTTTATCACACTTCATCATCCACCATCAAGATGAAAGAGAACAATAAGAGAATTATTATTTTTTGTTTCTCTTGTTGTTCTCTTGCATCCTATTCATAGATCACAGAGTGTGATAAAAAAAAAAATTGATGCTAAAAATCTTTACACGATGAAAAGGAGAAGAATAGTGTAAATGCTGCAAGTATGTGAAAAAAAATCAGAGAGTGATAAGATAGGATACATAAAACTATCCTAACGGTTGAGTATGGTAATCACCCTTTAAGTGCAACCCGACTATCCATTACAATTATAGAAAGAAACATCATGGTTGTCATGTAAAAATAATTGACTAAAATTCAAATGCTTATAGCATATTTAGCTTCTCTTCCTACTTGAATGATTTTCTTTTACACATCTCACACTGCTTTGGAAAATTTGTACAATTTTAGTAATTTGAAAGTGAAAAATATAAACAATTATGCTAAACCCTCCTTTTCCCATGTCACACAAGAATGTTTATGCCTTCTGACTATTTGAAAATGATGCATGAAACTAGCTATGAAAGAAACTTAGTCATGTATTCTAGATTGTTGGAACACTTGTATTGCCTACATTGCAAGTCACAATAATAATCATTCATACTAATCTACAAATGAGAATTGAGTCAATATTGTCTAAAAAGTAAATAGGCATAGAGACAAATCATATTCCTATATAAGTAACCAAATAAATAAAATCTGATCAACTAATGTTTTTATTTAACCAAGAACTAAACTGCATCACAAAAAAAATTAGCCATGTCATAGTTCTCTATTCTCAAGCAATAAGTTGAGACAACATTGTCTTGTGAATATGAATATACCCATCAATAGCTATATGGTAGAATAATTTGATCAAATTCAACAAATAAGTAGTCAACAAATAACACTAAAAAGACAATATGTTTAGATTTTGTTTTATAGAATAGAACATATTCTACTTAGCTGTCTAAACATAACCCTTACAAATGTAAGAATGAAAATTGATATCAAAAGATAATATCTACTTAATAAATGCTAATCAAATATTATTTCTTTGACAAGGAATTGTCATTGAATAACTCTCTGAATTCAATGCACTTGCAGAATATCAAGATCAATTATTAGGGAATCAATGTAGCAATACCAAATGATGAAGATCAAGAAACTGAATAAAGTATACCAAAAAAATTATAAATCTCAACCAATAACATTGAATCTATATCCTGAATCTATCATCATGAAGATAACCAAACAACTGAAACCATGAAGTGTTAAACCATGAAATCCATTGATAAGGACCATCACCATATGAATAATATGTTTCTCAAATAAATTATCCCTTTAAATGTCATCAATACAAGACTACAAACAAGATGATATCGAACAAAAAGGATGTCAATGATGCATAAAATATTGTTAATGATATAACCATATTACCATCTCCCTTAAAACTACATATAAGTTATATTAGATCCACCTAAACTCATAGATGGTCTCTTGACTCTATGATCAAGAATAAAGAATACAAATATTTAATCTCCACATGTTGTGACAAATTCAATGCTACATATCAAGAAATACATATTGATCTTGTAAACTGGAAATTCAACTACATAACTTACTACAAAATCATCTTTCATATCCTCACATTAGCTTGTGAATCATGAACATGCTCATATATTTTCAATAAAGTTTACATATGTAAATCATCTCCAAACATAGCTCAATAATTATGTCATTAGAAAACTTTCATAAACAACAAAAGCTTGTAGCTTTAATCTTTTAAGGAGAGAAAAAAAATTCATTGGCCCATTCCCCTTACTCTTTACAAGTTTTCATGTATTAAAAAATCTTTAGTTTTCATTATGTATAAATACATACTCTATTTTATGTTTTCTTTTCCATATTTTCTTAGGCTCTTTCTTCTTCAAATATTTCATAAAAGTTTCATTTTATTTGCACATCACATTCACCTTATTGAAGTATTTCAATAATCTTGATGAACTACAACTGATTGAATATCTGGATGAATTGAAGAAACAATGATTATAGATCAATGAGTACTAAAATGATATGTAAGATGATTAAATTAGTCAATATATGTTGTCATTGATGTCAACTAGTCTTGACAATACTTATCATGTTAGTTACAAACATCTAAACATCTGTTAGATGAAGAAAAGATGAAGAACTGAGATATCTACATATGAAAAAGATGGATATGACAAATAAGGATAAGGTAAACATTGGGTAACTTATTAATGAGTCTATGGCTTTATATTGTTGATTTGAGTATGTTACATTAATCTATTTTGAAGAAGAGATCTGAAATTGAACAAGGCAATATGGTCTGTAATTGAAGATTTGTGTATACACTGAGCTAGTGTAGTGTATACTAACTGATAGTATCAACCAAGCTATTTTAACTAGTTATCACTAGTGCATTTCTATTTTAACCAAGTATGGATGAAAATATTAAATGCAAAGAACAACTGAGGAAGGTTTAAGAGGAAAAATCAATGAAGGAGATTAAGAGGAAAAATATAATGTTTGATATGAAAATGGTTTACTTATCTATATAAGAGATATGAGTTTCATTGTTGAAACATGCCAGAAAAAGAATGGAGAGATATTGCGTGAAGACTATTCATTCATGCTTGATCAAACTGGTTATTAAAAGAACCAAACTACAGAGTTAACTGAGCGTAAGAGAACCATTTACTGAGTGAAAGTAAGTTGAAGAATATTGATGAAGTGAACTTGATTTATATGGGCTCAGCATAGATATGAATATTTTCAATTGAGTTGTATTTAAATCAGATCATCATATATCAGTTTAATCATTGATTCAAAAAATATCTTAACTGAGTGGACTTAATAGTCTTATATTCTTCCCTATGTCATTCAGAGAATGTACATTGTTATCTTGTTGACCCCATAGTGAATGCTGGTAAAAATTTAACTATTAGTGTTAAATCCTCTAACCAGGTCACACTTAACAGTTTGTTTGTAACCTTTAACAAGGTTGGCTCTTCATCGATCTCAATTTAGAAGAGTGAATTATTTTGGGTTACCGATCCCTTGTGTTTTTTCCCTTAACAGGGTTTCCACGTTAAATCATTATGTTATGTGTTATTTGTGATAATTTTTTTCTATCATACTTTACATAGTGCATTATTGGTTTGGTCGGTAATCACAATTATCTATTTACTAGTAACCGGTAAAGTGAATAGACAAATTGATATTTTATGTTACCAAGCTGCATAATTTGTTGGAATAATTTGATAAGGTACATATTTGTATTTGGACTCTAGGATAACTAATCTAACTAATTCACCACCCCTCCCTCCCCCCCCTCTCATTTATTCTAACAATTGGTATTAGAGCTTATTGGTTTCTTGGAGCAACATTTTAAGGACTTCAGCTGAAAGATTACAAGATGTATAAGAGGAAAGTGCCAAAGTTGAACAAAGACAACTTTACTACATGGAAAAGTCAGATGAGACTTCACATATTTGGAATTGGAGAATCTGCTATACATTTACATGATAATGGCTACATCCAACAAATGGTAGGTCCTTTGAATCTTTATCAATTGAGAGATCAACATGAACATAATATTACTATGATAGAGATTTGTGCTGCTTTATCTGATGCTGAATTTGAGGATGTCAAGGATTGCACTACTATGAAGCAAATGTGGGATAAACTTTCTCTAGTCTATGGTGGTGATGCAAATGTGATGAGAGCCAAAGTTGAAATCTTGAGAGGTAGATTTGATGGTATGAAAATAAAGGAAGGAGAGAACATTACATAGTATTCAAACTAAATCAAAGAGGTAGTTAATGCTATTCGAGGAGCTGGTAGTATCATTGATGAAGATACAGTGGTAAGTAAGATACTAAGAACCTTATTTACTACATATGCAATCAGAATAACTGCTATTCATGAAATGAGGTCTCCTCCTAATAGAACTCTCACTCTTGATAGTCTAATTGGAAAGTTAACAAGTTTTGAGGTGAACAATTTTGATAATAGTGTGGTATCGAGTGTTGAGTCTACTTTTATGTCTTGTTTGAAGATTCATAAATCTAGTAGTAAGACTAATATAAGGAATGAAAGTGATAGTAATACTAATGATGAGCTTGATGAACTTGAATCTCTTATGGCTCAGGGACTACAGAAAGGTAAAGGTAGATATAAGGCAAAGTTAACTTTAGCTTGTTTTAATTGTAAAGAAGCTAGTCATATTGCTACTAGATGTCCCAACATGAAAGAGGAAGATAAAGACAAAGACCGATTTGGTGATAAAATATATCGAAGAAGGAACAAAAAAGGTTAGTGACACTACAAAAGAGATAACCAAGATCATAAAGAAAAGGGGAAAAAGGCATGCTATCTTGTTGAAAAAGATGACACTGACACCGACATTGATGATGATATAGAGGTAGTGTTTGTTGCAATAAAAGATGATTATGAAGAGGAGGAAAGGTATGTAGAAATAATACTCATTTCTAAAGTTAGTAAAATTGATACTTGGATCATTGATAGTGGTTGTACACATCACATGACTGGTGATTGAGATAAGTTTGATCATCTTGAGCATTATAATGGAGGATCACTAAAAATGAGAAATGACACACCTTGCATGGTTAAAGAAAAAGGATCTATTCTATTGAATGATATAATTAGATGTGATAATGGATACTGGGTAAAAGGACTGAATTACAATTTTTTGAGTATGGTAGAACTTAATAACTTAGGTCATTGAGTGGCATTTGAAAGAAAGAAGGTAAAGATCTATGATGAAAATGGAAAGCTTGTCAGAATAGGAGGACAATCAAAAGGTAATTTATTTTATCTTGAAAATGTTGACACTTCTTATTTGCTAGTGAAAAATGAAGATGCATGGTTATAGCATAAGAGGTTATGTCATGTAAATTTTGATAACATGATTAATATTAGTAAAAAGAGAAAAGTTTGGGGATTTCCTAGCCCAACCAAACCTGATCATGTTATGTGTCATCAATGTCAGAAAGGGAAGATGAAAAGATCTAGTTTTAAAAGTAAGGACTACTCATCTAAAGGAATATTGGAGTTGGTTCACATTGACTTATGTGGTCCCATGAGAACTCAAAGCTACTATGGAGATAGATACTTTATTTTGTTTATTGATGACTATACTAGATTGATGATAGTTATGTTCTTAAAAGAAAAATCTAAGGCATTCAAACTGTTTAAATCGTGTAAGGCTAAAGTAGAAAAAGAAACCTGAAAAGAATTGAAATGCTTAAGGTCTAATAGAGGAGGTGAGTTTGTTTCTGATGAATTCACTAACTTTTGTAATGAGCATGGTATAAAAAGATAGGTTTCTACACCTAAAACACCATAGCAGAATGAAATTGTTGAAAGCAGAAACATATATATTGTTGATTGTGCTAGAACATTGATGATTGAGAAGAATGTTGCACAAACATACTGGAGAGAGGAAGTTAGAATAGTTGTATATATCCTGAACTAATTTCAACTAAAGAAAGACACAAACAAGACACCCTACGAGTTATAGTTTGGTTACACACAGAGTGTAAGCTATTTCAGAATTTTTTGTAGCAAGTGTTATATTTTGAAAGATAATAGGAATGGAAAATTTGACTCTAAAGGCAATGAAGGAATATTCTTAAGATATTCTACTAAAATTAAAGCTTATAAATGTCTAAACAAAGTTACTATTGGAAACTACAATTGAAACAATTGTTGTATTGTTATTGATGTCAAACCTTAATTGGTAAGACTGTCGCTACTTAGGAAAGTAATATATCTATTGAATTGTTGAGGAAGAGTGGAGCAAGGTTGGTAACAATAGCACCTAAGGAAAGGTTGAGTAATCTTGATACTATAAAGTGTACTTGAATATGTTTCACAATGATGAGATAATATATTGTTTATCTTAGTAAAATTTGAAGACTAAACTAGTAGGCCTAACTGAGAAAAAATGAAGAAATCATGTTTAAGCCAAGTTATGACAGAGTCGACCGAGTTAGTGGATGTTGAGAAAAATCTAGTGTCGACCAAGTATCAGTATTTTCTGAGGAAACAATTTTATTAGTGATCGAGTGTTTTACATGGAGACTGAGTGAATGATCACAGTATTGACCGAGCATCAACAATTTTATATTTGAAGAGAATTTATTTTGAGGATGACATTATTTGAATTCTTGGATTATGCAAACTGTGTTGACTTTATTTATTGATTGTATAGAAGCATTTAATGCTTTGTAAAACATTTTATTGTAAATCTTTATGAGACTTGAGATGATTCTAGAAAAGGAAATGAAGAACATGAAGCGGGTAGATTCAATGAATCTGGCCTAACCCTAAGATCTACAAAGGAGATTGAGTGACAAAAGAAAAGTTAACCTAACAAAGGAAAGTATTAAGGGAACCAAAGCATGAGGTATGAGTATGCATGGTGAAGGAGATGCTGGAAGAACATTAAGTTTTATTGACTATATAAGCGAAAAGACTAAAGGAAAAATGTGGTGATTGCTTGAAGGAAAGTTTCGAGCAGATCAGAAATGGGGATGGAAAAGTTTCAAAGTCAGTAAACCAGCATTTGTATATGGAATCAGATCTAATATTTGCAAAGTGAGTTGTATGTTTTTTAGATCAATACTACAGCTACTTTCTAACCATTGTAATAGTCAAAATCCTTTTAACAGAGGTTGACCTAATAGTCATATGTTAAATCCTTTAAACAAGGTTGCATTCTAATGGAGTGTATGTAAGTCCTTTAACCAGGCTCACTTTTAACAGGGTGATTGAAATCCTTTTACTGGCTCACACTTGACAATGTGTATTGTAACCTTTCACAGGGTTGGCTTTTAACTGAGCTCACTTTAGAAGAGTGAAAATAATAGTAGCATGTTACAAAGTGGCTTTTCCCATATTGGGTTTCCACTATAAATTCTTTTGTCATACTTGTGTGAATGTTTTGGTTTAAACATTTAAGTGTTTTACAAGTTAGTTACAACAAGGTAGTGGACTATTGAGTTATATGTTTCTATTATTAAATTAGTGGTGACTGAGTTTTTTTTGGTTACTTGATATGATTTAAGTAAAAGTTTTTGAAGTTGTTTTATACATCAGGACCTAAGAACAACTTATTCACCCCCCTCGCCCTTTTTTGTTTTTCTAAATCATATTAACAATTGGTATCATAGTTGTGTTGCTTATTGGTGTTTACAGAAAGCAAGTTTAAAGGGACTTGAAGTAAATGATCAAGATGTATAAGAAGGAGGTATGAAAGTTGAATAAGGAAAACTTTCCTACATGGAAAAGCTTGATGAAGTTACATTTGGCTAGTATTGTTGATTCTGTAAAGTACTACATTGAGAATAACTATGTCTCACCTGCTGCACCTTTGACTGTCGAGGAAATGAGAGCTAAGAAAGAACACAACTAGGCAATTTTAAATTGCATCTTCCCTAAGCTATCCAAAATTTGAAGATGTTAAGGATTGCACAACTGCTAAAGATATGTGGGACACTCTTGCAAGGATCTATGGTGGTGATCAATATGTACTAAAAGCTAAAGCTGAGAGTCTTAGAGGTAAGTTTGATGAAATGAGAATGAATGAAGATGAAAACATTGCACAATATTGTGGTAGAATAAAAGAAGTTGTGAATGCTATTAGAGGAGAAAATAGAATTATTGATGATGAGACCATAATTGGAAAAGTGTTAAGAACTCTATGTCCTATATATGCTATCAAGATCTCAGCTATTCAGGAATCTAGATGTAACTCTGGAAATGTGCTAACTTTGGAAGGTTTGATTGGCAAATTGACTACTTTTGAACTGTCTAATTATGATAACTTCTCTGTTGGTAATCTTGGAAATGTTGAATCTACTTTTAAGTCACAATTAGTTTTAAACAAGTTGAAGAAGGAGAAAGAAAGATGTAAAATTGAAAGTGAAAGTGAAGATGGCAGTGAAACTTATGATGAAGATCTAGAAGCTCTTATGGCTAGAAGACTGAGAAGAGGGAAAGGTAAATATAAAGGTAAACTCCCTATTATATGTTTTGCATGTAATAAAGTTGGTCATATAGCTGCTAGATGTCCTGACAAGAAGGATAAAAATGAAGAGAGAAATAGCAGACACAAAGAAAGAAGAGGTGACAAAAGCTACCAAAGGTACAAATACTACAAAGGAAAAGGTAAGAAATCCTGTTATATTGCTGAAGAAGAGACTGACACTGATAGTGATGATTTTGAAATTGAGGTTGTCTATGTTGCAATGAAAGATGAATCTTATTAGGATGAGAAAAATGCATTGATTTCCTATGTGAACAAGAATGATAAATGGATTATTGACAGTGGTTGTTCACATCACATGACTAGTGACAAGAGTAAGTTTGAGACCCTACATCATTATAAAGGTAAAAGTGTAACATTTGGTAATGATGCACCATGTCCTATTAGAGGAAAAGGATTGATTAAACTGACTGATAAAATTTCTTGTGAAAATGCTTATTGGGTTTAAGGATTGAATTATAATTTGTTAAGTGTTGCTCATCTCAACAAGACTAGTTACCAAGTGGAATTTCATCAGAAGAAAGCTAAGATATTTGATGTTAATAGTGAACTAATTGGAACTGGTGAGTGGACTAGAGGTAATTTGTTCTATCTTGACCTATCTGAAGAAATATGTATGTTTTCACAAATTGATGACATTTGGTTATGACATAAGAGGCTATGTCATGTTAACTTTGACAATTTGGTAGAGATAAGTAAGAAGAAGAAAGTAAGAGGTCTACCTAGATTGAAGAAACCTAAAAATGTGATGTGCAAAGAATGCCAGTTAGGAAAAATGACTAAGTCAAGTTTCAAGAGAAAAATTTTTACTTTTGAACACATTTTAGATTTGGTTCATACTGACCTTTGTGGACCCATGGGTCTACAAAGTTACTGTGGTGCTAGATATTTTATCTTATTTGTTGATGATCATACCAGGATGATGCATGCAATATTTCTGAAAGAAAAATCTGATGCTTTTCAAAATTTTAAGTGGTATTTGGCTAAGGTTGAGAAGGAGATAGGTAGGAACCTGAAATGTCTTAGATCTGACTGAGGTGGAGAATTTACATCAGATGAATTTAATCTATTTTGCAATGATAGAGGAATCAAAAGATAGATGTCTGCACCTAGGACACCTCCACAGAATGGTATAGTAAAAAGAAGGAACTGATCTATTTTGGACTGTGTTAGGACACTATTGATTGAAAAGAATGTGGCATAGAAATATTGGAAAGAAGTTGTAAGTATAGTTGTTTACACTCTTAATTGGGTACAAATCAAGAAAGGTACAAATCTAACACCCTATGAATTATGGTACGGACATGCACCGAGTGTTAAATACTTTAGAATCTTTGGAAGCAAGTGTTACATATTGAAAGACAATAGGAATGGAAAATTTGATGCTAAAAGTGATGAAGGCATATTCCTAGGATACTCCACAAAAGGTAAAGCTTATAAGTGTTTGAACTCTAACACTAACAAAATTGTGGAAAGTATGAATGTGAAAATTGATGAGTATGCAGAAAGAAATGAGGCTAATAATAAAAGAGAACCAGAAGATTACAGATCTTTTGTGTACAATGAGGAAATAGATGAGGTAGGTATCAGACTTACACCTGATGCTGAGTCTCAGGTAAGCAATGCCGAGCAATAGATAGATGATGTCAAGCGTAAGATAAATAGTGCCGAGAGAGAACAAGAACATGCTGAGCTATATGATAATGTTGTCAAGGATTAGGAAGAGGTTGTCAAGTATTCAAAAGTTGAATCTGACAATCTTGTTGGGGAACCTGATGAAATAGAAGAGAAAAATGTTGAACCTATTTTGGAAAAATATGTAAGAAGACATCAAAAGCCTGAATAGATAATTGGAGACAAATATACTGGAGTTCAGACCAGAAGCAAGACCAAGGATCCAACATGCTTACTATGTGAATTTGAACCTAAGACAACTAAAGAGGCATTAGAAAATTAAGATTGGATACAAGTGATGAATGAAGAAATCGAACAGATTGAGAAAAATAAAACCTGGACTTTAGTACCGAGACCTGCAGATAAGAATGTTATTGGGACAAAATGGGTATTTTGAAACAAGCTAAATGAGAAAGGTGAAATCACTAGGAACAAAGCTAGACTAGTATGCAAAGGCTATGCACAAGAAGAAGGAATTGATTATGGAGAGACATTTTCCCCTGTAGCTAGATTGGAAGGAGTAAGAACTCTACTTGCATATGTTGTTTATAAAGATTTCAAGGTATCTCAAATGGATGTAAAGTCTGCATTTTTTAATGGTATACTAAAATAAGAAGTTTACATAGAATAGCCATAAGGTTTTATTGATCCAAACAAAAGACATATGGTATGCAAATTGAACAAAGCTTTATATGGATTGAAAAAAGATCCCAGAGCATGGTATGAGCAGTTACATAACTATCTGATACAGATTGGATTTTCCAGAAAAAATGACACAAGAAATCTATATATGAAAGATGAGGAAGGAAAAGGTATTTTGTTAGCTAAAATTTTTGTTGATGACATTATTTTTGGTGGACAAGATGCACTGTGTAAAAGTTTCTCACATGAAATGAAAAATGAATTTGAGATGAGTATGTTTGGTGAGATCAAATTCTTTGTTGGTTTACAAGTATATCAGATGAAGAAAGGTATTTTCATTACACAGTCTAAGTATGTTAATGAAATACTGAAAAATTTTGGAATGGAAGATGCTAGACCAGTGGGCACTCCTATGGTTACTAAACAAAAATTGTCTAAGAATGATGATGCTGCATAAGTTAACCAGACCTTGTACAGATCCATGATTGGAAAATTGCAGTATGCTATACACAGTAGACTTGATATTGCATTAGCTGTTGGGATTGTGGCAAGATTTTTTGCCAATCCTATTACACATGATGGTTGTAAAGAGAATTATGAGATATTTGAAAGGAACTGCCAACAATGGGCTATACTATAAGAAGAATGGTAAATTTGAACTGACAGTATATACTGATGCTGATTGGGTAGGAAATGTAGATGATAGAAAGAGTACTAGTGGTGGAGCTTTCTTTCTTGGATAGAGTTTAGTCTCCTAGACAAGAAAAAAGAAAAATTGCATTTCCCAATCTACTATTGAAGTCGAGTATGTTGTTGCTGCAGTAAACTGTTCAAATTTGATATGGATAAAATAATTGTTGATAGGCATGAAAGAAGAAATCACTGAACCTATTTTTATTTTCTGTGACAACACAAGTGCTATCAATATTTCTAAGAATCTAGTGATGCACACAAAAACAAAGCACATAGAAATCAAGTATCACTATTTGAGGGAACTAGTACAAGACAAGGAAGTCTGAATAATGTATGTGAATACAAAAGAACAATTGGTAGACATATTCACTAAAGCTTTACATAAAGAAGCTCATGAGTACCTAAGAAGTCAATTAGGGGTCCTTTCCCTAATGAAGGCTACCTAGACAAGCTAGGAGCACTGCATCAAATAAGCTATAGAAAAATATTCGACACATTGATGCAGAAAAATGTCACACTTTAGGATTGTCCTAGAGCTGTGAAGAAGATGAAGCAAAGATAACAAATCAGTCATAAGAAAGATGATAGAGGGAGAAAAAATGTGCTGAACAGATATATCTACATCTGTTGGATGTATGTTTTAGTTTCTACTTTGGCATTTTTTTCAAAGAGGGAGATTGAACTAAAATGATACTATAACACATGAACTAAAGAGTAGTAATGATGAACTGAAATGGAAGATAATGATAGAGGGAGAACCAGATACTTCTGACGGTCACAGAAGTGAGATTTACTGATTCTGAATCAGAATGAAGCTAAGGATATTGTAAATTTTCTCTGATGGACAGATAATTTTTTGGGATTGATTGGTAATCCATGTGTTATTTAGGTAATTTTATATGGTGTTTCCATCAATTCCAAATAGGGAGATTGTTGGAAACTACAATTGAAACAATTGTTGTATTGTCACTGATGTCAAATCTTAATTGGTAAGACTATTGCTACTTAGGAAAGTACTATATCTATTGAATTGTTGAGGAAGAGTGGAGCAAGGTTGGTAACAATAGCACCTAAGGAAAGGTTGAGTTATCTTGATACTACAAAGTGTACTTGACTATGTTGCACAGTGATGAGATAATGTATTGCTTATCTTATTAAAAGTTGAAGACTAAACTGGTAGGCTTAACTGAGCAAAAATTAAGAAATCATGTTTAAGCTGAGTTATGATAGAGTCGACCAAGTTAGTGGATGCTGAGAAAGATCTAGTGTCGACTAAGTATTAGTATTTGCTGAGGAAACAGTTTTAATAGTGACCAAGTGTTTTACATGGAGACCGAGTGAATGATCACAATATTGACCGAGCATCAACAATTTTATATTTGAAGAGAATTCATTTTGAGGATGACATTGTTTGAATTATTGGATTATGTAAACTGTGTTGACTTTATTTATTGATTGTATGGAAGCATTTAATGCTTTGTAAAATGTTTTATTGTAAATCTTTATGAGACTTTAGATGATTCTAGAAAAGGAAATGAAGAACATGAAGCGAGTAGATTCAATGAATCTAACCAAACCCTCAGATCTACGAAGGAGATTGAGCAGCAAAAGAAAATTTAACCTAATAGAGGAAAGTATTAAGGGAACTAAAGCATGAGGTATGAGTATGCATGGTGAAGGAGATGCTAGAAGAATAGTAAGTTTTATTGACTGTATAAGTGAAAAGGATGAAGGAAAAATGTGGTGATTGCTTGAAGGAAAGCTTCGAGTAGATCAGAGATGGAGATGGAAAAGTTTCAAAGTCAGTAAACTAGCATTTGTATATGAAATTGGATCTAATTTTTGCAAAGTGAGTTGTATGTTTTTCAGATCAATATTACTGCTACTTTCTAACCATTGTAACAATCAAAATCCTTTTAAAAAAGGTTGACCTAACAGTCATATGTTAAATCCTTTGAACAAGGTTGCATTCTAATGGAGTGTATGTAAGTCCTTTAACCAGGCTCACTTTTAATAGGGTGATTGAAATCCGTTTACCGGGTCGCACTTGACAGTGTGTGTTGTAACATTTCATAGGGTTGGCTTTTAACCGAGCTCACTTCAGAAGAGTGAAAATAATAGTAGCATGTTACAAAGTGGTTTTTCCCATATTGGGTTTCCACTATAAATCCTATTGTCATACTTGTGTGAATGTTTTGGTTTAAACATTTAAGTGTTTTACAAGTTAGTTACATTAAGGTAGTGGACTACTAAGTTATATGTTTCTATTATTGAATCAGTGGTGACCGAGTTTGTTTTGGTTACTTGATCTAATTTAAGTAAAAGTTTTTGAAGTTTTTTTATACATCAGGACCTGAGAACAACTGATTCACCCCCCCTGCTCTTTGTTATTCTAAATCATATTAAATAGTTTCTAATAAGATGATAGAAAGTGCTAATGTAATAGTTGATGAGTTTGTTGACAAGAATGATGTAGAAAGCATGAAGGAGCTGAAAGAATATGGTAGGTTCACTGATGTTGAAGATATAAAGTATCTACTAAAGCCATAGGCTAAGTCTATCGAGCATTAGGAAAATGCTGTCGAGAATCAGTAAATGGAAACCAAGAATCAGGAAGAAGCACTCAAGAAGGAAACTGTACCTAAATAAAATGAAGAACAAAGAAGAGATCAAGTGCTAGAAAGATTTATTAGAAGACATCATCCTGAGAACCAAATCATTGGAGATAAGAAAGATGGCATGCTGACAAGAAGTAAGTTAAGACATAACACATGCTTAGTTTGTGAGTTTGAACCAAAGACTATTAGGGATGCACTTTAAAATGAGGAATGGATAAATTCTATGAATGAGGAGATTGAAGAAATTGAAAAGAATAAATTATAGACCTTAGTGCCTAGACCAAAAGATAAAAATGTTATCGGTACTAAGTGGATATTCAAGAATAAGCTAAATAAGAATGGAGAAGTTACAAGGAATAAGGCAAGACTTGTTTGCAAAGGATATGCACAAGAAGAAGGTATTGATTATGGTGAAATATTTGTGCATGTTTCTAGATTGGAAGGAGTTCAAATATTGCTTGCCTATGTTACACATAAGGGATTTAAGGTATATCAAATGGATGTGAAATCAATATTTTTGAATGGAATTCTTGAGGAGGTCTACATAGAACAACCTAAAGGGTTTGCTGATCTGAATCAAAAAAACATGGTATGTAGACTGTAAAAACCTTTACATGGACTAAAGAAAGCACCCAGGGCATGGTATAAAAGATTACATGATTATCTTATAAGTATTAGCTTTGTAAGAACTAGTGAAAATAGTAATATGTACATGAAAGGAGATTCTGATGATAACATTTTGATTGCTATAATATTTGTTTCAAATGATATAATCTTTGGTGGACAAGATTAGATTTGAAAATCTTTTGCTGATGAAATGAGAAAGGAATTTGAGATGTCTATGTTTGGAGAGATTAAATTCTTTCTAGGTTTGAAAATTATACAATAGAAAGATAGGATTTTCATCACACAATCAAAATATATTAAAGAAGTATTGAAAACTTTTGGCATGGAAGATGCTAAACCTACGGGAACATTGATGGTGACTAGCTATAAATTGACAAAGGATGATGAATCTACTAAGGTAAATCAGACTATGTACCAATCTATGATTGGTAAACTAATGTATGGTGTACATAGTAGGCCTGATATTGCACATACAGTGGGGATTGTGGCAAGATTTTTTGCCAATCCTTAAGATTCACATATGGTTGTTGTAAAGAGAATCTTGAGATACCTAAAGAAAATAGAGGATTATGGATTATGGTACACATTAGAAGGAAAATTTGAACTAAAAGTGTGCATCGATGCAGATTGGGTTGGAAACATAGATGACTAGAAGAGCACAACCAGTGGAGCACTATTTTTAGGGGAAAGGCTTGTGACTTGGTTTAGCAGGAAATAAGCATGCATTTCTTAGTCCACTACTAATGTAGAGTATGTTGCTTATGTTGCAAATTGTTCAAATATAGCTTGGATCATAAAAGTGTTGGAAGGAATGAATGAGGTAATCACTGACCTGGTAATTATATATTATGACAACACCACTGCTATAAATATTTCTAAGAATCCTATGATGCATTTGAAGACAAAGCATATATCTATTAAGTATCACTACTTAAGAGAACAAGTTGAAGAGAAGTAGGTACAACTAGAATTTGTAACATCTAAGGAATAACTTGCTGACATCTTTAGTAAACCATTACCAAAAGACACATTTGAATATTTGAAAACTAAACTTGGAGTCTGTCCCCTATCTACCAGTCACTGATGTGATATGGAGGTTACATGAACCTATAATTATTAGAAGATCATTCATGTTTATGCACATAGCTCAAACTTTGGATTCTATCTAAGGTTGTGAAAGATTGTAGAAACTGAAACAAAAAAAAAATTATTTATACACTAAAAGTGCATGATATGAACTGAACAATAGAGAATACTTGGATGCTGTAGAGCTTTTTGTATATTTTCTTTGGCATTGTTGTCAAAGGGTGAGAAAATAAATATGAAAAAATAGGGAGAGGGAATGAATATGGAAAATCAGTTATTGAGAACACACAAAAAGGGAGAGACTTGCATATTTGTTGTTGAGAACAAAGGGAATCTGCCAGCTGAAAATATCAAAACTGTAGGGAGAGTTTGTAGTTGTAATCCTATTATGTTTTGTAGTGATTAAAAAAATTAAATTTGAGCTTACCGAGCTATAGCATTTAATTTCATAGTTGTAGAATACATGTTTGGTATGTGTTTGGCATATTTTCATATTTCTTGTGTTGCCATCAATGCCAAAGAGAGAGATTGATGAACTACAACTAATTGAATATCCAGATGAACTGAAGAAACACTGATTAGAGATCACCGAGTACTAAAATGATATGTAAGATGATTAAATCGGTCAATATGTTTTCATTGATGTCAACTAGTCTTGATAGTACTTATCATGTTACTTACAAACATCTAAACATCTATTAGAGAAACATATGAAAAAGATGAATATGACAGATAAGAATAAGGTAAACATTGGGTAACTTATTGATGAGTCTATGGATTTATATTGTTGACTTGAGCATGTTACATTCATCTATTTTGAAGAAGAGATCTGAAATTGAACAAGGTAACATGGTTGGTAATTGAAGATTTGTGTATACACTGAGCCAGTGTAGTGTCACAGTATCAACCGAGCCAATTTAACTAGTTATCATCCACACATTTCTATTTTAACTAAGTATGGATGAAAACATTAAATGTGTAAGAATTTTTTGAAGGAAAAGAATAAAATCCAAGATCTAGAAGCTCAAGAGATAGCACAAGAGAGATAGGAAAAATAATCAAATAATTGATTATAGCTAATTAAATTGATTACAAAGTAGGAGTTCCTGAATATATAGGCAATGCAATAAGACTACATGATAAGGAAATGATAAGATATCACCCACACTAGGTGGAATCACATGTCCACCAAAGGTGGATCATCCTCCATTGTACATGAAAGTATGTGAAGCATGTGTAACAATGAGAGGATGATAATGTGATAAGAGCACTAAAGGTGGATCTCACACACAAAGAGGTATGTGATGACAACTATCACACCTAAATTGGAAATTCTCCTAACCATGTGCTAAAATGAAATGCAAACTCCTAAGTGTCACAATGACAACTAATATGAAAATGCATTATCCTAAGTAAACTTAAGTAAGTGTAATTAGTAAATATTTAATTACACCAACACCCCCCCTTAAGTGCAACTTAGGGGAATGCACTTAAGCTCACAATGCAAGATGGATCTTGGCTAGTAGGTCATGTTGGGTACCCTTGTACAAAATGCAAGAAGAATGCAATCTCTCATAAAGTGGAGAAAGAGGGAAAACCTCATAGGAAAAACCCTCCCCCAAGAAGATAGATGAATACAAGATGCATGTATGGATGGAGTAATCAAGACCCCCCAATTATGACATATATCATGCATATACAATAAAAAATCTCCCCAAAGGAAGAAAACAAGGAGACATGATATCCTCCCCATAATGAGTAATCTCCTCCAAGGATGGTAAGTACTTGAAGACAAAACATCGTCCCATGGATACAAATAATATTTCTCCTCTTAGGAAGAAGATACACCAAGTATAGATGTAAGAAGGCTTCCCATTGTGGATAGGAAGTAGGAACGGTGATCCAAATAAAGTATGATGTCTCTAAAGTATGCCCAAGTGTCACCATGTCCTTGGTTGATGAAGATACCATGAACAAATTAGGAGAAAGCCCAATAGAAGAAGGTGACAAACAAGGAATCAATGATAACTGATCCATGTAAGAATTTGGATCAAACTCCAAAAAGTCAAATGTCTCTTCTAAAGTTAAAGAGACCTCCTCCAAATGTTGTATCAAAGTATCCACAATCATGTCACCCTCAAAAGAATGATCAAGTAGAGAATGAATATGAGGGTCAGCATGCTCCCTCACAACAATTGAAGAAGGATCATCTTCAACAAAGAGAAGATGAATGTCATCAATGAAGTTTCCCAAATCGGAAATGTAGGACTCCACAAACAAACCTACAATGTTTGTGAAGTAGTCATCCCATGGAACCAAGTCTGGAAGAGAAGGAATATCTTGTTGCACTGAATCACAAGAGCGAGTGGCTATAGGAAGAAATGCCATCAAGAGATGTGATCTTAGTAGGAGGAGAACAAGCTGCAACTAGAGGTTCTAGACATTTTGGAAGTGGAGGAATATGTGGATCTCCATACATTTCCCAAAGAAAAGTCCAAAGATCAAGAATATTTTCTGTCTCATCATCATAGTCATCAAGGGAATCCATAACATCCATATCCATATTCCAATAGATAACCTTAAGAACATCTACTTGTAAGAGTCACAATTGAAAGAAATTTTAGGTCTATACTCATACAAATAGGGCAATAGGTTATGCTCACTAAGATGAGAAAGAACTAATTCACTCGATTGATTATAGTTCCCTCTTGTCAACTTAATTAAACCATCCATGATGTAATTCTCACATGTAACAATGAGATAAAAAATCAATGCACCCCCCAAAATGCAATGAACCAAACAACCCTCCCAAAATAGATGATTTTGGCACTTTATATATAGTACATGTACAATTTCCACTTGCCAAAATGAATCAAAGTGGACTTTTGATTTTGATGATTACAATAGAAAATATGAAGCTATGGTAGACTTGAACAAATAAGACACAAGATCTCTCAAGGATCTAACAAATTACAAGTCCCAAAAATAGGCGAAAATAGATCAAATCCTGAAAGTACTATGTCTACTCAAAATTTTTCCAAACTGATACCAAATCTGGAAAGTAGACAAAAAATCATGAACTTTCAAAACAAATAGCACCTAAAAATGTGTCCATATGAGCTCAAACGAAGCCTCTAAAGTTGTAAAAATTAGGATTTGTGATTTTTAGAAAATATCAGAAATAGAGACCAAAAATTATCTACACCATTGTGTAGATCGTGAAATTCTACCCCGAAACAAAAAACATTTCTCAAAAAATGGAGTTTGGATGATTGAGATATTGCTGATTAAAAATTGCCTCTGAAATTATTTTTTTCTAAATCACTGCCGCCGAACCTTGAAAATTCAAATGGCTCTAGATTTGGCTTCAGATGTTCAATTTGGATGAAACAAAATTTGATTTAGGGGTTTTTGGACCTCCTAAATGTGATGCCAACCTTTGATTTGCACGAGTAGGCTCCAACTTTGACCTGCAATAAAAATCTCTCAAAATAGGCTATACAATGAAACTCCTATGGCTCTAATACCATGTAAGAATTTTCCTAAGGAGAAGAATAAAAGCCAAGATCTAGAAGCTCAATAGATAGCACAACAGAGATAGTAAAAATAATCAAATAATTGATTATAGCTAATTGAATTGATTACAAAGTAGGAGTGCCTGAATATATAGGCAATGCAATAAGACTACATGATAAGGAAATGATAAGATATCACCCACACTAGGTGGAATCACATGTCCACCAAAGGTGGATCATCCTCCATTGTACATGAAAGTATGTAAAGCATGTGCAACAATGAGAGGATGATAATGTGATATGAGCACTAAAGGTGGATCTCACACACAAAGAGGTATGTGATGACAACTATCACACCTAAAGTGGAAATTCTCCTAACCATGTGCTAAAATGAAATGAAAACTCCTAAGTGTCACAATGACAACTAATATGCAAATGCATTATCCTAAGTAAACTTAAGTAAGTGTAATTAGTAAATATTTAATTACACCAACAAAATGCAAAGTACAACCAATTGAATTTGATGAGATGGAATTGTTATGATTTTGAGATTAAGGATAAAGTATGTTATGAGATCCACGACTGACAAAATTTAGAGATGAACAAATGACTAACAAAATTAAAAGATGAACAAATGGATGATATTGAAACATGTTAATGACACATCTACAGAGGAAGGTTTAAGAGGCAAAATGGATGAAGGAGATTAAGAAGAAAAATCTAATGGCTTATATGAAAACAATTTACTTGTCTATATAAGAGATATGAGTTTCATTCTTGAAACATGTCGGAAGAAGAAGACTACAGAGATATTGCATGAAGACTATTCATGCATGCCTGATCATACTAGTCATTGAAAGAACTGAACTGTAGAGTTAACCGAGCATTAGAGAGCCATTTACCGAGTGAAAGTAACTTGAAGAATATTGATGAAGTGAATTTGATTATTGATCATGGGATTTTTATGGTCTTAGCATAGATCTAAATATCTACAATTGAGTTGTATTTGAATCAGATCATACTGTATCATTTTAACCATTGATTCAGAAAATCTCTTAACCAAGTGGACTTAACCATCTTATATTCTGCCCTATGTCATTCAAATAATGCACATTTTTATCTTGTTAACCCCATAGTGAATGTTGGTCAAAAGCCAACTATTAGTGTTAAATCCTCTAACCAGGTCACACTTAACAGTGTGTTTATAACCTTTAACAGGGTTGTCCCTTCACTGAGCTCACTTTAGAAGAGTGAATCATTTTGGATTACCAGTCCCAGGTATTTTTTCCCTTAACAGGGTTTCCACATTAAATTATTTTGTTATGTGTTATTTGTGATGATTGATTTTCTATCATACTTTACATACTACATAATTGGTTTGGTCAATAATCACAGTTAGCTATTTATTGGTAATCTGTAAAGTGAATAGATAGATTGATATTTTATGTTACCGAGCTACATAATTTGTTGGAATTATTTGATAAGGTACATCTTTGTATTTGGGACTATAGGATAACTGATCTAACTGATTCAACACCCCCCCCCCCCTCTTAGTTATTATAGAAAATCTTACAAAATTCATTTTACAATAATATAATTTATGTCCCAACTAATAACATGAAAAATAATAACCATGAAAGAAACTTCCAAATCTAGTCACTTGATACTTTCTAGAATGAGAGAATCTTCTAAACTTATGTTCGAAAGAAATCTCTTTTTGTAAGATATTATCACTTGTATCCTTACTTTTATCAGTTACAACACTATTCTTTAAATCTTCATTATTTCTAGGTATTTGTGATGAAGGGTGCTCCCCTTAATACCACAAACACATAACAAAAACAGAGAAACAACAACAATATGCAAGAACAGAAAATTGGCTTCTTATTATCTCCACAAATGTGGAATTACAAACTTTCAGAATTACAATATGCAAAGTCACATGGGCATTCCCTTACAATATTATGTAGGAAAAAGCCTCGAATTATTACCCAGATCTACTACCCAGAACTATTCTGAACTGCCTAAGACAATAATATAGCCTTCCATATATAGGTAATTTTCCACCGCCTGGGAAGGTTCCAGAATTTTAGCCAATAAGGCCGACCAAACTTAGAATTATTTTATTTTACATTTTATTACATCATAGTCAGCTCAAGATAACCTTTGAAACCTGAACATAAATTTTGAAGAAAATTATTTTTCGCCATTTCAGGTGGCCCAACTTTCGAAGACCATAAGTCATCACCAGTTGACCCGATCGGCTATTATAACCCCATTTTAGAAATGCCACGAAGCGCTCTACAGGCTTGACTTGTGCAAGCACCCATCACCCAAATTTTCAACCTCATTTGGGGCCTCTAAAGCCTTCAAAATTGAGTTCAAAGTTTCTGTACCCTGCTGCCAATGCCGAAAATCTTCAATATCTTCCAATATACACTTGATCTAGCAATGAAACTTTACTGGCAGACTTATATGACCAAAATGAACCTCTAAGAAAGAAATCAGATCATTCTGAGCCCATACAAAAATTACCAAAAATAGTAACTTTCCATAAATAGCAGCTCTGCACAAAATAGCCCTTATTGAATATAAAAACAAAAATATTTTTTTGGGTGATGCAAGATTGCTCTTACACCCAGGATGCTCCTGCATCAGACACCCGGGGTAATTTGAGAAGTGACCCTGTCACGACTCAGGTGTGCAGAGGAAAACCAAGACGGTTAACCTCCAACCTTGTTAGCCATGATGAATCTTCAATAGGTCATCCTTTCCACTTGACCAGATATTCTTCATATGTCTTGTTCCTTGTGCTTCTGCCAACACGACTGTCTAGTATATCTTCAATCTCCTTAGTGTCTGAACTAGTTGCTGGAATAATCCACTGTGCTGTTGTGATCTCATCCTCAACACCTCCTTCATGATACTCTGTCAGATCTAAAATGTTAAACACTGGTGAAATATTTAGCTTAGTAGGCAATTCTACCTCATATGTGTTTCCTGAATCATGTTTCTTCAGTATCTTACATGATCCAAACTTCTTCATTTTCAGCTTGTTATATGTACCAACTGGAAATTGCTCTTTCCGCAAATGAACCATGACTTCATCACCAACCTAAAATTCCTTATACCTCCTTTTCTCATCTACCTTAGCCTTATACTATGCGTTCATCTTGGTAATATGCTTCCTCACCTCCCCATGGATGTTCTTCAAGTGTTCTGCAAAATCCTCAACTTCAGCACTACTTATTTTGCCTTTATCTATCTTCCTCAATTCAGATACATTTCTCGGACTACTTCCATATACAATCTGGAATGGTGATTTACCAGTGCTCCTGTTGACAAAGTTATTGTATACAAATTCTGCCTGTGGTAAAATCAAATCCCATCCTGTTGGCTTGTCTCCAACCAAACATCTCAGCAAATTTCCCAAACTCCTATTCACCACCTCTGTCTGTCCATCAATCTGTGGATGATGTGATGAACTAAATTTCAAATCCGTCTTCAACTTCTTCCATAATGTACGCCAGAAATATCCAACAAACTTAGTGTCCCGATCTGAAACTATGGTCTTTGGCAAACCATGAAGTCTCACTACTTCTCTAAAAAACAATTCTGCTACATGAACAGCATCATTAGTCTTCTTGCAAGGAATGAAATGTGCCATCTTTGAAAATCTGTCAACCACTACAAAAATTGAATCATGTCCCCGCTGAGTCCTTGGTAAACCAAGAACAAAGTCCATGCTGATATCCTCCCAAGGCTTCTCTGGTACAGGTAATGGCTGATACAACCCTGTATTCTGCTTCACTCCTTTCGCCATCTAACATACTCTGCAACTCTATACAAACTTCTTCACATCTTGCTGCAACTGTGGCCAATAATAATTTTCACTAACCAAAGAAAGGGTTTTATCACGACCAAAATGTCCAGCCAATCCTCCGCTATGCTTCTCCTTGATGAGATTCTCCCTCATAGAACTTTGTGGAATGCACAACTGACTCCCTTTGAATAGCATATCATCCTGGATGATGAAATCCAACCATTTCATCCTGTCTAGAGTAATAGGTTCTGTACAAGCTTTCCAAGCTTCACCAAAATCAGGATCCTCTGGATACAAATTCTTGAGTTCCTTGAACCCAACCACTTCAATCTGCATTTTTGTCAGCAATAGTTTCCTTCTACTAAGAGCATCTGTAACCTTATTAGACTTTCCACTCCTGTGTTTCAAAACAAATGTATAACTCTGCAAAAACTCAACCCATTTCAAATGCCTCTGATTCAACTTTCCTTGACTATTCAAATATTGCAAAGCTTGATGATCAGTATACAAAAAAAACTCCTTAGGAAGAAGATAATGTCTCCACTTCTTTAATGTCTGAACTATAGCATAAAATTCTTGATCATAAACAGAATATTTCCTCTTGGCATCATTTAACTTCTCACTGAAATAAGCAACAAGTTTGCCTTCTTGGCTCATAACAGCTCCTATTGCAGTACCACTAGCATCACAATCTACTTGAAACACCTTATTAAAATCTGGAAGTGCTAAAATAGGTTTTTCTATAACTTTTTGTTTCAACAATTGAAAACTCTTTTCTGCCCCATTAGTCCACTTAAATTCTTTGCTATCCCCTCTCATTATTTCAGTCAAGGGTCCACAAATACTACTAAAATTTCTGATAAACTTTCTATAAAAGCTAGCTAGACCATGAAAAGATCTTACCTCAGTAGCATTCCTTGGAGTAGGCCATTCAAGGATAGCCTGTACCTTCTCTGGGTCCATTTTCTAACCTTCTGCTAAAACTACAAATCCTAAATACACTAACTCTTTCTTCACAAAACTGCACTTCTTCAAATTAATCAACAATTTCTCTTCTCTCAACTTCTCAAATACCATACGAATATGCATCATATGCTCCTCTAATGTCATACTAAAGATCAAAATATCATCTAGGTAAACGATGACAAACTTACCCAGAAATTCTTTCAAAACCTCATTCATGAGCCGCATGAAAGTGCTCGGTGCATTGGTTAGCCCAAAAGGCATGACTAACCACTCATACAGTCCTTCCTTTTTCTTGAAGGCAATATTCCATTCATCTCCTTCTCTAATCTAAATCTGATGATATCCACTCTTCAGATCTATCTTTGAGAAATACACAGCTCCACTCAAACAGTCCATAATATCATCCATTCATGGCAATAGAAACCTATATTTGATTGTGATCTTGTTTATTGCCCTAGAATCTGTACACATCCTCCATTCTCCATTCTTCTTTGGTGCTAATACCACTGGTACAACATAGGGACTCAGAATCTCATGGATCAATCCTTTTTGTAACAACTCATGTACTTGTCTGTTCAACTCCTCACTTTCTGCAGGTGTCATTCTGTGTGCTGCCTTATTTGGAAAAATCACTCTTGGGATCAAGTCCATCTGATGACTGATCTTCTTAACTGGTGGTAATCCATCAGGCATGTTATCGGATACAATATCCTAAAACTCATTCAACAAATCTGCAACTTCTACAGGAACATCTTCTACTTCCTGCTTACCAGGTTTTGGGATTAAAGAAAAACATACATGCTCATGCCTGATACCATCTAGGAAATTTCTTCCATCAACACAAGTTATCCTTGCATTACCACATACTTTTCTTCAGTCTCCTTCAATGGTTTTAGCTTATGTCACACTCCATCCTTTGTCAGGGAATAGGTATTCGCACGACCATCATGTACAACACCATCTGTCAAACTGCCATGGTCTACCCAACAACATATGACATGCATCCATAGATATGATATCACACAATACCTCATCTTGGTATCCGCCAACCTTGAATTTCACTAGGCATTGTTCATTGACCATGACCTTGTGGTCATCCTGTACCCAGGCAATCCGATAAGGATGTGGGTGTTTCTGTCTCTTGAGCTTCAACTTTGTCACCATCTCTTCTGAGACCAAATTGTCAATGCTTCCACTATCAATAATCACATCACAACATTTACCTTCACACTTGCACCTGTGCGAAACAGGCTCCTCCTTTGCTCAGGTTCATTCTCACCACCTCAACAGGACTCTTCTATTAATCAATGTTTCTCCTCTTTCAGCATCTTTAGAATTTGATGATCTGGCATCTTCATCTACATGTGCAACTCTAGCCTAGCCTTCATTTCTCCTGTCTGTTCTTCCTTGGCATTGAGGACATTCAAATGCCCTATGACCTTCTTCTCCACAATGAAAACATGTTCCATGGAAGCCACCTCTTCCAGATCCTTGTCCTCTCCCTCTTCCTCTCTGATCTCTATTATTCTGATCCTAGAAGCAATTAGAATTATTTCCTCACTGATTCTAACTGCTACTGGCCTCATCCTTCTTTTTTAGATCTTCATTTCGGCCACCATTATGACCGTTCACTAGATCATCCACCGCGACCTCTTCCATTTTGTCTGCTCTCAAACTTCTTGTTCAACTTTTCCTCTACTTTTAGGGCAAACTGGTATGCCTCTTCAATACTGTTCATTCGAACCAGATTCAGCTCCTCCTGAATGCTCGGCCTCAACCCATTAAGGTAACGAGCAACTTTCTCCTTATCAGCTTTTGCATGGCCCGTTTTGATGAGGAGTCGATAGAACTCCTCTGTATATCCTAAACAGATCTTCCTGCTTGCTTCAAACTTTGCATTTTATTTAGTAGGTTAAGCTCATAATCAACAGGAATGAACTGTCGCTTCAATTTATCCACCATCTGATCCCATCTTGTGATTTTATCTTTCCCTCTTCTATTTCACTCCAATTGAACCTCTTGCCACCAGATCTTCGCATGACCTTTCAGTCTGGCCTTCGCAAATTTGACCCTATCAGGATCCTCAACATCTTCATACTCAAAATATTCCTCACATTCATTGTTCCAGTCGATCAATTCTTCTGGGTTAAGATTCCCTGAAAATGTAGGAACCTCGATCTTAGGTCTCTTCCGATCTTGGAAAGGCTCAAAAAAGCCTTTCTTCCTCCTGGGTTTGGAAGTTCACCTTCTCCTTCCTGATCAAAATTTTCTTCTGCTTCATCATCACTTTCTTCTCTTACATTAAGATTCATTCCTCTGTGAATCTCTTCTTGCAATGCTCACACTTGTCTCTGCAGATCTCTAACCTCAGGTGTCACAAACACCAACCCTTCCGCCACGTCCTCTTCGTGGAGGCATTTTCGCGATGCATGATGAAACCCTAACCACGGTCCTGGTGCAAACTACCTCACAGTCGATGATCTATTTACACACTCAGAAACCTGGCTTTGATACCACTTGATGAAGGGTGCCTCCCCTTAATACCACAAACACATAACAGAAATAGAGAAGCAACAACAATATGCAAGAATAGAAAATTGGCTTCTTATTATCTCCACAAATGTGGAATTACAAACTTTTAGAATTACAATATGCAAAGTCACATGGGCATTCCCTTACAATATTCTGTAGGACAAAGCCTTGAATTATTACCCAGATCTACTACCCAGAACTATTCTGAATTGCCTAAGACAATAATACAGCCTTCCATATATAGGCAATTTTCCACCGCCTGGGAAGCTTCTAGAATTTTAGCCAATAAGGCCGACCAAACTTAGAATTATTTTATTTTACATTTTATTACATCATAGTCGGCTCAAGATAACCTTTGAAACCCAAACATAAATTTTGAAGAAAATTATTTTCTGCCATTTCAGGTGGCCCAACTTTCGAAGACCATAAGCCATCACCAGTTGAACCGATCAGCTATTATAACCCCATTTCGGAAACGCCACGAAGCGCTCTACAGGCTTGATTCGCGCAAGCGCCCATCACCCAAATTTTTGACCTCATCCGGGGCCTCTAAAACCTTCAAAACTGAGTTCAAAGTTTCTGTACCCCTGCTGCCAATGCCGAAAATCTTCAATATCTTCCAATATACACTTGATCTGGCAATGAAACTTACTGACAGACTTATATGACCAAAATGAACCTCCAAGAAAGAAATCAGATCATTCTGAGCATATACAAAAATTACCAAAAATAGTAACTTTCCATAAATAGCAGCTCTGTACAACATAGCCCTTATTGAATATAAAAATAGAAATATTTTTTTGGGTGATGCAAGATTGCTCTTACACCCAGGATGCTCCTGCATCAATTTGTCTAACTATGAGATTATCTCCTTTTGTTTCAAATATTATTTCTTATTTTGATTGATCTTATATTCTCAAGGCTCATTCTTCTTCAAATCCTAAACTAATGGTATCTTGATGTTGTTTTTGTGAACTTAAAATTTCATTTAGCTTGTTAGTTCTCTCATTAAATATTCTGAGATTTGAACTTCAAGATCTAAGGTAGATTTTGTGAGATTTGAGATCACCTTGGTTTTTAAGTCTCTTTCTTGTTGATGGTGTTTCTCTAGTCTATGATTTTCTTTTCTAAGTTTCTTAATTATATCTAGAGCACTCAAAAACTCACCTTCTAAATCACCTATATGCTCTTGTTCAAAGTCATCTTCACCTACATGGAAATCTTCTTGTTCATCACTCTTTATATCAATATATAGAGACATTTGACACAATATTTCACTACTAACTTGAGTAGAACTTTTTTTGAAACTTTTCTGTATTATTTTTTGGAAACTTTTTTCCTAGACTTACAATGCCTCACTAGGCTAATAATGCCCCACTAGATTATATTTTTTATTTACAATATGATATAAAATACATACTTTAATCTCTATTTCAATCTAGTACATTTTGTACTCTTGAATTACCTGAGACTTAGAACTAAATATCTACCTACTTGAGATAATACTTAATACAATTAATTATTCATTGCAATCATTAAAATTTTGTAAATCCATAATTCATTCTACTAAGGCATTATAGAGCTCATATATTCAAATACACACACACACACACATATGTATATTTAGATATATATACATACATATATATGTACACGCACACACACACACATACACACAGATATATATATAATATATATATATATATATATATATATATATATATATATATATATATATATATATATATATATATATATATATATATATTATATATATATATATATATATATATATATATATATATATAATTATATATATATGTATGTATGTATGTATCTATATAAATATATATATATATATATATATATATATATATATATATATATATATATATATATATAATATATATATATATAAGATAGATACATATATATATATAGATAGATACATATATATATATAGATAGATACATATATATATATAGATAGATACATATATATATATACATATATACATATATATATATACATATACATATATATATACATATACATATATATATATATATACATATGTATAATATATATGTATATATGTATATATATATATATATATCTATAT